>MNCI01012467.1:299192-398632 GCA_015680685.1 Gnetum montanum | reverse complement strand
CAAGTACGACTTGATTACGAGCATCTACGGACGTGTACGGATAGTCAAGGGATCGGCTGCTTGACGCAATGCATGAGTACGACTCAATTACGAGCATTGGATGCTTGGTAACCCAGTAGCGTATTCCAGGATTCTGCGCTTGGTAACTCCCGGGTCTAATGTGTACGGCTAGTTGAGGAATCGGCTGCTCATTGCTAGGCTAGATCGTGTGATAAGTACGACTTAGTTACGAGCACCCACGGGTGTGTACGGCTGGCTAAGGAATCGGCTGCTTATCACACGTAGGCTAAATAGGTGCCTCAGTACGACCACTTCGAGCACTTGCGTTACGTGTGGCGATCCCAGTAACGATTAGCGTTTGGTAAGCTGCAGTTGCATAGTTCAGGGTGTGTCCGGCAAGTGGGAACGGATGCTGACGCTAGTTAATTTAGACTTAGATCTTAGTTAGAGTTAGTTTAGTTTTCTCAACCCTTCCTCCTGGTAGCATAGAAGATAAGCCGAAAATACCAAAAAAATCACATACCTCAGACTTGCTTAACCATACACCGTGACACATACAAGCAAGCCTGGGAAGACAACGAACGATTAACCCCAAGTGTTTCTTGTGGCGTTAAGGCATTTAGTCTGCGGAGTTCGACTGGATCGCGCGTGCACGCTCGTATTCGTATGGTGGAGTGTAGGGGTACCTCGCCACTCATCAAGTGTTTTATTAGTAGACGAGATTACTTGTAAAAAGACAAAAATACCAAAAACACAAAAAGATAAAACAAGAAATTGAAAGATGAAAAACTGAAAAACAAAAATTGAAAAATTAAAGAAAATGAAAAATATTTATTAATCCTACTTGTTATTAAAATGGGGGATATCCCCCATAACTAATCAGTTGATGACAGCAAGGATTAATAAATGGAAGATGAGGATCCTTGCATGTTGGAAGTATTGAAACTTGGTCATACTTACCCCATCGGGGTTCACACACTTGGTTATAGTAAGAATAGTGGGGCAATTTGTACAATGTAATTCCCGAATAACGAGTTGACCCACTATAATATTTGGGACCATTAGATGGTATGCAAGGATTGGGTTGTCACCCTCCATGCCTGTGTTCATTGGGCCGTATTGTTGTTGGAGTGTGAGTTGGTGGCCTTGATAGAGTTACATGAGGCATTAGGTTCAAAGATAAGGGTGCACCACAGTGTGGGACTTGTGCTGAGTTGGAGGATGCAGTGGCCTCAGAATTTTGTTGTCCCTTCTTACGGTCATGTTAAAGAAGGGATACTTTGGATGTCAAGGAGACCTCTCATTGTTGTTAGTAATATTAGCACAAGTGACGTTCGAAGGTTGTTGCTATGGTGCATGCACCTTAGGAATAGTTAGTGGCAATGTAGAAGGAGGGAAAGGATGAGAATGTTGAAAAGTATGAGGAGTATAAGGTGCACAAGGCAGTGGTTGTGTTGAGGACATGGGCTGATATTATTGAGGAGAATGGTACTATGGTGAGATAGAGTATGTTGGCCTAGTTGGAGAAACAGGATGTTGAACTAGATAAGCGTTTGGGTTCAGATGATACGAAGGGTGTCTCCAGTTTAGGGGTGGTTTCCCCCATGATTGGGATTGTTGCCACTGTGATCAAACACAGTATCTCTATACGAACTATAGGTGTAACGTGTTTCTCAAATGCTCATGTAAATGTAACAATATTGGGCATTGGCCCTTGGGGTGATTGTACAGGCATATGTTGCATTCAAACATATGATTGGTAGTTGAGCCCTTGTTTTCCTTATCCCTTCTTTCCGATTGTCTAATGTTTTTTCTTGCTTCTTGGGTTGTCAAAACTCTATCTCCAATAATGTTGATAAATTCTCCACTATTTTGATACGTCCATTCCAACATCTTATTGATCTTTGCCTCAACTTCTTCTAATGATTGTTATATTGGCAAAGGTGATTCTTTCTCCTTGTGATAGGTTGATTTCTCCTTTTTATGATCATGGACCTTTGTTAAGTTGAGATTTTGGTCTTGTAAATGTTTTTCAACACTCTCCCATCTAGCCATTTCTCCTTCTTCTTTTGCTACCCGCTTAATAAGCTCTTGGACTTGATGGGTTCGTAGTTCATATAGTTGACCTTGGGCATACATTCCTAAGGTCTTTCTTGTTTCATTACGTAGCCCATCAATGATATGGTACATTAGCCTTTCCTCAGAAAAACCATGGCCTAGACAGTTGTTTAACAGTGCATAATATCTTTCTAAGGCCATGTCCAAGGGTTCATGTTGTGCTTGTTTCCATCCTTGGATTTGTTTCCTCAAGGCTGACACTCTTGCGTAGGTTTGATATTTTTCGTTAAAGAGTTCTACCATTGTTGACCAACGTCATATTGAATTTGGTTTTAACGATCTATACCATACTTTTTCTTGGCCAACAAGTGTCATAGGAAAGAGCTTAAGTTTTTGCCACCTGTTATCAATGTTATTCCATGTGCAAGCATCGTAGAAGGCTTGTAAATGTTGATACGGGTCTAATTCATAGCCTCCTAAAAAATTAGGGAAATTATTTAAATTGAGCTTGGGTAGACGGCTCTCTTTATGATGCCTATATGAGATTTGAATAGCCTCTTGTATTCACGTTAAGCTTGTAGTGGCTAGTAGGGGTTCATTGTAATAAGGTAGGTTATTCTTTTGTGCGTTGGGATGACGTTGCCTTTGTTGATGTTTATAAGAAACCCCCACTTTAGGTTGTGTACTCCAATCTTCATCATCATATAGTTCGTTGGTTCTCCAATGAACTTCCTCACTAGGTGTGGCATTATTATCATCTTGTAGGACAGGCATGGTTGTGAAGTTGCATGTGAAATTACATGTGACTTTTAATAATTATTTCTTCTTAAAAGATATATTGTTAATTCCTTTACAGAAACCTTGTATGATATAACTAATCTAGATAACTAGCACCATCCTCGGCAACAGCGCCAATGATGAGTGGTGAGGTGCCCCTACACTCAACCATATGAATACGAGCGTTACATGCGTGATTTGGTCGAACTCCGCAAATAGACTAGTTGTGGCATCTGGACAATTAGCCTTAGGTTGCAATTCATTGTCTTCCCACCTTAACTAGTATTAGCTTTGTCACGTATGGTTTAGTCTAGAGTGAGGTGTATGATGGACTTCTAATCTAATGCTACTCCTGAAGGCAATGGAAAGTAATATTATCTAAGCTAAGAGAGAAAGGGTAAGAGAATCTAAACTAGCCTAAGTGCAATGAGCATCCATTCCTTGATTATCCGTAGACATCTTGAACTTCGTGCACAACTACTACTGGGATTACCAAGCGCAGATCCTAGGTACGCTACTGGGTTACCAAGTAGTCACACTTAAGTGCTCGTAATCAAGTCGTACTCATTCCGCGTTTTAACATGAGTTTAAGGGTGAGAAGAGATTAACTAGGAAAGTAGTAAATAACAATTAATTAAATGATTAAACTAAGTGAATGCTACAATGATGAAGTAATATCGATCTTTATTGCCAGTCATGTGCATGTCCAAGTACGTCACACTCGAATAAAGGATGTTGTACAATTACAATCACCACAATGCGGGCATACACTGAGAGGAAAGGGTTGAGAGAAAGAAATGAAAAATACTTAAACTAAAACTGACTTACTTCCTAATGATCTACTGATCATCTGTCTACCTCTTATTTATAGATGAGGAGACAGGCCGCGATATCACGTACGCGATATCGTGGTCGCCCAAAACGCAACTCATCACTTATCAAGCTAATTTAAGGGCAAACTTAGAACATTATCTTACTTAAAAAGTGATGGTGGACTTAAATATAATTTAATATATTTTAATTTCCTAATGTGTAATGTTACCATTTTCTTAAATTATGGCTTTAATGCTAAGGAATATCAAACTTATTTTGTATAGTCAAAAGAGAACATTAAAATACATCAATATCTAATGAATGTCAGTTTCCCTACCAACCCCTTACTAATGGCTTGTACTAGTTAAGTAGAAGATATCTATGCTTAGTTTGAATTCCTAATGTTAATCCAATTAGGTTTTTTATCTAAATTTATTAATGGCTTGAAGTAAGTTGGGTATACAATATCATATTTAGGGAATTGGGTGTTTAAGGAAGACAATACTTATTGCTATATGATTCCAAAGAAGGAGTATTCAACACTATGAGGAAAATGCTAAGGATTACCTTTGTTTCTTTCCTAAGTTGGAATTTAGCGATTGGGGTCCTTACCTAACCAAGAAGTAATCTATGACTAATAAGAAAAAGGGCTAAGATTACTTGGAATCAACGTTATCCCTTATCTTACTCAAATCTCTTAAAGTTGGTGTAACTTGTTAGTTCCTTTTTCACATGATACTATCAAGGTTTGGTAGTTGGTGATCAAGGGGTTAATTTGCCAAGAAGGTACATGTTATAACTCACTCCATAAACTTGATTTATTTTGGACATGATGAATGTTTGATGATGGTTTGTGGTCCATCATAGATCATGGCTCATAATGTATTCCTAGATCATGGTTAAACTTTCTAGTTAATCCTAGGTCATTGTTTGCTCTAAGACCAATTGTGACATCTCATTTCCAAATTTTAGTGCAAACATCAAATATATGTTAGATTCTGCATTAGGCATATTGAATATGATAGGGAAGATGTAAAAAGAAATGGAAAGAAATTGCATTATTAAAATAGTATTGAAATGAATATATCTAGGTCATTCTCTGAGGGTTCTTTAGTATTCTCTTTCTTCGACATCAATCCCTTAAAGGCAATCCAACATTGCTACCACAGTTAGGCCTAGACCCAACTCGAATGAATGGCTAAGCCTCTTCTTGTCCTACTTCAGCTAGTACCCATTACTCACCTTTACTAACTTTGCAACTCTATGTGAGCACGACATCTAAGCTACTAGTTTAAATACCTTAGGTCAAGTCCCCAAAGATTATCCTTAAGAAACATGTTTGTAATTACAACATGTTCTCTTATTATAATAGTTATAATTTCTTGTTACAAGACAACATTATTTGGTAGTGGGAATGCAACAAATAGAAATATGATCCTTTTGGATCTATTAGACATAATAGTTTCAAAATTCCTTTTACAAAAATTTTTAATTCGTAACTCAATGTTGCCCATTAAAATTGAACCTATGGCCTAGGATTTCCTTACCAAAACTTTCACCACTAAGTTAACACATCATTGTTTTCAACTTGTATGTTTTGTTAGGATCTACTATCTAAGGAAAACTAGCAATATTCATGGTAAGGAATTGAAAGGGAAACTTTTATAATAAACCTTCTCATTCATAATAAGTAATTTCTCTAAGTGCAAGGTAACAAAAAACTAAGAATAAAAATGATTTTTATTGTAATATTTTAATCCAAACAGGCTAACTATATTCATCTACCTTTTGTATTTGAATTCACTAGTGGAAAAAAATTCAAATTAAAAGAATCAAACTTGTAGATGGTCTTCCATTATCTACATTTGTTCTATAAGAAAAAACAAAACAGAAAAATTATGAACACAAATTTCTAGAGAGTCTTTACTTTCCAAGTCTCAGAAATACCAAAAATGTCAAATCTATTAAAGATATATATATTATATAACATGTTCACTTTATTTATTACTATTCCATCAATAAATCCACAATAAAGACATGTTGTCTCTTTTTAAGAATTTTTTTAAAATTAGTATTTGTGGTAATTACTTGATTATATTTTGCATTAAAAAATATCACAAAAACTTTTACTCTTGCTGCCTTTATTTTCTTCCATTCTATAGATCTTTTTCTAAGTTTCCTTTTAGTAAGGTCTTCATTAACCCAAATTTTATGATCTTTTATGTGATTGTGATATTCTTAGACTTGTTATCTATCATTTATGTCATTAAATCTAACAAGAATATGTTTAGGTTCATCATTATTGGGCACAGAATGGACAACTTGTTTAATTTTAGGCAATTTAATGTGATTTAATTTGTTTATCACCATTTTCACTTCTTTAACTAGGTTTTCATTTTCATTTTCTTCTACCCTAACAAAATAGACATTAGGAGCATTTTCATTCCTTTCCTCTAATTTAGTGAAAAGTTCACAAAAATGCCACATTCATAAATTTTTTCAAATTTTTTTTTGGCTTGATCTATTTCAATAATAGCTTCCAATATAGCAATCTTAGTTTCTATGTAGTTTTTTTTGACTTTAGTGATTTTTGTTAACTAGTTTTTGGTTTGATTTGCTTTCATTGTAGCTTCCTATGAAATGAACTTAGCTTTTAATGTAGTGATCTTTTGACAAATCTCCTCTATTTGTAGTAGCAAATCTTTAATTTTTATTTGCATTTTTCTATGCTTCACAAGCCTTGTTGCTCTACTTTCCCATTTAGCTTTTGAAAGTTAAATCATTTGAAGGTTTTGTTGCCCAAATCTCTTTTCAAAATCCTAAAATTAGAGTGGTTACTTATGTTTGTGCACAAATATAATCACTTAAAACTTTATTTCAAAATCCAATTTATATGGTGCTAAATGTTGGGCCTTAAAATATAGACATAAATAACAAATGAATGTGGCAAAAATGCAAATGTTTTTAACTAACTTCAAATCCTAGGATCTATTGGAAGAAAGTGAATTATTTTTAATTACCTCTAGATGGTATAAATCCATTAGATTGACCATCTTAGTTTTAGCAATTTTTGCATATGCTTATGTACCAAAGTTGTTTTTAACGGCATTTAAAACTCTAATGGATCTATTTGAGTCATTTTTGCATATAAGTATACTAAAGTTGTTTATAGCTCTATTACACCAACCATCTCAGCTTCAACCATTTTTGCATATGCTCATGTCCTAAAGTTGTTTAAAACTACGTTCAGGACTCCAGATCTATCAAATCTATTTGACAGCGAATAATTCAATTTTACTTTGTTAACTGCTATGACGCTGATTCCATGATGCAAAGAGAAAAAACATCAAGGTCAAAAGTATATCAATTACCCCTAAATTATTCTTCATCATCACCGTAGCGATCATATATTATTAGTGATGATACAATGTATCCAAAAGAACTTGTGTGAACAGAAATAAAGATTATTACTTGGAACAAATTGTCATTCTGGGCAGTCCAAGGTGGGGTGTACAAGAACCATAACAAAGACAACTGCCACTGAATTTAACTTACACAATTAATCACTAAGCCAATCCAGGTCGACTATGGTTTCCAAATTTTGGACATAAAGCTCTGGCATGACGGTGTTTCTGACTTGGATCCAGAGTCTACCAATGTCCTCATCACAAATGACATGTTTCAGAGATTGAAGTCGCTCCACGGATTTGGGCAGGCTTGTCATGCGAGGACATTCTCTCATGTCAAGGGTGCTGAGGCTTTCAAGCATGCCTATTTCTTCAGGAAGCTCCTGCAGAGAGAGACACACAGAAATGTCAAGGTATTCCAAACAACTCAACTTGCCTATGGACGAAGGAAGCTGTTTCAGAGCCAAACATGCATGCAGTCTTAACACTTTGAGAGAGCTAAACGTGCCCAGCTTTTCCGGTAACTTGTCTAAAATATGACAATCACTGATGGACAATGTGTGAATGGAGCCAGCATGTGCAATTTCCTCAGGCAATGTACACAAATCCGTGCAGCTATCCAACTCTAATTCCCGCAGATTTGTAAGCATCTCAGTGCTGTGGTTTCTAATTGATTGGCATATACTGCTACCAATTCTATCACATAAGGTTACAGATATCTTCTCCAAACCAACTCTGCCTTGAAATTCAGGGATGGTCAAGCTTTTCATGTGAATGGCTTTTATCTGGCTAAGACGATGCAGTGCCGAGAAATTTTTGACCGTGGCTCTGTTTGCTCCGTGATTTAAAATTACAAGAACTTTCAGCCGTTCCATGGAACCCAAAAACGTGGGAAGACAGTAATCTGTGGCCGACAAGAGTAAAATCAGAGCCTCTGCCTCGTGAAACTTCATATTGCACCAGTCATCTTCTTTCATGCCATCTACCATAATACAAGGCCAAATTCTTAAACTTGAGAAACCATTTTCAGGTATATTTAAATTCTTTATGAAGGCCATTTAATGAATAACCTACCTGTATGGATGGTAACAATGTCTGCATCAAAAGACTCCTCTTGAAGCAGCTCCCACTGCAGTGGCAGTTTGGGTTCTTTTCTGGGCATAATTAATCTACTTCTCCTGGGTAATCTTTCTTGAGACACCAAATACAGGGCAACGTCTCTTACTGTTTTGTGTACAGAAAAGTACATATGTGACGCTGTTGTATGTGATATTGAATCAATGCTGCAAAATCGCAGTATCAGTAACACAAAATAAAGAATAAAATTTACATCAAGTAATTAAGGTTTGATTGTGGCCCGCTTGTTTTAATTGCTTACCCTGAAAATCCTGTTAAAGTAAGAAGGTTAATGTTATCCAGTCGTAACAGTACGGAAAACGCGTCCTGCCACTCCATTTGTCTGACATAAACCCAAATGTCCAGTAACACATCCACGCGTACTTTTGTACGAGGAGGAAGAGCTGCCAAGTCCAAGAAGCATGTTCTTGCTTGGTCACTCAGAGCATCCAGACTCTGTTGCAAACTTGTGAGAAGCCCTTCAATTTGGTAATTTGATGTTGGTTGCCCTGTTGAAAGCTTATTTTGATCAATCTGCCACACAGAGGAAGGTTGATGTCGCATATAGCTTCCAATCCTCTTGAGTGCAAGCGCAAGTCCTCCGCATTCCGATACCACCTGTAACCCCATAACAAACCGTGCTCAAGAACAATTCGTCAAATGCCTGCCACTTAACTCTTTTGTTCAATTAAGTTGACTGTATTGAATTCTTAAATACTTACACATCTGACACGATGTTCATCAATTTCATCTGGTATTGATGTTTGCCCAAAAGCGCTTCGACAAAATACCTCCAGGGACTGTTTTTCACCCAGAAGTGGCAACTTATGAATCTGAGTGGAAGGAGATTTGGGCAGAATGCTACAATCTCGAGTGGTCACCAGGGTTTTATACCCATGCCCTTCAAATAATAAACATTCCAAATCTTCTTTCTTCCAAACATCATCTAAAATAACCAGAGCTGGTACGGATTTATTCAGTATCTCAGCTTGTATCTGTGTACGTGCATCCTGGGCGTTTGGAAATTGAGGCCTGCTTCGCTGAATGATTGCATCCCACATGATCTCTAAAATTGTTTTCAGGTCCGGATTCTTGGCAACTCTGATGAAAACTACATGGTCTGAGAAAACACCTGATTTCGCATTTAAAATAAACGGACGGCTAATTAACTTTGCATGTTATAGATTACAGCTCGACCAATCAAAACAGTTTCACTTTAATTACATATACTCGCTTGCAGCAAATTCGGCATCTCTAACATGATACTTTAGAAATATAAAATAACAATTTGGGTTAGAAATATAAAATAACAATTTGGGGTGGTAAAACATAAAATAGAGAAATATAAAATAATAATTTGGGGTGGTAAAATCCAAAATAAGTGAAACATAGATACACCGTAAAATATAATTTTATATAACTTAGCATTGTTTATCGGGATCAAACCTATCACCTAAAGCTTCCAAAGAAAGTGTCTTACTACTATGCTAATGTCTCATTGTTACTATAACTAACAATTTGATCATAATTACATCCTATAGATCAGTTGGCCTCTTGCTGCACCCTAGCATGATATTTAAGAAGAGAAATATAAGGTGTCAAATAAGCGCATCTCTTGCACCAATTCTAAACCCAAAGAAATCTAGCCAACATAATACTTTAGAAGGAAATATAAAAGTACCTTGCATATCACAAGCTACACATTAAGTGAACAATACCTCATTCACGTGCCTATAAACAAGAAGGAAAAGAGGGGTCTTGCCTTATGGTTATAAACAAAAACAAGATACTAGAGACTCAATTTTGGGATGGGGAGAAGTGTTGGAACCTTGAAAGAATTGTAATATAGGTACACTCCAAGATATAAGGTTCAAGTAGAACTTTATAACTCAACATTGCCCATTAGAATTAAAACCATAACTTGAAGTTTTCAAATCAAGAGTCTACCATTAGGCTAACAGTTCATTGTTAACCAAAGACTAGACTAAATGAGGTGGGGAGGTAGGGAATGGATGGTGTGTTGGACCCCAAAAAATAAATAATAATATTAAAAAAATTCAGAGTACATTACAAGATAACCTCCCCTTTGGGGTAGGAAAAACATTAGGCCTTGCCCTTATTGAGAGACTAAATGACTATATGCACTCACAAACATATATTGAATGAATGAACAAGTCTCTACACCTATAAACCAAATAAAAAAGAGAAAAATGTACCCTACCCATATATAGTTAACACAACTTTTCTTACCCATAACTTTTCTTAAATTTAGAAATAGAACTTTATAACTTAACGCTGCCCAAAAAAATATAATTGGGAAATTTGTAAAACTTAACTATAAATTTATAGCTCAACGCTAAATCCTCTACTCTGATCGTTAAAGAAAATTAAAGTCAAAAGGCCTGAGATTAAATGTAACACCTCGAAGTTGGGAATCTTTGCAAAGGCTCCCAGCAAGTGTTGTCTTTCCAGCCCCTGCCATACCATGCAGCCCAACAAGAGAGACCTCTTTTTGGAGAAGCATCCTTTTTATGACCCACGGTGAGGATTCCATGTCCACACTAACATCCATAAATTGGTTATCCTCAAAATCCATCGTCTTACTGTTACTGGATCTTATTGTTATTGTTGCTACCTTTTCAAGAAAACACAATACAGCACTCTGTTCCTTCCGTGTGTGCCAGGCTGATGCCCTATATATAGTGTTATCACGAGATGTATCATGAAATGCCACGGAAATGAGAAGGAAAATCACATGGAAGAATCCTCACGCAACATTCTACGCAACCGGTCAAGCCATACAAATGACTAGAAATTTGGAGCTCAGTCATTCAATTCCGATACGCGGTTACAGAAATCTTGTGGGTAACGGTTCACAGCTTCTAAGACACTGGTCCGGTCGCGTCAGGCAAACGTATCGGATAGGCCGATTGAGTAAATGCATTCCCTATTCTTGAATGGAAATAGAAATCATTGGTGGAACACTTATTTTACAGGCAACCAAAACTGCTTTCCACGTGATACCGGTACCACACGGTTCTCTTGCTTTTGGTCAAATGTTTGTCTTTTTTTGACCCCCCTTTTAAAAGGGGATTTAACGGGTCTTCAACCCGCGGCATTGCTGCGCAAAATATTATCGCAGCCAGAAACTGCTTTGCACTACAGGCGTGATTTTCCTTCATGTTTCTTGAACCTTTCCTTCTCTCTTTTCCACAGTTCGAAGAAACCTACCAATTCTTTTTTTATTTTTTCTTCAATAGGAAACTAATATTTCAGGTGAAGGTACCATGCGCTTAACTCTTTATCTGGGAAAGGCAGGTGCCTATTTCCCCGCGTACCTTGGCTGTTGGAATCACAAGGGCACCTCATTTGCTTAGCTTGTCTATTCATTTGCTGGTGGTTGAATGGAAAAGCTAACAGCCTCCAACAGAAATTACGGCCCTTAACAATGGACCACTTTATGGCAAACTACCATGTAAAAGCATTGCCTCGACGTTGTCTGCACCCAAGGAATTCACTAAGATCCATTGGGATGGAAGACCCAAGGAATACGCCTCAAGCGGGTAAGCAACTCTAGAGTAAGTGCAAGCATAATCACAGCTTCTTAACATATATGGCAATGCACCTCACGAAGGGTAACCAACTCCAAAACGAGGACCATGTAAACAAGCACACAAACAACCTTGTAGACAACATCAATGGAAAGGGAAATAATGCACCTACAAGGGAAGGTGCCTCACCCCAGATCCCTCACGATCTGGTATAAGGTGTGGCCTCGTACCACACCAAAACTATTCAATCTTGGCTACCTACATATCTACGACTGTCATAGAATCAGGGCCATGTAGTTCTTCAATGGCGAGGGTGGAATGAAGAGGACTTAGAAGAGAGTTACAACAGGAGGGTGTCGTGTTGCTAGCTTGGTACCGCCAAGCCAGGGTGGGTTTTCTAACACTTGAGAGTCACTTGAGGATGCCTCAAAGTGTTCCATGGTCCCCGAACCATGGGGAAAGCCTAGGAGAACCACCACCCTGGGACATCTCTCACAATCCTCCCTTGCACAAAGAAGCAACGTCCTTGGAGCGAAGCCTAGGATAGCTTCGAGAGTACACTTCTGTATGGGTTCGGAACTCCATCAACTTCAGGGATCCGTCAACTCCTTTGACGCCAGGCTTGAAGGAAGATACCAACTCCAACACCTGATACGTCCTTCCATCCAATGCCTTGCATGAAATGCAAGGGGCAATTGGAAGAAGCCCAAAGACTTCCCTACTCTATAATAAGCCAGAGTAGTCCAACCCAAAGGGCTAACGTCTCTAAGGCATCCCCTAGATCTGTCCCTTCTTAGGGTCTAGAGACATGTCTTCTTGCATAGACCCATACCTATGCAAGAAGACAGCTCCTCTTCCGCAAGTTTCGCCAAGTTCCTTTGTGAATGGCATCTCAACACCCATCATTTTTTTTAAATTATCGATTTTGAGGGCTCACCAGGGTCACTACCCATGGTGAGGGACTTGGGAACATCAAACCGAGAGGGAGGACATGCTCCAAAAGAGCCATGTCTCTGCAAGAAACTCACGCTTGTCAGAACTCCATGTTCTGCTACTTGCATCTAGACCCATGGGGTCTCACTAGTGCAACCATTTACGCACTGATTCCACGTGCATCTATACTATGTGCATTTTTTTTCATCATGTCTGTTCAAGCTAGTATGAAGGGAGTCAAGTAAGTTCTCCCTTCCAAACAAGGTACAAGGGTAGATCTTTTGAGCTTGACCTTGCTGTCCGCAGACACCAGCATCGCATACCTCAATTCACCATCCCACAGTATTCCATTACCACAATAAGAGAGTAGATCCAAAATCTGTTTGGAAACTTCTCCAAGAGGCTATCATACAACAAGCCCAAACTATCATCAACACCTCTTGTGATTGTCCAACATCGAGAATGCCTGCTCAAATGTTAGAACAAGTGGAGGATCTATTGGGTAGCCAACCTCATGACAATCCTCCATACACGTCTCATGTCAACCATAAGCACATCGTTGAATGCAACCATAATATCTTATTCATGGAGAAGGATCAACTGCACTTGCTACATACAAGCTATCCTTCCCACTCCAAGTTATGGGACAAGCACCATTTTTTGAACACTAGGTTTAGGAAAGAATATAGAGTCACCTCTGAGAGCAACCAGATCATGAATTCTCCAAGGAACATCAAGGTTCCTAGAATTTGAATTTCCTCACTATATCAAGAACGACTACCAGTCTCATGATCAACACCTTTCATTAGATTTTTGCACTTGAAGGAAGGATCCTCTTTGGGAGGTTTCTTCCATAGGTAAGTACAGTAGCCCAGCTACACTTTACCCATAATACATGCCCAAGTAGTCAATATAGCCAATAGAACCATATCATCGAATTGTTACCTGCTGAGGGAAGACATGGGTTCACAAGTCTTACCCAAATTCAATTTCACCTTGAGAACAACTCGAGATGCCAAGGAGTGCATCCCTTTGAAATTTTATCAAGAGGGATTTCTGTTTCATCTTGGGAGATCTAGGTTTTTGTTTCATACATCCTAGTCAAGCCCGTTTACATCAATTGTGGTGGACAAGGCCGCACCACTACCTATTATCATTCAACCCAAACGATAGATACAAGTCAATAACAAAACTTTGCCCATAGGAGGATTGGGTCCTCAAGATAGTTTTACGAGGAATGGGCATCACCAACATTAGTTACAACTCAAAACACTACATGATTCATCCCTGAAGGGTTTACAATAAGGGTGGTCTACCAAAAAGCCCCAACAAGGAAGTTCCTCTAAAGCCCCTAAAAGCTGAGTGAGTACATAAGATCATGCCTTTCTTACAAGAAGGAACATCAACAATGTAGCCTCACAAAGGAGGTTCCCTAAATTTCACCTAGGTAACAACATTCTATCTCTGAAAACAAACCCCAAGAGTTCACAAACATGGGGTAACTACTAGGAACAAGTCTCGAACATCAACTGCTTCTAGGTCCCAAATAGAAAACAACCATCTCAATACCACCTACCTTATTATTTCAGGAACCAAAGAGGGCATCCATCGGAATGGAGAATGACCCCTCATAGAATTAAAGATTCACCAAGTAATATCATGCTCAACTCTGCTGTCCCACCAAGGAGGTGAGGACATCAACATGAATTAACATTACACAAAGGACATGGGACAATACACTAGGGAGGGATAGTGTGATACATCAGTGTACATAAAAAATAGAGTACATAGGGAGATCCAACATGACACCATAGCCTGTTAGGCACAATGAGCTCCAGTCATGGAATCATACCATGTTCAACAAAATCACCAATAAGTTCCAAGCCATGAGAGCACATCATAGCCTTTAGAAGAGTCAAAAGCAATCAATCATGAGAGCACGCCATCAGCAAGCAAGCACTAGAAACCCCCAATCATAAGAGCATAAGCTCAAGGATTTTCAAGCACATTCAAGCCCACCAAGCAAGGCCACCAGAAGAAGTCACAATTTTTGTAACTGTAACATCATTTATTCAAGGACGAACCACCATACCAATTTTTGCACAACTGTTCCACAATCACATCTAGCATGGAAGAGGGAGACTAGGTCTCAATACCCAGAACTCAACTCAAATCCACCACTAGACATTGCAGCATCACATTGATTTGAATTTTAGTTTGCCATTGTAATTCACATGGCCACAATGAAGCACTCATTATCAAGATCAAGCACATCAAATATTTTTTTTTTGTATTTCAGGCTACATACCACCATCAATCAACTGTGGACAAGATCTTTGCCAGTCCAAGAACACAAGAGAAAGTGTTCCCAAGATTTGTCCTATCTCAAGGATGTTCACTCAAGCACACACCATCTAGGCATGCCAACATCACTAAGAACACACGGCACTAGTTCAAGAGCACAATGGGAAAGGACATGCCCTGGTCCGTTCGTTATGATACTATATCACAACTAAATAATTTCCCATGAAGTTTTCAGCAGAATTATACATCAAGGCACAAGGGCTGTTTACAACATATAGTAAGGGCGCTTCAAAACAAGCATCAGGAAAACACCATACATCAAGCTTGGCCTTGTCACAAGGCATGGCATAGGCCTACAGCAAGGAGACAACTGAGTCACATAGGGCAATGCATCTAGCACTTTTGAGTGCATATTGTCGAATTGAGAATATCACAAGGATACATTTCACACACTCGAGGATACGAATACATTTGAATGGGAACATACATGGTATTTGGGAATGCTACCCAAGCCTAAAAGGAAATAGGAAAAACTACCCAAGCCCACCCTAGGCTAAAGGATTTAGGCCACCAGGGGCATACCATGAAGAACCATGCTATTCTGAGAAAAACCTATCTCTGTCACAAAGCATAAATGATCATCTATCACACTACACCACTATCTCAAAATGTACATGATCAACCATCACACTGAACCCACTACATGTCTACCATCGAATGAAAATGATTTGGGACACAAATGCAATGATTGAATAACAAAACACGCCAACTGAGTATCCACCACCTCCCATAGTGGGACCTCAATGCATTGGCCACTGCTAGGCCATTAGTATTTGGCATGGCCAAGGATACCATTTCATGCCATCTACTAGCCCAATATCTGTAGGATCTAGGATAGATCACCATCCTCTATTAGTGCTCACCCAGCACAAAGAGGCAAAAAAATCATAATGTACCTGCTGATTCATCATAGCGAAGGTACTGATAAATCTGCAGCCCAATGTTGGGATTCCAAGACCAAATAATTAGTTCATGAAGGTCTTAAGAGCATATATCTTCCCCATAGACATAGTACTCACAGAATCAACTGAGGTCACCACTGGTTGCATCTTTGTACTTGTGCTACCTGCAAACACTGAGACAAAAGCTTAGAAACATAGAAGTTAGTAGGAACATGATCAGCACATCAGCCTCATACACAATCATCAAGCATGATCATATAACAAAGTAATATCACTCTTGCATATCATAAAAAGCAAGACCTCAGCAACATGCATAGAGATCAATCATGCAAAACATTGATGGGTCAATTAGATACACTCAACAAACGATTTCATCATGAGGCACACCCAGAGAGAGCTAGCATACTCTCAGAATTCCAAGATTCATATACAACAATCATTCCCAGCCACTAACACTAGTTTCAACCAAGATCAAAATCTCAACACAATCATAAAAGGCATGGGCAATAGAGAATCATCGTCTCAACTCAAAAATAAGGTGGAAGACCGAGGTCTATCCAACAATAGGTCTACATAAAACTAATTCTCACAACAACAAGCAACATCACAGAGGATGTGTCCACAAGAAAGACTCTCATCAAAAGAGGTGCAGTCTCAACAAGAACCTACAACAGGATGACCCACACCAGTAGTCTTCAAATCAAAGTGACCAAGACATGTCACCAATCAAAGGAGTGATGACACAAACCCAAGGGCAACACAACTAGCTCAAAAAAGGGAGCACAACTGACAAAGATCAACAACAAGGGCAATCATGCCTCATGCAAAAGAAGTTTTCAAACAAGACAACAAACATTTGGCTTTTGGGATGGCACAAACAGCCACAAAATGCATCCTCAATGTTCCCAACAATAAGTCATCATACCACGTAGAACACCAAGCCTTGCGTTACAAACGATAGACATGACAAAGATAACACACATGCAGAATTTGAAAGCACAACCAAGAAGACACACATACACAAATAGACAAACATACAATTGCAAATATGAGCGTATGAATTCTACCGGCAACAGTCTTAATCCACCTAGAACAAGGCTCACTGATGAGTCATGAATTTGCTGGCTGTGATATCACTACTGTGATATCATAGCCATGATATCGCAGCAGCTATGATATCGCATCCGTGATAACGCGACCCACCACAATGTCTATAAATAAGAGGTGTCTTTCCTTGTTCTAGGAGTTAGTTCTTAGTTCCTTATCCAAACTCTTATAGTTTTTCCTTCTTAGAGTTAGAATTATTTCCCAGTGCATGCCCACAGTGTGGTGATTGTAATTGTACAACATCCTTATTTGAGTGTGAATACTTGGACATGCACATGATCAGAAATAAAGATTGAGATTACTTCATCATTGCAGCATCCACTTAGCTTATTTATTTATTTATTTAATTATTATTTACTACATTCTTAGTTAATATCTCTTCACCCTTAAGCTCCTGTTAAATGTAGAATGAGTATGACTTGATCACGAGCATTTAAGTGTGACTACTTGGTAACCCAGTAGCGTACCTAGGATCTGCGCTTGGTAATCCCAGTGGTAGTCATGCATGAGGTTCAAGATGTGTATGGATGATTGAGGAATGGATGCTCATCGCACTTAGGCTAGCTTAGATTCTCTCTCACCCTTTCTCTCTTAGCTTAGTTAATATTATCTTCCATTACCTTCAGGAGTAGCATTAGCATAGAAACACATCATACACCTCACTTTGGACTAAACCATACGTGACAAAGCTAATATTAGTCTAGGTGGAAAGATAGCGAACTACGACCTAAGGCTAATAGTCTAGATGCCATAACTAGTCCATCTGCAGAGTTCAATCAGATCACGCGTGTAACGCTCGAATCTCTCGTAGGCATCATAAAGAGAGCCGTCTACCCAGGCTCAATTTAAACAACTTCCCCAATTTTTTAGGAGGCTATGACTTAGATCCACAACAACATTTACAAGCCTTCTACGATGCCTGCACATGGAACAACATTGATAATGGTTGGCAAAAACTCAAGCTCTTTCCTATGACACTCGTTGGCCAAGCAAAAGTATGGTATAGATCGTTAAAACCAAATTCAATACGACGTTGGTCAACAATGGTAGAAATTTTTAATGAAAGATATCAAACCTATGCAAGAGTGTCAGCCCTGAGGAAACAAATCCAAGGGTGGAAATAAGCACAACATGAACCCTTGGACATAGCCTTAGAAAGATATTATGCACTGTTAAACAACTGTCCAGGCCATGAGTTCTCCGAGGATAGGCTAATGTACCATATCATTAATGGGCTTTGTGATGCAACAAGAGAGATCCTAGGGATGTATGCCTAAGGTCAACTATACAAACTACGAACCCATCAACTCCAAGATCTTATTAAGTGGGTAGCAAAAGAATAAGGAGAAATGGCTAGATGGGAGAGTGTTGAAAAACATCAACGGGACCAGAATATCAACTTAACAAGGGCCCATAATCACAAAAAGGAGAAATCAACCTATCACAAGGAGAAAGAACCATCTTTGTCAGTACAACAACAATCATTAGAGGAAGTTGAGGCAAAGATCAATAAGATGTTGGAATAGACACAAAAAGTGTGGAGAATTTATTGATATTATTGGAGATAGAGTTTTGACAACTTGAGAAGTAGGAAAAAATATCATTAGACAATTGGAAAGAAGGGATAAAGAAAATAAAAGCTCAATAGCTAATCATATGTATGAATGCAACATTTGCTTATATGATCACCCCAAGGGCCAGTGCCCAATTTTGTTACATTTATATGAGCATTGGGGAAACAAGTTACACTCAGAGTTCGTACAAAGATACTGTGTTCGATCACAGTGGCAACAATCCTAGCCATGGGGAAAGCCACCCCTAAACTGGAGACACCCTTCATATCATCCAAATCCAAATGCTTATCAAGTCCAACATCTAGTTTCGCCAACTGGGTCAACATACTCTATCTCATCGCATTATCATTCTCCTCAATACTATCAACCCATGTCCTCAACACAACCATTGCCTTGTGCACCTTACACTCCTTCTAATGTTTAACATTCTCATATTTTTCCTTCTTCTACATCATCACCAACTATTCCTAAGGTGTCTGCACCATAGCAACAAACCCTGAATGCTACTTGTGCTACTATTGCCAACAACAATGAGAGACCTCAGCAACATTTAAGGCATCCCTTCTTTAGAAATGACCCTAGGAAGGAACAACACAATTTCAAGGCCACTGCATCCTCCAACTCAACACAAGTCCAACACTGTGGTGCACCCTTATCTTCGGATCCAACGCCTCATGTCACTTCATCAAGGCCACCAATTAACACTCCAACAACCATACGGCCCAATGAACATAGTCATGGAAGGCAACATCCTAATCCTTGCATACCATCTTACAGTCCTAAATACCATAGTGGGTCAACTCTTTATTCGGAAATCACATCTCATAAATTACCCCACTATGCTTACTATAACTAGGTGTGTGAACCCCAATGGGGTAAGTATGACCAAGTTTCAATATTTCCAACATGCAAGGATCCTCATCTTTCATTTATTAATCCTTGCCATGCTCAATTGTTTAGTTATGGGGGATATCCCCCATTCTAATAACAAGAAGGATTAATAACTACTTTTCATTTTCTTTAATTTTACAACTTTTTGTTTTCCAATTTTGCATTTTTCAATTTCTTGTTTTATCTTTTTGTCTTTTTATATTTTTACCTTTTTACAAGTAATTTCATCTATGAATAAAACACTCATGTGGCTCGTTGGTTGAGGTGTGTTCTATGTTATCAAGTCTTAAGTGATCAATTATGCGGACAGTGAGCCCATTACACCCACTCATCCATTCTACAAATAAAAGGTTCTATTCAAGGGTACAATCATATTCTTGACATTATTAAGACTTAAAATTAATTTTGTGTTCATTGTACTTGGAATGAAGTAGGATAGATCAAGAGGGAATGATTAGGGTGCAACATCAAGGGGACTTGCAGATTCTATGTGGTGATGTCTGTGGGAGTTATCATGCAATGTGGTTGTACTAAGATCCTTGAAGATATAACGAAAAATGGGAGTAAGAGTAATAAAAAAGGCACTCAAAGATCCAATGGTGTTTTAGGGAGTTCCATTGAAAAGACATGCACCCATGCCTAAAGGTTGGCAGCTTCTCTGGATTTAGCAATCAAAAGAAAAAAAGAGAAAGAAAAAAAGAAAAAGAAAAGATAAGCAGAAAAAGGAAGTGCTACAAAGCAAAAATCACTCCTTCCTTGAACCAAATGCCAAGTGATCGTATGCCTTGTTGCTCTAGTACTCTCATAGTTTCTCATCATGGGATGAACCAATGCGGTGTCACTAATCAGAGGAATGAACTTGGTCCTGATCTTGGAATGACAAGTCAATGACACTTTAATCATGCTTTACACGCAGGATTCACTGTGCCTTGGGTCAGTTACCTCATGTCCCAATCTCTACAATCCCTTCTGTAGTCCGTCTGACCTCATTGTTCATGTAATTGTAGCTCGTGTCTCGTATAGTGTAGAATTCTTACCTCATTTCGGTGATATTTACATGTGTGTGTTTTGTGGAATCAGTGTGGATTACATTTAACCCTTTGAGTGCCCACGGACACTTTTAAGTGTGGTTATGCAAGGGAATTAAAGGTTGGAACCTACTTTGGGGAGGACCCACTTGCGTAATTTTTGTAATTTGTACTCATGACCCATCTTCCACACACCATTTATTACCCTTAGCATATTGCCAACGATTTTCTTTCCCTTATTACTATCTCTCTGATTCAACGTTCCTATGAATCATCACATAGCCTTTTTCTCCCATTTGAGGTCCTTATTGTTAAATTCCACACCATCATAATTTTTTTGCCTTCAAAACTAGTTGAATTACCTTGGAACCCTTTAACAATCATCTAGATGTCCTTACTTTACATTGTTTAATTTCAAAGAAATATTAAAAATTTGATACATTCTCTAAGTGCCCTAACTTCGATGAAAATATATATACGTGACCCCCCTGTGCTAATCAACATCATTTGCAATTGTTCATGTAGGGGTAGTTTTTCAAATTCCTCTCTACGACTCGTGATTGCACGTCCCTTGCTTTCATATTCATAACTCGCTCGTTGGTACTCCGATTTTCATTCTATTTGAACCTACTTGAACCTAGAGTGTTCAGCTTAGTCGTGGGGAAGGGGCACATGCCGAATAGCACATAAATTTTTTGAAATTCATCATCGCCTGAAGTACATCTTTAAGGGTAATTAGTTGTAAAATTAAGAATAAAATGTGTCAAAAACAATTTCATCCCCTTAGCTATACCAGAAAATTAAATTTGGAAACCACCTAAGCAAAAAGGACTCAACATTATAATCTTTTGGGGACATGTTCTTCCAATAATTAACATCACACGGAAATAAAGTAAATCTATTAAGGCAAGCAGTAAGGTATAACCTAACTTTGGTAAAAACCTTACTAACGATTGGCCTCGTGTGATTGCAGATGACCCCAAAACATGGACAATAGGAAGGTCTTGCTCAAGGTGCGATCAAACGACCTAGGAACGGTGAAGGACAAGTTCCTATCAAACAACATGTAGAGTAGGAGGAACAATCATTTAGTATCCATCAAGAAGACCCTACTACTGTACAATCAAGGCAGGTAGAAGGAGGAGCAGTTGCTATAGCTGAATAGGGACAACATCTCACATTGCCCCAAGATTGTGTTTAGGCCATTCACAAGAAGTCCATATTCACTATAGTGATTGTGGAGTTAAACTTTGGATTGTTTGTAGATTTTTCTCTGGAGGTCATTAGGGATCACCCCATAGGGTCCCCATTATGGCCTATCCTCTCTGAAAGCGGTGCCTAGTACTTAGGGGAAACGTACCAATTTTGGCATAGTAAAGAAGAAGGCACCACAGTTAACAATTATGGTGTGACTGTTGATTTCTCTGTTCAAGCCATTTTGGAAGTATTAAACCTTCCAAATACAGGGCCAAAGGTTGCTCAGAACTAGCCGAACACTTTCAGAAGCAAGCAACTTAATAAAATGTTGACAAAGAATAAAAGGGTGGTGGAAGAAAAAGAGAAGGCTGATTGGGATGCCTCTATGGCACAAGAACAAACTTACATGCATGCCAAGGCACTAAAGGCGTTACAAGAGGAGAAAATCTGGGCCATACTTCATTGCCATCAAATCCCAAGACCTAGAGTGCAAGGAAAGGGAAAGACACCCATGGAGGAGCCACTGCCACTAGGAACTACATGAGTTCCATCCAATTTTGTAATCATAGGATTTTCTTTTGTGTTGTGTCTCAAGTTTGTTCTGACTCCACACTGCATCATGAATCCATTCTAATTAGTCAATAATCCCATACCTATCCATTGTGTAATCAATGGAGCTTGTTCTCTCTGTAACTCAAGGACAAGTTTTCATTTAGTTGTGGGGGTATGATGAGTCATGAATTTGCTGGCTATGATATCACTGCTATGATATTACAGCCATGATATCGTAGTAGCCACGATATTACATCCATGATATCACAGCCTAGCCATGATATCACATCCACGATATCGCAGCCTGCCACAATGTCTATAAATAAGAGGTGGCTTTCCTTGTTCTAGGAGTTAGTTCTTAGTTCCTTATCAAAAATCTTGTAGTTTTTCCTTCTTAGAGTTAGAATTATTTCCTAGTGCATGCCTGCAGTGTGGTGATTGTAATTGTACGACATCTTTATTTGAGTGTGACATACTTGGACACGCACATGACTGAAAAAAAAGATCGAGATTACTTCATCATTGCAGCATCCACTTAGCTTATTTATTTATTTATTTAATTGTTATTTATTTCTTTCTTAGTTAATATCTCTTCACCCTTAAACTCCTATTAAATGCAAAATGAGTACGACTTGATCACGAGCATTTAAGTGTGACTACTTGGTAACCCAGTAGTGTACCTAGGATCTATGCTTGGTAATCCCAGTGATAGTTGTGCATGAGGTCCAAGATGTGTATGGATGATTGAGGAATGGATGCTCATTGTACTGAGGCTAGCTTAGATTCTCTCTCACCCTTTCTCTATTAGCTTAGTTAATATTATCTTCCATTTCCTTCAGGAGTAGCATTAGCATAGAAACACATCATACACCTCACTTTGGACTAAACCATACGTGACAAAGCTAATATTAGTCCAGGTGGGAAGATAGTAAATTGTGACCTAACGCTAACTATCTAGATGCCAGAACTAGTCCATCTATGGAGTTCGACTGGATCACATGTGTAACACTTGTATTCATATGGTTGAGTGGAGGGGTATCTCGCGACTCATCACTCACTAGGAGCACATGTCCGAAGGCTCTCCATCCGGAGGTACCTGGGAACCATCTTGTCCCAATTTGTATTTTCCCATACTCACTGTATCTAGGGTGAGTAGGACTGCAAGGATATCCTATACTGCACAATTCAACAAATGCCAACTTGAAACATTTCATTTGGGTGGAAACTGAAGTGAAGAGTCGGTCTGATTCATCCCAGATGAATCACTAGAGACCAGAGATGAGAGCTCCTTAAGCAACAAAATTCTTGAGTTTCCAATAGAACTCCTCTCTACCATATCCCATACAATCACAACTAGTCCAACCACAAGTAAATAAGTGGAGGACATCACCATATCGCAATCGTTTACATCCTCAAGGAGAGCAACATACATCAGTTGCTCACAATTTAACATTTGTCCCCTCATGAAGAATGTAAAACATTGCCATAAGGCAACTCTTCAAAGAATACATAAGGATATGATCCTAGATCACCTAGGTATCAATTTGAAGGGACCATTAATCAAACAAACTCAATTAAGTAACACAACCAAAGATCATATGCATATCATAACACAATTTGAAAAATGCTCTGATACCATCTGTAATAACATTGCCTCGATGTTGTTCGACACCCCAAGGAAGTCACTAAGATCCAATGGATCTGGGACAGAAGACCTAGGGAATATGCCTCAAGCGAGCAAGTAACTCTAGAGTGAGTGCAAGCATAATCACAGCTTCTTAACATATATGGCAATGCACCTCATGGAGGGTAACCAACTCCAAATGAGGACCATGCAAACAAGCACACAAACAACCTTGTAGACAACATCGATGGAAGGGGAAACAATGCATCTACAAGGGAAGGTGCCTCACCCTAGATCCCTCATGATCTGGTATAAGGTGTGGCTTGGCACCGCACCAAAACTATCCAGTCTTGGCTTCCTACATATCTACGACTGTCGTAGAATTAGGGCCATGTAGTTCTCCAATGGTGAGGGTGGAATGAAGAGGACTTAAAAGAGAGTTACAACAGGAGGGTGTCTTGTTGCTAGCTTGGTACCACCAAGCCAGGGTGGATTTTCTAACACTTGAGAGTCACTTGAGGATGCCTCAAAGTGTTCCATGGCCCCCGAACCATGGGGAGAGCTGAGGAGAACCACCACCCTGGGACATCTATCACATACCATGTGATTGAAAAGTAGACCTCTAACTGTCTATGTTGCCCGATAAAATATGCAACTTCAAGTCAAGCAAGAAGTTCAAAATCTCTACAAATTTTCAAAAACTTAGACCAGATTATGGAAGGTGGACATAATCATGCCATGATCTAGATCTAAATTTTCTAAAAGCTGTGTATTTAGCAGTAAGAGATGAAACAACTGCGTGCTTAATTTTCTTTTGTTATTGTTGCATTAATAGTAAAACAATCAACAAATCATCAAATTGCGATATTTTAAAATTTTTGCATTAACAAAAAATTTAATAGATTACTAAATTGTAATTTTCTTTACTTGATCTCTATAATAAGAAGAAAGATAATTGCAAACCTAATTTTTTCTTAAAGCTACATAGAATGCATGAACAAAAGATTAAAGGTAGAAGTAGAAACAAAAATTCAAAGAAGAAAATAAAAGATTTGAAAAAGAAGTGAAAAAAGAAATTCAAAGAAGCGCAAACAAAAGATTCAAATCTTTGCATTAATAGAAAAATGATCAACACATTGTCAAATTGTGATTTTCTTTACTCCATCTCTACAGCAAGAAGAAAGATAATTGCAAACCCAATTTTTTGCTGAAACTACAAAGATCATCAAACACAAAATACATGAATAAAAGATTAAAGGAAGAAGTAGAAAAAGAAATTCAAAGCAATGCAAATAAAAGTTTTAAAAAAAGAAGTAAAAAAAGAAATTCAAGGAAGTGCAAACAAAAGATTCAGGGAAGAGCTAGAAAAATATTTAAACAAAGGCTTAAACCTACAATGTTATAAATGAAATTCAAACACTTTACCACAAGGCTATCAATTTTATTGTAACAAGTTGTGAATTTGATATTATTTACACTAATATTATTGGTCCCACCATTGCTCACTTAAACATAATGACATGTCAAAGGAGATTGTAGGCTGTTTAAACTAATCACTTAACAACTACCTCCTTTCATGAAGGGTGCTATTTAGAATACACCCACAACAACACACAATGATGCTAATACAAATAGCAAGATTTAACTCTCTTCTCTTTGAAGGAAATTTAACTTAGAATTTAATGTTACTAGAATAATTTTTTTGATTCTATCTATGCATGAACAAATAATTTGCCTTCTAAATTAGTATAGTTGTACTTAAAGCACTATTCATTTGTTGTAAAAAAATAATAAAAAAAATTGAAATAATTATTTAAATTTTATTATGTCTATATACCCTCTAGATTTACTAGACAATAGAAATAGACATGTTATGAGTTTTAAAAACATCATTAAGAAAATTAGCAAGTGTTCTTTATAAAATTTAAAATAAATGAACATAAATTTGCAACTATAATATCCTACTTATGTCTAATGTAAGACATTGCATGAAAAACTTCTTTTATTAAGAATTTCTAATGAGCCATCAATAAGATAGATTGTATCGACGCATACCCGTTGATGTATCCTATGATGCATTGATGTCAGCATGTCGATGCTAATGTAGGTGTTGCCTATATAAATCAAAACCCTCGTATTTATGGCACTTGTAGGTCATAGCTTAGCTAAATTCTTGCAATTTCTTTTTGTGAAATTTAGAATCATCTAAATGCCCGTAGCATGGATTTAAGTGATTATACAGTATTTTATTTGAGTGCATCTGNGACTTATTCAAGTTGTTGTAATTGATGCACCTTTAATTTCAATAAAACTTCTTTTCGGGGTCCGACACCCCCCCTCATTTACCTAAGTGGCCAATATTCCTTAATGGTAAATTATGTAGTTGTAAGTCATTGTCTTTCTAATCCACACTTGTGTTAATCTATGCATACAGTTAAGTATGGTTGATGCATAAGATATCTATTTTTATACTTTTTATTATTTTATATCTTGCTTACTAAATGATTAAATGAATAAATATTTAATAATTGAATTAACTAATTAATTAATTTCTTCATTAACTAACTATCCTAATGTAAAGTATCAATTCCCACTTGTCATACACATCATGAACCTATATTAATGTCACTAGGTTACCAAGTGTATACTATTAGGTACACCAAGTATCCACTACTAGGATTAGCAAGCCTTAATATATTATGCTCAAANGGGAAACACCTTAGAAATAAACGAGTATTAGAGGAGGAACCCCAAGTTGGGGCACAACCAAATGTTTGCACAAACTGGCTTGTTACTAAATAGAATGACATAGAATTAGATGAGGCAAAGAGCTCTCAATTAAGGATAGAGAGAATTCCAATGGTGAATCCACATAATAAAAAGGAAAAACTTCCTTGCAGAGATTACTGATGCTAAGTGTAACTGGAACACACAGGTCTTTCCCATAGCTACAGGAGATGAACCAATTGATGATTGTCCATATTGAACTTGGATGCTTGAGATGTGAGTTGAAAATAGGTGAGGCAAAAGATCTGCAACTTCTCCAACTTGGTAAGCAAACATTTGTTAGAATACTCTATCTTTTGAAATAGAACATTGCATCTTCGCTTCCAAATATAATATAAAATAGTAGGCCTAATAACTTTCCACAGAAAATTAAGATTAGTAGAAGTAATGTTCAAGAATCTGAATATGGCATCCTCTTGAGATAGCTTGTATGATGGAAAAGCTTTAGAAGCCCACTGCCACACATGTTGAGCAAAGGGACATTGCCAAAATACATGGACAAAGTCATCTTGTCCACCACATAGAGGGCAATTTGGAATAGGAATCCCCAAATATTCTAGACGTTTTCCAATAGGTAGACCATGGTAGAGAAGACACCAAAGGAATTGCTTAATTTTGAGGAGGGTTGGAATTTTCCAAATAAGTTGGAAGAGAGGGATCCAAAATGTTTCTGATTCTTGTTTGTGCCAATACTTATTGCAACATTGAATGACTTCAGATGGGTCATGCATGAGATGAAAGGGGACAGATGGCTGATAGGGCAAGAGTTTAACCCCATTAAACCATTGAAGGCCATGAAAAAGGCTTTGCACTGTAACATCCAGATGCCAGTGACCGTGGAGAAAAGAGTAAATCTGAACTAGGCAATGGTTCATTGCAGCCGACTCCCCATACAAAGTGTTAAACTCGACCCCTGAAATCCAACGACTAGCCAGCCTAAGACAATTCAAGGAAATGACACCCTTTCGATACCACGAGGTAGCCACCTTAGCATTTGTGATAGCAAGGGGAGCGGGTGACAGAGGTAACCACCACGGACACACTTTAGAGAGGATAGTAGGGTTGATTTTAACGTTAGTCCAGTCAATGTGAGTGTGTAGAATTTGCCAGGCCCTCCAAATGCTTTTGAAAACATGAGATCCGGGAAGAATGATAGTGAGGGGGGAAAGGATCCAATTGACGAAATGGATGCCTTTCCAGAAGGGCTTATTTTTAGGAAATGCTTGATGAAGCCTTAATTGGAGGAGGGTCCCTATAATATTTGAGACATTTAAATGTTGTACCAACCACTTAGCAACTAGGGTAATTCCTTGCTTATAGGAGTTCAAAAGGCCTAAGCCACCCTTATTCTTGGGGAGAGTAACAATAGTCCAAGTGACACGATGAAAGTGTTTTTGAGAATCCTTGCAGGATCACATAAAGTCATGGAATAACCGTTCTAGCTTCTAGTAGGTAGCTTGGGAGGGGGCCCAACACGAAGAGTAATACACATGGGTGGACGTGCATATGAACTTACAAACAAGGTATTTACCTGCAAGTGTGAGGGGTTTAGTTTTCCATTTGTCGAGTTTCTTTTGAATTCAATAAATAACTTGCTCCCAAAGGATAGATGTTGAACCTCTAAAATAGAAAGGGATTCCCAGAATCATAATGATGTCTTGATCCTAAAGCGGCTTCCAATTATAGCTGGTCACATATTTGTAATTGTCCTTAAAGCTATAAATAGAGGATTTATTCCAATTAATTATGGAACCTGAGAGTGTGCAATATTGCTCCACCCTTGATAATAGGTGGTGCAAATTGGTGGTTGTGTTTTGAACTAGAAAAAAGGAGTCATCGGCAAAGTGCATATTGAGAAGTTGTTGTTGAGAGGAGGAAAGGCTAGCCCCAGTGAGAACTTTAGTTTGAATGTCTAGGTTAATTTGATGACAAAGAAATTCTGATGCGATGATAAAGAGATAGGGGGCGAGAGGAAAACCTTGGTGCATAGACCTATGTATTGGAAAGGGAGAGGTAATGTCGAAGGTAGTGGAAATTCTTGCAGTAGCATCTGAGAAGAAGCATTTCACCATATGCAAGAACTTAGGTCCAAAACCAAGTTTGGTCATAGTCTGCAAGATAAAATCCCACTTAATGTTGTCATAAGCCTTGGCATAATCAAGTTTCACTAGGAGAATATCTTGTCCATCATCCTCAGCCCACTTGAGACCTTTCCATGCCACGACCACATTGTCTAAAATATATCTACTAGGAACAAATCCTATTTGCTGAGGGGATATGATCTGATCAAGAATTTTTTTCAGCTGTAAGGCAAGGCACTTCGCCCAAATTTTATACACTACATTGAGAAGAGTTATGGGATGCCAATTGGAGATATTAGTTAGATCTCCAGACTTGGGAAGGAGACGAATTACTCCTTGATTTAGATTGGGCCCAAGGGAACCAGTTAAGAGAGCCTTGTTAATGACCTGCAAAAGATCCTTGCCCACCAAATCCCAATGATTTTGAAAAAATTCTACAGGAAACCCATCATAACCAGGAGCCTTTCCTCGACTTAACTTGGAACAAGCCTCTTGTAGCTCCGCCAAAGTGATATCAGTGTCAAGACTTTGTAGCATAGTGGGATTGATAAGGTGAGGATAATCAGCGGTGGAAGCCTTGAACGAAGAGATGTCCATTGGGGTAGCTGCAAAAAGGGTTTCGTAGTGGTTCTTAAGAAAAGAGAGGATACTATTGTGGTCAGTAATGGTGGTACCATCACATGAGATTTTGTCAATAGCATGCGAAGGGGAAGCAACATTAAGATATTTAAAAAATTCCTTATAGTGTTCATCTTGAATATTTAACCAAGTGAGCCGACTTTTAGTTAAGGCACTTTGTGCTTGGTACACTTCCCAATGTTGGAAGGCAATGCGTGCTCTAGCTAGCTTCTCATGAACTAGAGTATTGAAGGGATCTTGAGCTAGTTTATTAGTGAGATGTTCAATAGTGACATGAAGTTTGTTGTATTCATGTTTGGCTTGAGAAGCCATGGTCTTACCATATGAATGAGAAAAGTTTCACACTCGACATGAAGCATGATGCCACCAATTAATCCAACCCACTTGATTTAGGGGCCTAGGTTTGGCATTCCAAAGGTTGAATAGAAGAAGTTGGGCAGTTGGGGAAGAAAAATAGTTGTTGTGTAGTCTGAAAAGATGAAATTTTTGTCGGTTAGGGCTACCATGAATCTTGATAGATATGGAGATAGGAAGATGGTTGGATAAGGTGGCATGATGATGAACTGTAGTGGCAAAGAAAGCTTGCCAAAAGGAAAGGGTGGAGAAATAGAACCTATCTAACCTGCTGTAGATGTGAGCCTACCCAAGATGGAGATTGCTCCAAGTAAATCTATGGAGGGGAACACATGTGGAGTTATCTGCCCCGTCTGAGAGGTAAAATCTTTTCTTAGGCCTGATACTTGAGATTGGGCAGTTCAAGAAATGACCCTCCGAGCTTATCTTGAGGGAATTCTACCATATTAAAATCTCCTCCAAATATCCAAGGCATTGGGGGGAGAGAAGTTGCAAGTTCATGCCAAAGGAGAGCCCGTTCTATGGAGTCATTTAGGGCATATATTGAGAAAATGTCAAAAGGGCCATGCTGGGATGAGAAGGTGGCCCAGGAAACTCTATGCCTAGAATCAGAACCACTTTGAAGGATTTTAGTTTTCCAGTAGGGTGAGAGAAGAATGGCTGCACCTCCTTTCCCACTTGCATGGGATGTTGCTAGGAGTGAGGAGTGAGGAAGAAACTAGTGGGCGGAATAGGATAAAAGGTCGGTTGAGATCTTAATTTCTTGAAGGAGAATGAAATCAAAAGCCAAATTAAGACTAGATATAAAGTTTCCTGCTTGCTTCCGTCGAAGCCTACTAGTAAGGCCTCAAACGTTCCAAGAAAGGAGATTCATGGGGAAACAAGGGGTAGTTTGGATGGGAGGTCAACGAAAGGTTTGGGAGTCGAAGTATCTGTTTCCTTTGTTCCTGACAGGAGGGCAAAGGAGTTGTTGGTGGGGACAAGGGCAATGGAAGTGTCTAGTGAAGATGAGTTGGAGGGAGAAGTAGAATGAAAGGAAGCTTTGACTCATTTCCTTCCACTGGCCACCACGAACTCATCCTCCAAGAATGAGTTCTTGACAACATTTGAAGGGATGACCTTGGTGGAGGTGTGAGTACCTGACTGTTGTTTCTGTAGCTTGGAGAGGCTAGACTGAGAGGAGGATTTAGGAGTTGTTAGGGGAGGAGATCCAAATTTAAAGGATACTGAGGGTGGGCCTACTAGTGGTGTGACTGGGGAACGAGTCTTTTGAGATGCTACAGGTTGTTTCTTCCTAGCTAGGATAGGAGACGCTGAGATATGATGCTCGGCCCTATGACAATAGCTACATGAGTTTGGAAGGTAAAAATAGTCCACTTTTTGGATGAAGAGTTTTCCACCAGTAGTGAGGGTTAATGAGGTCTTCCGAAGGACTATATCCAGTTCAATACAATAACGGCAAATTTGAGTTCCATTGATCACCGTACAATGATCCGAAATAATAGGGCCTAGGATGCTCACAATGTCCCTCTCAACAGATGAGAAAATGAGTGGAATATTGGGCAGTTCTACGTAACAAGGAATTATATTAAAAGCTGGGTCATTGACATTAAAGTCAAAACTCCAGGTGCGTGCAATTAGGGTTGCGTTTCTTGTTGGAAATTTTTTTTGAGAGAGAGCCTTTTCGACCTGGGAAGCATTAGATAATTCTACCAAAATAAAATGATGAGCATAGTAACGAGCATGAGAAACCTGAATGCCATGGGGCTGAAGGAGGCTATGGACTTGAGTGTTTAAACTTGGGGACCTTGGTAAAAACCCCACAATTTGAAAAAATAGAAAACGAGATGTGAAATCTTTAGAAACTGCTTCAAAAATATCATCCGGTAAAAGAAAATCAATTTGAGGTGAGGTAGATGAACTTCCCTATGGAAATGCAGAAGCTGATGAATATGATTGTGACTTGCCCACGCCTAGGCCATGCGATTTCCTGACACCATTCTGCAACCTTGACTTTAGGAAAACCCTCACCACCAGTGTGCATGTCCACCCACCGCGGGCAAGGTTCTGGACAACGTGGCAGAAAGAAAAAAATGGCCAGGAAAAATAGAAATCGCGACAGGGTTAGCCGATAATGTCAAAGCTGCCTTGCTCCCCACCAAACACTAGGCGAGCGATGGCGACGACGGAACTGTAGGAGGTGGAGCCCAGGAGGGCTCAGCAGCGCAGCGGCGCCCAACGGAAGAAAAGAGCGCCAACAGTTATTTTTCTGTTTAGGTCATCACCATTACTTTCTTTGATCACTGTTTTGACGTTATTTCACTATTCATGCTTTGAACTCTAAATTTTTTATTCAATATTCAAGACAAATTCCATGCATGTAAATGCTTGTGATTCATATGGTTGAGTGTTTGGATGACTTGCTACTCATCACTGGCATCGTTGTCAGGGGTTTAGTTTAGCTAAGTGTACTAAGTATTGTTAACTAGTGAATCCATATAAAATCATTGTAAGGAAAATATAATAAGTTACCTTTCATACATAATAATAATAATAATATATCAAGCCACACTTTATCCACTTCACTAAAATGGCTTCTTCTCATAGGGATGAATTACTACCTCATGTCAATGACACTAATCAATAACATGATAGGACTAAAAGGACTATCAGTGAGAAATATCAACAGTTGAAAGTTGTTATGCACATTCAGATCCATATTATCTAGATTTCACCCTCATTCTCCATCAAGATGAATAGTTATGCTAGAGAGATATGGAGGATGACATTTTGTTATTGCTTGATCTATTTGTTCCTACCCTGCTTATGGCCAATATCATGAAGCTAGGAATTGAATCATCATGCCTAGAGTATGAGGTAACAAACCACACCTCGAGAGACTATTAGCCCTCAGAAACCTAGCTCCAAAACATTCGATGCATGAAGGCATGTCATGAAGCCTCCAAGAGTAAGAGTATCCTAACACCATTGTTTTTGTAATCACAGAAAGAGGGCTCTAATTTCTTCTCAAGGCTATCTCAATATAAAAATTCTCCTTGTTTCATTGAGGATGACACACTTCACCAATAATTGTAATCAATCTTAAAGAACAACCAAGATGAAGGAAGGGCAGAGTCCAAAGCCCAAAGAACATCAAGGAAAATATCTCCAAGTCATTCATCCAAGGATAAAAAGAAAGAAAAAGAAAAGAAGCAAGAAGAAGCAAAGGATCATATGAGAATGACTAGTAGGAACCACTCTTCTAGTCCTCCACCTTTACCATCCTCCTCATCTTCAGACTTTGATAGGAGCAGTCATGGCCAAGATAGAAGGAGGAGTGATTTGGGTTGAGATGAAGATGATTGGAAGTCCCATCATGACGATGGAAATAGGAAGCATAGGCAGCTATGAGAGAAAGAGGGGCATCATAGGGAATGAAGTCACAATAGATCACATCATATGAGAGATGGCTATGATAGGGATCACCATGAATGCAATGACTATGATAAACCATTGTTGTCTATGAGAAACATGCTTAATATTTTAGAAGCAATTTGAATTTCCACTAGGCATTAAATAGATAGTAGAATTAAATGACTTGACATGAATAATATCCCTAAATTTGAACAAGGATATAATGTTGATCCTCAACATTATTTACAAGTCTTCCATGATGCATGTGCCTTGCAGAACATTAAGAATGAGTAGCAAAAGCTTAAACTATTCCCAAGGACACACATCAAAGAAGTTGAAAGTTGGTATCTATTCTTGGAGCCAGAATCTATTCATAAATGGAGTACAATGTTGGAGTTGTTCAATGATAAGTACCAAACGTACTCCAAAGTATTCAACCAGAGGAAACAAATCCAAGAATGGAAATGAGGTAATCATGAATCCTTAGATGTATCCTTGGATAGGTACTACTCTCTCTTACATTGATGTCCAAACCATGGATTTTCTCAAAAGGAGTAGCTTCACCACATTATAGATGGGCTCCAAAACAAAACTAGAGAAACTCTTGGAGTCTATGCCCAAGGAAGACTTTCCAAAATGAGAGCCCATTAGATTCAAAGGCTAATTAATTAGATGAAAAAGGAATAAGGAGAGTTGAAAAAGTACAAAAGTGCAAAGGAATATAATAGTAATCCCTTCATTTACAAAAGGGAGGTGTATTTCTATGATTTAGAGGAGGAATTGCTACCATTGGGGAAATGGTCATTCATTCTAACATCTTGATGAAGCTAACTAATTTTACACCTTTTTATTTTTCAAGGTCATTTATATGTTTTTCATTTTTAAAATATTTTATGAAATAGTTTATATATTTTCTTTTCTTTTCTTTCCTTATTAATTTCATCTAGTCTTGTTGAAAATCTTTGATTTTGTTTATTGCTACTATAAAGTTTGGAAAATTATTCAAGGAAGATATTACTATTATGATTGATTAATCAAAAGGCAAACTTTTATCTTTGGATTATGTTCTCTACTAAAAATCTATTAATTTTCTAATAGTATCAAGCAGTAAGTTCACAACATTCACCCATTTTATTTATTTCATTAAAAATTGGTATCTTGGAAGCACAAAGGTTCCCTTACATTAAAACTAAAAAGCAACCAATGATCTTATAATCTAATGCACTAGGAAAGAATCAAGTGGGAATGGAAAAGGGTGTGACCTCAAGGGGATTTGATGTATTTTCCTCTCAACTTCCTTTTGAAAGTTCTATGATACTCTATTGATATATCATCACTCTTATTGTTGCAATAAAAGAATGCATGTTTTTGCATGGTGTGTTTCCTTTGAAAAAAAAAAGAAAATAAACAAGAATATGAGAATTCAAAAGACATTTATTAGACTCAATAATGGACTATAGGCATTGGTTACGAGGATGGGAAGACATTTTATTCATGCTTGAAGACACCCTTCTAACCAAGGCCCTCTCTACTTTTTTCTTCTTTTTTCATCTTCTCTTGGAGTAATGATTGCTCTTTGGGGTTGTCATGGACTTTTGATAAATGAAGAGAGGACATACATCAATGCGAGATCACTATCAATGGAATGGACTTGGTCTAGACTTGGAATGGACCAATATCAAATCATCTTAATTACACTATTCACCAAGAACCTCATGTGGCCTAGATGTGGATTATCTCTCCCTCATTCCATATCTTTCCACCATTTACTCACTTCATTTTCTATCATCTCACTACCTCATACCATAGAAAATTTTTTTGTTTAGTTTTCTAAATAATATAATCCTAGGAAAATTCCTTTCACAGGTATGGAATTTAACTTAACCTAACCATTCATCATCATTGTTGCCCATAGATTCCTTATGATGAAGGTATGTGTTGTCATATTTATACTATTTGATGGAGCAGATTTTATGAAATAATGTTGAGAATTAAATTACCCAATTTAACTTTTTATTGGTGATTGGAAGATAAGAATTAGATTAATTTTTTCAAAGGGCAATAGTGAGAAGAATGATTAAGAAAGGTGTTGAAGGAGAATGAATGGGAAATCTTCTCTATATTCAAGGTGTGCATATTTTGGGTTTGTGTTCATAATTTCAAAGAAAAAAACCAAAGGCATGATAAAGAAAATGGAATTAAGGAAAGCTTAGTTTGAGTTGGAGAAAGGAAAATTGCAATAAGGTGTTTCTAAACAAAGGATGAAAAATTTGTCGTTTTCCCATGTAAAAATATATATAATAGTGGAGATGGAGTTCTAGAAATAATCAAGCAATTGCAAGTTAGTACACTTACAACCGTGTCACCACTAGCTCCTACATTGTATAAGTTTATTAGTTTTAGATTTAATGATAAATTGGATGCCTCAAAGAATGATGATGATTAGATATAAAATAGATAAATTTATGCATCCATTTTTTCTTGAAAACTATGCAAGACCTTCTTAGGAAAACTAACAAGTAACTGCATTTTTTATGGATCATGTAAAAACCCATTGTTATGTTGTGCATTCTTCTATGGAAGAGGCCATTGCAACTCATGATGCCATATTTAATTTACGATGGCCTCCAAATAGTGATAAAAATTTAGTTGTAGAGTTTGTAGAGCTTGAAAAAAGTAAAGAGAAAAACATCTAGTTCAATGGCTCAAGCAAAATTTGATGAACTTTGCTAGATCAAGCCATAGTTTTAACATAAAGTTAAGAAAACTAACAAGATTATTTCTTAGTGGTTTTTGAAAAATTGGCAAAAGTTTTTAAAAATTTCATCAATATCTTAGAAAAAGAAACCCTTGCCATAGGAAAAGACATGGCACTATGAAATGTAGTGATGACACTTGAGCCTAAATTGTAGTAGCAAATAATATCACAGAATAAAATTTAAAAAGGAAAGGTTGAATAAGATGCCATGAATTCAATTTTAAAACTTGCAAAGGAGAACAGGCCTTGCAACTCATGAAAGAAGAATCTCTAAAAAAAAATCAATATTTTAAAGAAAAACAAGCATGCCAAACCTACAACTATTTTGGGCAATAGAAATTTAGCTTCACATTCAAAATTAATATTCTAGAAGCTCTAAAGTAAAGGTCATCATTTTATAAAAAATGACAAGGTTGCTTGATATATAAATAAAATTAAGTTATACTACAAGTTTTTACTTCACTTGTTTTAGGGTATCTTGCAGGTTCAGGAATCCTAAGTAAAGGATATCCATCACCGTATACTTTTCTCCATGCATAACAACATCGAAATTCTTTATGGTAGCTCCTCTTCAACTCCAATTGCTTACACATGAGTTTCGCTAGACGAAGGCTCATGTAGCCACAAGGTATTGGTGTAGTGAGAACTAGAGGAGGACCTGAATCTGCAATTTCTTGTTCGACATCGTCAATAGCTATTTTGGAGTAGCATCAAGTACAATAATGACTGTAGAAGGATTTGGAAGCAAAAGCAAGGAATGAAAGATGCACAAGACCTGCATGCAATTGAGGCAATACAATAGTGGGCATGACAACCACGAATCCTGCACACCGACTCAAATCCACACCTAATGTGAACTTACATATCTTAAGGCCACATGGCCTTAATAACATTTTTTTAAAAAAATTACAAGCAAAAACTTATAGTTTATTTGAACTACAAATGGTAATTTTAAAAAGGGAGGTTTACAGTTTAAAAAGGAAGGAATTTATAATCATTTTATAAATGTAACTTTATTTTCAATGGGAATTAAAAATTTTCATAGAATTTATAACCTCCTATGGAAATTATAACTAGATCTCCATGATATTTGTAAGGTTATAATTACCAAGAAGACACTTGCCAACTATGACTTAATTTTCTCATAACTTTCTATAGAAGTTATAACTTCTTAAGGTAGTTATGAATAAATTCCCTAGATATTTGTTATTTACCTTAACTTTCAATGATGATTATAACTACCATGAAGCCACTATAAAAAGGTTTCAAAGATAAAATGAAAAGGAGGATTTTTGGGGTGGGGGGTGTGGAAGAGCATGGCGGGCAGGCATGGCAGGGATGTAAGAAGATACTTAGAAGAATATTGAAGATTGTAGAAACATGGATCACTAAAGACATTAATTTAGCTACTTTTTTTTAAATCTTGTGTGTTCTTTTCTTCTCATTTCATTTTAGTTTCTTAGCTAATGGTCTAGATAGTAATGTGTTTGGCATTTAATTTTGCAATTTTCTAGATTATTCTTATAGCTCCATTTTTGCGTAATATTAGACTTCTATTAGTTTTTCCATATAAGAGCTTATGTTTTCTTAGAAAAGCATCTTGAGAAATTTAATAGAAATGTCTTATAGAAATTTCATGTTTGAGTCTTGAGGGTCTAGGAAAATATTTGATACTTTGAGATGATTGAAATAGCTTCTTTATTTTAAAATTTTATTACCTTAATATTGCAATATTGAAATTTTCAAAATTTTCTAGAAGTTCTATTCTTTATAATTCTTGACCAATATTAATTATCCAAATAGAAACTTATACTTTGTCATTTACAAAGTGTTTTGGGTAGTTAAATAAAAGCGTCTTTTATGAAATTTCTTGTTGAGCTTAGAGGGTTTGAACAATTTGTAATAGATTGAATTGAAATAGCTTTATTGTAAAGTGTTTTCTCATGTCAATTTATCTTTCTTAAATGTTTGAGACACCATACAAATCTACTTTCTTTTCTTTTCTCATTCTAAAACCCATTGAATCTCACTCTATTTCTAGTTTTCTTATGGAATTTTCTCTCTAGGGGAAATTACAAGTAGATTGCCAGAATTGTGCTTAAGCATTTTTGTGAAATTTTATTTGTTTTAAGGAACATCCTATATGGAATATATAGAGTAGGTGATTTGAGAAAATAGGAATCTTGAATGACTTACAATATTCGACAAAGTTAGCTAAATTTCTTTTATGCTAGCCAATTATAGTTTCATATAGAACCCAAGCATTTCAACATTTACAATAGCAAACACATACTAATGTTTAGTTTGTTTCATAATCACTAAGTTTATTTGGAGGTATTTGGGCCTTGTTTCATAATCACTTAAACCTTGTTTTGAGGAATACCTTCATTTCCTGTGATCTCAGGTCATGAGATTGGAGGCCACACAATGTTGGCAGTCCCAAGCAATCACCAATAGTTCTTTTGGCTCTAGAAGGAGGGAAAAACATTTGTTAGCTACGTACATTACATTCAAATAGTTTGATAGTCTTAGTGCACCAATAGTTCTTTTGTTGGTAGGAGGGCTTGAAAATTAGATACTATTTTGTGTTCATGACCAAATAGACTGATAGTTGAAAAAATTTCAAAGGTTCCAAAGAAATTCTTGAATATAATACTAATTATTAATTAGAAGAAGTACAAAAGATGGTTCTTGAGTTTGGAAAAAATAGTGGAGTAAAGACTAGAAGGATAAGAAGATAACCTCTTCTATTCAGTTTATTAGTCTATAAGAGAAGGTCAAAGAAATTTAAGAGTTCATTAATCAAAAGGAACTCTAGTAAGATGGAAAATCCACAACCAATGAATCCTTAGAAAAGAGTTACATCATTATAATTTAAAAACTACAAAAATATTCCTAAGGTAGTTTACAAATATTTTCTTAAGCCTTTTATTCCTGGAAAAGCTTACTTAGCTAAAGAATACCTTTACCTATTTGAGTTAGCTTTAGCTCATGCAAATGTTCAACACCAGGATCAAGCTTGTAGGTTGTTTGTAGCAAATTTAAAGGATATGGCTCAAATTTGGTATTCAAACTTGCTAAGTAGTAGTATGTCAAGTTGGCATGATATGAAAAGTCTTTTCTTGGCCCAATTTGATAATCAATTGGATCAACAACTATATTGTGGGCTATTACAAAGTAAGCAAGGAGTTAAAGAGTCAATTAGATATTTTAATATTAAGTTCCAAAGAAGTTGTGGACTCTTTCAAAGATAGCATAGACCATTAGATGAAATGCTTAGATAAATCTATCTTAAGGTTGTGAATCCCAATATCTCAATCTAGTTGAGAAGAACTCCAAACTTAATAACATTGAATAAATACTTTAGTGATACTATACAATTAGAGAAACAACTACAAAAAAGAGAAGAGAATATGATGACTCTTGTGTAATATTTTGCTCAACTTAAAGCATTACTAGGGTCATATCATATTATGATAGAGCAAGAGTCACAAAGCAGAGAATCTGATAAGGGAAAATTAATGAAAGATTTATCCACTAAAGTAGTGAAACTAGAAAAAGCATTGGCAAAAGTTAAGATTAAGGAAGAAAAGAGAAATAGAAAATATAAAGATTAAGATACTAAGTTAGTAGAAAATGAAGATGAAAGTAATCTTGTTATGTCTAACTTTCTTGATATTGAATTGGATAATGAGCTATCTAGTGTTCATTATGTAAGAAAATATTCTAGCAATGGATTTAGTGATGCCTCCTCTCTATCAAGTTTTGAAGAGTGTAATAAAAATGAGAGAAATGGATATAATCTTAAATCAAAAGAGAGATTAACTACTTCCAAAACTCTGAACATCATTTTTGATTCATCCACTGAGAGAAACGTTTTTGAACCAATTAGAAAATAAAAAAAAATAAAAGTAAAGAAGATTGAGTAGAGTTAAGTACTCAAAATCAAAGTCTTAATAAATGTATGAAGAAACTAGGCTTTTATGGAGATGGAGAATATGATCTAGTTGAAGATCTGAAACATGTCAAGGCCAACATTAGTATATATTAATTGTTATAAATAGGATATTAGCAAATAAAGGCTTTAGAGTTCATTAAAGGTAAAAGGAGAGTTGGAGAATTAGAGTTAAGATATGTATCTAACATTGATAAGACATCAAAAACTAGCTATGGGTGTACTCTAGATAAATAAGCTCCTCCTTTTCTTTTGATAATAAAATTAAAGGATAAATATCTTCATAATTTCTTGGCCAATTTTAGAGCTACATCTATCATCATGCCATTGTCTATATGCAAAAAACTTAGTTTGATTCCTAAAAAATCTAATAAGAATATTGTTCAAGAAGACAAAAGTAGAGTGAAGATTGTGGATTAGCTACCAAATGTTCTATTGGAAATCACTTCTGAACCCCATATAAAAAGTAAAGTAGCTATTCAAGTAGTAGATATACCAGATTCACATAGTCTTGTGTTAAGTAGAAGTTGGAGTAAGAATTTCTTAGGTTACATATCAACAGATTATTCTCATATGTGGCTACCTTGGAAAGGGGAACCAAATCAAATTTACATATATAGTGAACCTTTGATGTTGGAAAAAATTACTTCAAATGGGAAGAAAAATTTGTTGAAACAAGAGCTAATAAATCAAAAATTTGCACACTTTAAGAAGTTTATAATGTGGAAGAAAAGAAAGTTCAAGATGAGAGAAAATGGGAATTATATTTTGATGGATCTTGTAACTCCAAAGGTGCAGGAGCTAGAATATTTTTAGTAAAAGATGATTTCCAAAAATATTTAATGCAATTCATTTATCTTTTTCTTGCATGAATAACAAGGCCAAATATGAAGCTTTAAGTATTGGAATTAAAATGACATTGGAAATGGGAATTAAGGTAATCAACATAAAAGGAGATTCAAGATTGATTTGTAAATAAGGCAAGGAAATTGTGTAGTTAAAAGCTCATTCTTGTAGCCTTATAAACAATGCATCTACAAAATGTTGGGTTAGTTTCATTATTATAAAATAGAACTTATAGGTAGAGAGGATAATCATATAGCAGATGATTTAGCTAAGGAAGCTTCAACATTAGATATAAAAATGATAGAAAGTTATGAAGGACTAGTAATTGAAAGTGAACATCATTCATTAGTGCCAGATAACATAAAATGTTTACAAGTATTTGAAGATGATGATCAAGTGCTTAGGTTTAGGAAGAATAAGTAAGAATTCAAAAGTTAGATCACACTAGAGATAGCATTAAGTTCTAAGTATAATTTGATTCCTAAAAAGGTGATCAGTTATGAACATGAGCTTAGTAAAAATTTGCACATAGGGAAAAATATATAGAATTCTAATGATCAAGCTTATGAAGTAGTGAATCTTGGATCTACTGAAATACTAAAGATGTTAAATGTCACAAAGGAAAAGGATTCAGTCTTTAAGAAAAATTTAATATTACTCTTAAAAAATAATTTTGAAAATTTTTCTGTCTTATGATGATCTTAAAGCTTTTAGACTAGATGTGATGAAACATAAAATTCCTTTCATAGATAGTTGTTGATGAGTTGCGATATCACATCCACGATATTGTGTCTGACCACGCGATATCGTGTCCCACCGCAAGTTCTATAAATAAGAGGTGGACTTCCCTTGTTTCAACATCTAGATCTAGAACCTTAGCCAAACTATAGTAGTTTTACCATTCCAAACTTAGAATAATGTCCATGTGCCCAGAGTAGGAGTCTCAAAGTCAATGGATATTTATTCGAGAAAATTGTACCTGAGCACACATTTGAGTATGACAATAAAGATGAACTTTCAGATAAACCTTGTAGCATATGGACTAAGCTAAATAGGATTTAATTATTGTTAAATGTTTAAATGCTTTCTTAGATAATTAATCTCTCTCAACCCTCAACTCTCCTAGACAAGTGCATTTAGTATGACTGCTTCGAGCATGTGTGTAATGCTTGGTAACCCAATAACAAGTAGTGTTTGGTAATCCCAGTAGCATTGCAATGGTTCAGGGTGTGTACAGCAAGTGGGAACAAATACTGGTGCTAGGACGATTAGAACTTAGTTAGTGAATAGTTAGTGAAAGTTAATCAATTAGTTCTCTTCTCCCTTTCCCATTAGCATAGGCATTAAAAAAGATAAAAGACATAAAAATCACATACCTCAAGCTTACTTAACCATACAACTATGATAATAAAAGTAAGTGTGGGAAGATAACGATTGATTAACCTTAAGTGTTCCATTAGGGCACGTAAGCACTTAGTCCTTGGATTTCGACCAGATTGCGCGTGAGACGCTCGTATTCATATGGTTGAGTGTAGGGGTACCTCACCACTCATCATTGGCACCGTTGCCGAGGACTTAGTTGTTTGTGCCTACATAGAACATAGGAGATCATTCACATTGTTGGAAAGCTAGAATGAACCCTTAGGGTTGATCAAAAGAAAAATTAAACAATGGTCAATAGCACACTGAACAAGATAACAATGTCTTCTTCTTCGCACAAAAGCACTTCACCGCCTAGGGATAACAAAAGAGACAGTCGGCGGCACAACACATGTAACCCAGATCCACCAGTTCCTCAACAATTCCATGTGGTATATGTTCATCACGATGAATATGTATCCAAATTTACCTTTATTCTTCATCAAGATGAACAACTGCATTGGAGAGACTTGGAGGGTAACATAGTGTTGCCTCCAAACCGAGCAGTTCCCAACATGCTCCTTCGTGCTCTCACACGAATAGGCATGTCATAGTTATACGCGGAGTATGTTGCATGCAACTACAAAATAAGGGATTACCATCCCATAGAAGTGCAACATCAAAGGGACTTGCGACAGGAGAGCTACTATACATCATTGAAGGACAAAGGACCCCATAACGTTCCGCATGTATTAAGTGAAATAGGAGATGGTGAACCAGTTCTAACATGTTCCCCATCAAATGATGTTCCTCCTCCTAACAATGGTGAGGAGGTGGTGTATCAGAACCTTCACTCCATGATTCATAACCCTGGTTCTGATCCCCATGAACACCAAGTGTTCAATGAGGGAACAAAAATACATGATAAGGGCGAGCAGTCTGATTGTAATCACAATTGGGGCTGAAACCAACATTGTCATGGTGATGGTTCTCCTTCCTCTTCACCTTCATCGTCACATTCACCCTCTTCTTCTGTATCAGGATGCAATCATAAGGAACCTAACTGTGAGGATAAGGGTAAACATAGTGAGAAACCTCGACGAGAGAGTCGAGAATGAGGATGAGGGCATTCTAGAGAATCACGGCATGGAAGAAGGGAAAGTAGGGAACCATGTAGACATCATAGATGCTATGAAAGAAATGAGCATGAAGAACCCCTACTTGTAACCCGAAGCATGTTAGACATTATGGAGGCTATTAGAATACCTACAAGGCACCAGAAAGATAGCAGGATCAAGATACTAGACATGAATAATATCCCACGATATGAGGGAGGGATACAACGCCGATTCTCAGAACCACTTACAGGCATTTCATGATGCCTATGCCTTGCAAAACATTGAGAAAAAGTGGCAAAAATTAAAGTTGTTCCCAAGGACATTGATAAAATAAGTAGAAAGTTAGTACCAGTCCTTAGAACCGGAATCCATTCAAAGGTGGAGTACAATGCTAGAACTATTTAATGATAAATATCAAACGTACTCTCAAGTGTCCAACCTACGAAATCAGATCCAAGGATGGAAGTAGGGAAATCATGAATCCTTGGATGCTGCCATGGATCGATATTATGCACTATTACATCATTGCCTGGGCCATTGTTACGCACAACAAGATCAACTACACCATCTCGTAGATGGGCTTAGGCATGAAACAAGGAGAATTCTTGGAACATATGCCCAAGGGAGATTATCTGAACTTAGGTTCCATGAGGTTGATAGACTGTTGGAGCAAGTAGCCAAGGAAGAAGGAGAGCTATGTAAGAGAGAAAGTGTGGAAGAGTACAACCATGATCCTTCCTTCCAAAAAAGGGGAGTGAGATTTTGTGAGGAGGAGGAGTCACCACTCGAGGAGATGGTGAATAGAAAAACCTTTCCGCTTCAAAAATTAACAACAAAAGTGTCGACAAAGGTAGATCAAATGTGGGACTCCTTAGATAGTAGATTTGAAACCGTCCATAAAATCATAGAGGAGTCTAAGGAGCGAAGTAGTGACTATGATAAAAAGAAAAAAAGGGATTTGGATCATGCACGTAACAAAGGTAAGGGTAAAATTGCTATCATCAAAGAGGTTGTGGATTATGATATGGACAATGACGGTGGATGTGAGATATGTTAGTATGACCATCCTAAGGGATGTTGCCCAGTAATCTCACATCTGCAAGAGTCTGGGGTGTATGCACTTAACCCAAGACTTAACAAATGACAAGAACCTTGACGGTTACCTTATCCCCAAGGTAACCAAAGGTAGTTCCACTAAACATTAACATATTATCAAAGTGGAACTCTGACACAACCTATTGAGCAACACCAGTAGTGGCAATACCCACAGTCATGGGGGATGCCACCACCCAGGCAACAATACCCTTACCGGAAATCGGATCCATATGGCTACTACGTGCAGCAGCCAGTCTCTCCAAGTGACCCTATTGGTCACATGACCCCACAATGTCACTACCAAGATTAAGAGTATTATAGGACTCCTTCTCCTGGGAGAGATAACCCACATACATACCATCCTCCAAATCCACCCGCAACTCTTACACCGATAGCTCCACTACCACCTACTCCAGCAATGCAAGGGGAACTCCCCACTCAACCATAGTAATGTAATGCTACAAGAGCTATGAACCTTCAACCTACTACTGGTTCTAACAACCATACAAAGAGAAGACATTTCTTCAAAACCAATAGTCCAAACAAGCTCTCAAAACCACAAGTGGTTGAACCTCTAAACGCCTCTCCATCAAATAAGGCTTCAGAGCTCCGTTCAAACCAAAAATAGAGCTCAACACACATAGTTATGTTAACACATATTGTCACTGACTGGATCAAGGAGGGCCACCTTCCTAGGAAATTATCTGACCCCAAAAGTCTCTTAATTTACCTCCAAGTCGCTGGGAATGAAATACATAAAGCTCTTCTTGACTCAGGTTCCAGAGTCAACTTAATATCACAAGAAATGTATAAAGCCTGGAAACTGCCTCCCCTAAAGAAGAGAAATATTCACTTAGAGCTGATTGACTAGTCCATCACCATTCCTTTGGGATTGGTGGAGGACGTCGTTACCACTGTGTATGGGTGGTCATACCTAGCTGATTTCCTAATGATCCAAGTAAACAATGACAAAGGGGACTTCCCAATAATAATGGGAAGGGCATGGATAAGTACCATAAATGCATGCCTAGGAATCTACGATCTATCCTTGGAAATATCTAAGGAAAACACTTATGGGAAGATCAAGAAGAAGAAGGTTCCATGCATCACATACAGTGATACAAAGGGTGATGGCGTACAGGAATGTTCAGCATTTCCTGCATGCAACTGGTGTGCCGAGGAAGTTAACACACAAAAGCGCCTGTATGTAGTAACCACACAACAAGAAAACACCTTGTGGTTGATAGCTAATAAGGAGAGCAACTCACCAACATGTATGGAACTAGCTGGGGGAACAACATGTGCCCACGTCGAAAGCATAGATGCATTGGAGCAAGAGTGTCACCAAATTCCAACCCTTAACCTGAAAACATCAATGGAGGGCAGCTGGAAATTACTAATCAATGTGCAATAGCCTAAACCTTACCATGAATCTAGAATAGTCAATGCACATAATACCTCTGAGAGAGAATGACCTCGCTCATTATTTCGAATCTCCTCCTTTCAACTCAGTCATGGGGGAGATGGCCGCCTATGTTGATCAATTGAGGCCCTCAGTTCCTTTTTAAATTTTTGTTTTACATATTTTTGTTTTACAAATTTCTTTAACTTTTCTTGTTTTTGTTTTGCAACATCGTTCATACTTTTTCTTTTATTGGTGTGTGTGTGTGTGTGTGTGTGTTTATCCATTTTTTAAGTTTGTCACCCAATAAGTGCTCCTGATGATGGTATGAACTATATTCTATTGGTTGCTAATGTTTGGTTTTTACCTTTAAGTTATAATGTTGATACTAAGGTATGGTTCTTTTGATATAATAGGCAATGAGCCCACATCATCCATGCATCCATGAATTTCTATGGTCTCTCTTGGCTTGGAACTGTACAGTCCCTTTCTTAAAAAAAAATATAATAGAACTATCAATGAATCGGTGACTGGGCATTTCTCAAACTAAGAAAGGACTCAAGGACTGAAAAGGGTGTGACTTCAAGGGAACTTGATGCATTTGTGCTGGCCATTCTCTTGGGTGCTTGGATGTTTTCTTCTTGAGTTTTCTTACAGTTTCGACATTGCCGTATTATCGAGAAGCTGAGCAAATAAAAATAAAAATAATAAGTATTTGCACGGTGTGGTTCTTACGCAAAAAAAAAAAAAGAGGATTCAAAGCACACCCCTTAGACAAAATAATCACTTGGGCTACAAGCACTGGTTATGGGACTAAATAAACATGTTCCCTCTAACTAAGGCCCTTTCTTGCTTCCTACATTCTCCTTTTTTGTTTCGTTGGAATGGTGGTGACTCTTCGATGGAAGAATTCTTGTTACTTCAAGTGGATGGATTGGCCGAATGTATTGATGTGAAGTCATTGGATGTGGATTGTTTAAGGCTGGATTTGGAATGAGATCTACTAAGTCACATTAAACATTAACACACAAGGGGCTGTACATCACCTTATTCTTGAGACTCCATTCCATTCTCTTCTTTCCATCGTTCTTTCTCCTCTGCCACCTCATTGCTGGTTGTATCAATAGTCTATATTTTGGTTAATGCATTGTTTTCTTTTTGGTAAACTCTTGTGGTTAAGACTTTAACTCTTGCTTCCAAATGACATATCTAGAGCCCATGGACTCTTTGAATGTGGAAATGTCAGGTCATTAAGGGCATGAGCCTGCTTTGGGGAGGATCCACTGGCATTCCTATTTGGTACATCAGTTAATTTCCTTTCCTTAAAAATTTTTGCAATTCATTTCTATTTTTTTCATTTCCATTTCTGACATCCATTTCATTGGCGTTACAGTTGTTTCTTTTTCTTCATATTTCTTTTTCCTTATCTTTTTCCATTCTCTTGCTACCAGAGGTTCGTTCTCAGTCATGGGGTCTTGGTCCAATTTTTTTGATTTTCTCCTAACCCCTACACCTTGGGTAGTCACTAGTGTTATACCACTAAAATCTGTATTAGCCATATCACAACTCATCCAATGGACCTTACACCAAAGTAAGGTGTCAACTACATTGTGATTCATTTACCCTTGCTAATATAAGACTGTGTTGTGTGTGCAGATGGCAATCATACACTAACGGATTGGATCTGGAGGGAACATTTGGAATGGACCGTTGCTGAAGTAGTTTTACAAGGAAGAAGACTGATGGTGTGCTTATGGATGGACAATGAAAGGTGAAATCTTGGCATTGGTAGCAACAGACTTCTTCTTTTCTCTCTTTCTTCTCTCTTCTCTCTCAGCTGCCAAATAAGGCTAGATTTCAAATGTGTATAGTGTTCACTCTTGTTTTCATGAACACTAATTTTTTCATGTATTGTAATGATGATCCGTTCACATGTCACCCCATTCACCATTAGTATCATTCAAGTTAATAATCCCATACCTTCCCAATATTTTGTAAGGAACTCGAGGATGAGTTTTCATTCAGTCATGGGGGTATGATGAGCCATGATATCGCGTCTGACCATGCAATATCGCTTACGTGATATCACATCCCGCCACAAGTTCTATAAATAAGAGGTGGACTTCCCTTGTCTCAACATCTAGATCTAGACCCTTAGCCAAACTATAGCAGTTTTACCATTCCAGAGTTAGAATAATTTCCATGTGCCCATAGTAGGAGTCTCAAAATGAACGGATCTTTATTCGAGCAAATTGTACCTGAGCACACATTTGTGTACGGCAATAAAGATGAACTTTCAGATAAACCTTGCAACATATAGACTAAGCTAAATAGGATTTAATTATTGTTAAATGTTTAAATGATTTCTTAGATAATTAATCTCTCTCAATCCTCAACTCTCCTAGTTAAGTGCATTCAGTAAAACTGCTTCGAGCATGTGTGTAACGCTTGGTAACCTAGTAACGAGTAGCATTTGGTAATCCCAGTAGCATTGCATTGATTCAGGGTGTGTATAGCAAGTAGGAATGGATACTAGTGCTAGGATGATTAGAACTTAGTTAGTGAATAGTTAGCGAATGTTAGTTAATTAGTTCTCTTCACCCTTTCCCATTAGCATAGGCATTAAAAAAGATAAAAGACATAAAAATCACATACCTCAAGATTACTTAACCATACAATCGTGACAATACAAGTAAGTTTGGGAACACAATGATTGATTAACCTTAAGTGTTCCATTAGGGTGCGTAAGAACTTAGTCCTTGGAGTTCGACCGGATCACTTGTGAGATGCTCGTATTCATATGGTTGAGTGTAGGGGGTACCTTGCCACTCATCGGTTGTAAAATAATTAAAAAAAAGCAAAGAAAATTTAATCCATCATTTGAACTAGCTATGGAAGCTAAGATTAAGAAGTTATTGCAAGCCCAAATTATATATCTAGTTCAATATTTGACATGGCGTGCTAATCTCATTCCAATAAGGAAGAAGAATGATGACATTAGGCTTTGTGTGGATTTCAAAAATTTGAATGAATCCTTTGAAAAAGATAAGTACCCACTCCCTAGAATTGATAAAATGTTGATCAAAGTATCAAGATGTCAAGTATACTACTTCCTAGATGGTTTTTCAGGTTATAGTTAGATTAATGTGGAAAAGGATGATAGATATAAGACAAAATTTATCACTAAATGGGGGACAATTTGCTTACAAAAGAATGTCATTCAGATTATCAAATTCTAGAGATACTTTCCAAAGAGTAATGGACTTAGCTTTTAAAGTTTTAATAGGTGAGTTCATTGTGGTTTATTTAGATGATATCATTGTCTATTTGAAAAGGAAGGAAGATTAGGTTGGTCACCTTCAACAAGTTTTTGACATATGTCATGAGTATGGTATTTTATTAAATCCTAAGAAATGTATCTTCAAGGATAAATCTAGAGGTTTGTTGGGCCATGTAATTTGTCAAGAATAAATTGCTATAGATAACATGAGAGTCCATGTAGGACAAAATATTGAGCATCCAACTAATAAATAGTCTCTTAGATCTTTCTTTGGAAAGATAAATTTCATCAAGAAATTTATCCCAAGGTTTACCAAAATTACTAAACCTTTCATGCATATGCTCAAGAAAGATATCTTATTAAGGAAAACACTAAAATAAGAGAAAGCTTTAGTAGAGATTAAAAGGGCTATTCAAGAAGCTTCATACTTGGTAAAACTAAGATTAAAGGAAGATTTTTGGTTATATGCTTTTGCCTCAAATGATTCAATTACTACCATTTTGACCCAAAGAGATGAAGGTCAAGATGAACCAATTGGATTTTTTGGATATTAGTTGAAAGGTTTAGAATTAAATTATTTAGATATAGAGAAACAAGTATTTTTAGTCATTAAAGCACTTTAGCATTTCAAATATTACTTGGAAAGCTTATTGGTCCATATTATGCTAATAGAGCCTATGGTTAGGTAATTCTTGGCTCAAAATGAGATTGGATTAAAAAAAGGAAAGTAGCTTATAAAACTTCAAGGTTTCAAATTTTCATTGGAAATGTGCAAAATTATTAAAGGAATGGGGTTAGCCAAGTTAATGGCTAGAGAAAATGAGATATGTGTGCTAAAAACTCATGAAAGAAATTGGTATGATGAAATTTTAGAATTCCTAAACACAAGAAAGGTTTTAAATAATTTAAATACAAATCAAAAAATATCTTTCTTCAAAAGGCAAATAAGTTTGTGGTTAAATATGGAATCTTCTATAAAAAAGACTTCAGAGGGGTTTTTTTTTGACATTTGTTCATAATGATCAGATTAGTCCTATTTTAGAATAACTTCATGATCATTCTTATTTATTTTATGAGTCTCTTAAGTCCACTATGCAACATATACTTTGTTATGATTTTTATTGGCTAAACATGTACCAACATATTAGTTTAATGATTCAATGATGTTAGAAATGTCAAATTCATAAAACAAAATCAAAAAGGCTAGAGCTCCCTTAAAACTGGTACTTATGGATAGACCATTTCAACAATGGGACTTTGATTTTATTGGCACAATTACTCTATCAAGGGCTAGACATAAGTTTATTCTTATAGGCATTGATTATTTTAGTAAATGGTCTAATGCAAAAGCTGTAAGCAAATTTTTAGCATTGGATGTGATTAGGTTAATGAAAGATCAAATTCTAAGTTATTTTGGTATGCCTAAAGTTTTGGTATCTGATAGTGGACTTGCTTTTCAATTTGAGGAGTTTATAACATGGGCATTGTAGAAATCCATCTTTCTGTTTTTTTTTTTTATAAATTATTATCCTCAAGGGAATGTCTTAGTTGAATCTACAAATAAAAAGCTTATTTGCTACATGAAAATGTTGATGGAGGGGAATCTAGAAAATTGAATCAATTATTTGTAATCTACATTATGGACTGACCGTATTAGATTTAAAAAGGCTATTGGAACATTAGCTTATAACTTAGTCTATGAATTGCTTGCAATAGTTACAAACAAAATTCTAAGGTTAGCTTTTTATTTTGTACAAAGGTATAGCAGAAAAATAGATAAAGATTGAAATTTCATGACCCTTCTTATTAAAAGAGAACCTGAAATGGATAGAGCTAAGGATAATCTATTAGAAAATGCTTCTCTAGTTAAAAGATGGTTTGAGAGAAAGGCCATGAAAATAACTTTTAAAATTGGTGACGTAGTGTTATTATGGAATATGAAGAAAGCTAATAAATTTTCAGCAAGATGTTTGTGTTTGTTTTAGATTAAGAAGCAATTATCAGATGACACATACAAGTTTTCTACATTACGTGGAATGGAATTGTAGCTTTCGTATAATGTTTTACATATAAAACATTACTTTGGGAAACTACCCACAACTTAATATATATATATATAGTAATATAATGATAATTAATAATGATAATAATAAGATTAAGTATACCTATAGTAAGTAACAAATTTTATTATGTAATTTTTAAATATATTTAATTATAATATATATACATACTTATATAATATATAACTATAATATATCTGTATATCATGTGTATATGATATAATAAAATATGTATACATAAAAGGATTAGTTAAATTTAGAGTGCTAGTTTAAAATTTAAATTTACATTATCTTAAGTAATCATTACTTATCATGTGGTTAACTACACTTAGTGGGAGTGGTGGTTTAGACAACCACATAATGGAAAATTAATTTAAACCAACCACATAGTGGAAATTAACTTTATCAACCGTATGATGATGGGAAGTGAATAAGCCATGGTTGAGTGGAAATTTTGGTTATTTAAATGGTGGGAAATTCAAATTTTTCTTACATTATATAAAGAGTTGTGGTTTTCTTGAAAACACAACATCTTCCAATTCAAGCCTTGAGCATAAAAAGAAAGTGAAATGTTCTTAGTTTGAGGTAGAAAGTGAACTTAAGAGAGATGGTAGCAAGAAGGCCTTTTACTCATTATGTGACTAGCTACTATCTGGAGCATGTCATGAGAGCCTTTTGCAAGGAAACTACTCATGGTGCATCATTCAAAAGTGCTTTCTTACTTTGGCTTTTGAATGAATTTAGCTTTCTTGCCAACAAATGCTCCATCCATTCAAATGTTTGGGGTAGCTTTCACCAATGCACCATTGAAGTTCAATGCCAAGGAGAGTCCAATCAAGATGATTCTTGGGGAGAGGCTTTCATGTCTCAAAATACACAAGTAATTAGGTATGAAGAAACTTAAGAATTATTAGCCAAAGGGTTAGATGAGAAAGAGACAAAGACGATTGTTGGGAACAATGGTGAAGTAGACTAGGTTGAAGCTTCAACTAGGCAAAAAGAAGGAAGAAGAGCATTCATCATCCCAAAGATAGAATATGAAAGAATTAGCAACATGAGAATCCCTAAAAGGGTTACCTTAACTATTCTTTTCCCACCTATAGAATAGTTTGTATAAGGCTATGTTTGTATAGTATCCTAGTTTATAGGGATGAGGTTTTTATACCATCAAACCTTAAGCTTGATGGAAATTTTCCTTAGAAAAGATTTATATTTTTCTAATAATGTTCAATAAATTCCTGTTTTGATGTTGATATAGTTGGTGAATGATCTTAAACATCTTAAATATTTAAAGAATTTGGGAATGGGAATAAGAAATGTTGTCACATTTATACCATTTGATGGAGAATATTTTATGAAATGATGCTGCAAATTAAATTTCCCAATTTAACTTTTTATTGGTGATTGGAAGATAAGAATTAGATTATTTATTTCAAAGGACAATAATCAGAAGAATTATTAAGAAAGGTTTTGAAGGAGAATGAATGGAAAATACTCTCTATATTCAAGGTGTGCACATTTTTGATTTGTGTTCATAATTTTAGTGCAAAAAACCAAAGGCATGATAAAGAAAATGGAATTAAGGAAAGCTTAGCTTCAACTAGAGAAAGGAAAATTGCGGTAAGATGTTTCTAGGCAAAGGATGAAAAATTTGTGGTTTTCCTGTATAAAAATATATATAATAGTGGAGATGGAATTTTGGAAATAATCAAGCAATTACAAGTTAGTACACTTGCAATTGCATCATCATTGGCTCCTACATTAAATAAGTTTATCAGTTTTAGATTTAATGATAAATCAGATGCCTCAAAGAATGATGATGATAAAAAAAAAATAGATAAATTTGTGCATCCATTTTCTATGAAAGTTGAGAAAGAACTTCTTAAGAAAACTAATAAGTAATTGCATTTTTGATGAATCACATAAAGACCCATTGTTATGTTATTTGTTCTTCTATGGAAGAGGCCATTGCAACTCATGATGCTATATTCAATTTATGTTGGCCTCCAAATGATGGTAAATATTTAGTTGTAGAGTTTGTAGACCCTAAACAAAGTAAAGTAAAAAAAAAATATGCAATTCAATGGATCAAGCAACATTTGATGAATTTTTCCAAATCAAGTCATAGTTTTGACATAAATTTAACAAAATTAACAAGATTCTTTCTTAGTGGTTGGTGAAAAATTGGAAAAATTATCTAAAAATTGCATCATTATTTTAGAAAAGGAAGCCCTTGCCATAAGGAAAAGAATGGCAATATGAAAGGTAGAAAATAATATCATGGAAGAAAATTTAAAAAGGAAAGGTTGAATAAGATGATATGAATTTGATTTCAAAACTTGTAGAGGAGCACAAGCCTTGCAAATGAAAGAAGAAGCTCTAAACAAAATCAATGTTTTAAAGTAAAACGAGCATGCCAAACCTACAACTCTTTCAAGAAATAGAAATTTGGCTTCACATTCAAAATTAATATTCCATAAGCCCTAAAGTAGTGGTCATAATTATATAAAAATGATAAAGTTTCTTGATATATAAACTAAAATTAAGTTATACTACAAGTTGCTACTTTGCTCTTTTTAGGGTATCTAGCAAGTTAAGGAATCCTAAGCAAAATTTATCCATCACAATAAAATTTTCTCCACACATAGCAACATCAAACTTCTTGATAGTAGCTTCTCTTCAACTCCAATTACTTGCACACAAGTTGCATTGGATAAAGGGTTACACAGTTGCAAGGTATTGATGTAGTGAGAACCAAAGGAGGACTTGAATCTATGATTTCTTATTCGACATTGTTGATAGCTATTTTGGAGTAGCATCAAGCACAATAACAACTATAGAGACTATAGACAACATTGGCAAGAGCACCATGCCTATAGAACCTTAATGATAGAAGGATCTGGGAGTAGAAGTAGCGGATGAAAGATGCACAAGAGCTACACATGATGGAGGTAGTACGATAGCGGGCATGATAGCCACAAACCCTGAACACCCACGGAAATGCACACCTAATGTAAACTTACATATCTTAAGGCCATATGGCCTTAATACCAAATTTTTAGAAATATTTGTAAGCAAAAACTTATAGTTTATTTGAAAAATGGAGGTTTATGGTTTAAAAAGGAAGGAATTTATAATCATTTGATAAATATAACTTTATTTTCTATGGGAATTAAAACTTTCCATAGAAGTTATAACCTCCTATGAAAGTTATAACTAGATCTTCTTAATATTTGTAAGGTTGTAATTACCAAGAAGACACTTGCCAACTATGGCTTGATTTTTTCATAACTTCCTATAGAAATTATAACTTCTTAAGGTAGTTATGTATAAATTTCCTACATATTTGTTATTCACCTTAACCTTCAATAATTATTGTAACTATCATGAAGCCACTATAAAAAGGCTTCAAGGGTAGAATGAGAAGGAGGACATTGGGGGGTGTAAGAAGATACTTAGAAGAATATTGAAGATTGTAAAAGCAAGGATTGCTAAACACATCAATTTGGCTACTTTGTTTTAATATTGTGAGTTATTTTCTTCCCATTTTGTTTTAGTTACTTAGCTAATGGTCTATATACTAATGCTCTTGACATTTAATTTTTGGATTTTCTAGATTACTCTTATAGCTTTATTTTTGTGCAATATTAAAATTCTATTAATTTTTCCATATAAGAGCATATGTTGTCCTAGAAAAGCATCTTGAGAAAATTAATAGAAATGTCTTATAGAAATAATATCTTTGATACTTTGAGATGACTGAAATAGCTTCTTTATTTTTAAAGTTTATTGTCTTAATATTCCAATCTTAAAATTGTCAAGTTTTTCTAGAAATTCTATTGCTTAAAATTCTCGACAAATATTAACTAGCCAAATAGAAGCTTGTACTTTGTTATTTACAAAGCATTTTGGGTAGTTAAATAATAATTTCTTTTATGAAATTTCTTGTTGAGCTTAGAGTGTTTGAACTATTCATAATAGATTGAATTGGAATAGCTTTATTGTGAAGTGTTTCCTCATGTCATTTTATCTTGCTTAAATTTTTGAGATCCCACACAAATCTACTTTATTTTCTTTTCTCTTTCTAAAACTCATTAAATATTGCTCTATTTCTAGTTTTCTTATGGAATTTTCTCTCTAGGAGAAATTACAAGTAGATTGGTAGAATTGTGCTTAAGCATTTCAGTGAAATTTTATCTATTTCAAGCAATGTACTAGAAGGACTATATAGACTAGGTGACTTGAAAAAATAGGAATTTTTAATGACTTATAATATTTGACAAAGTTAGTTGAATTTCTTTTATGATATCCAATTACTGTTTCATATACAACCCAAGCATTTCAACATTTACAATAGCAAACACATACTCATGTTTAGTTCGTTTCATAACCATTGAGTTTATTTGGAGGTATTTGGGCCTTAGTATTTCCAGAAGACTAGTAAGCACCTAATCCTTATTTTGGGAAACACCTTTGTTCCCTATGATCCTAGGTCATGAGACCAAAGGCAACACAATGTTGGCAGTCCCAAGCCATTGCCAAAAATATGCAAGAACATAATAAGCATATGCTTTCTTTGGGAAGGATTCACTTGCATCCCTTTGGTCTACCTTAACCTAAATTCCCTAACCATTGAAAACTTGATTAATTAATAATCTTGATAGCATTTTTTCATCCAATTCTACCTTATTTTGCATTGGAATATCCTCAAAGAACTTATCCATTCCACTCGAATTCCTTTCATTTGGTCAAACCTACCCTCTTCTATATTTTTACCATTATTCTATATTTTTTTTTGCTTCCATTCAGCTCTTGTTTTATCCTAAGAATTACCTAAAAATTTCTCTATTTCTAAATGAAAGAGATAGCTATGAATAGTTGCATTAACACATCCCCATTAATGTAGTCGGATGAGTTGATGCAGCTCATTGACACATCCCTATTGACACACCACAAAAATCCTATAAATATGCATGATACTTAGCTTATGTTTTACCAATTTTTTGATGTACTAAATAATTTTTTACAATTTAGAACCTTTTAAGCATTCTAACTTCTAAACCTCTTACCCAATTTCACCTATTTTTTAATCCTCAAGCTACTGGAGGTACACTTTCCATCATGGGGGATGTAAACCTTACGTTTTTCACATAAAAGTTTTCAAAATTTTTTCCAACTCCTCATTGTTTAACTATTAAAATAATATTAAATTAATAACCATAAAGGGTTAAGACAAATAAAAAAACTTTGTTAGCTATGAATAAAATAATATTCCTAACTTGTGTTCATAAAATAAGGACCTAAGCAATAAACTTTCAATGCCTAAGAAATTGACATAACCTAATCTAATGAAGGATGGTACTTAAATAAATAAAGATTATGAACTAAAGAGCTAATTATGGATTATGTTTGTGATCACAGATGATGCCCAAATAAGGATAGTAAGTAAGAGGACCATTGTAGCCTAGGGAAAAGCAACCTTGGGAGGGAAGGAGCCAATAACAACAATAGAAACAATAATATGAAGAACAAGTAGCCAAGGTGACAGATGCTACTGGGCCTTTTCAAGAGGAACCTAAGGTGGAGTCTATTATGTAGATTCCCACTATGAAACTAAGCCTATCCAAGTAGGACGAGACTCTTGGGTTGAGAGTTAACCTTGAGGTCACACTAACAAAGGTTTTCCTAGAGTAGATCAGAACCAAGGAGGTTCAAAGCTCCATTTTATAGGAGTTGAAATTTGGCCCTTCTTGGAGATAGTTCCAAAGGAGGTTAGAATGTAGTTGTAGGGGTCTCCCTCATGGAGCAGTCTCTCAAATAGTGGAGGGTGGTACATTGAGGAAACATACCTATTCTAGAACAATTGACAATGCGGTGCATTGGTAAAAATAAAAGACATCACCATCTCTTATTCAGTTGAAGCCATAGGTGAACCCTTAGTTTGCCTAACACTAGGGAAAAACTTGTTGAAATTTTCATGTAGGTAGACTTGGAGGTGAAAAAGAAATAAGTCTAGTGATGCTATAGAATGGATTGTAAGGAGTATAATTCCTTGAGAGGGCTAAATGAGTCTACTTAAAAATCATGCCCTATCATCTAAACTTAATAGTGAGACCAAGTAAGATGATAGCCTCTTCCACCAAGGCATGCATGGCCCTAAGTGAAAAATTTCTTGTCAACCTACACCAACTCATCTTCCTAGAAACTAAGAAGCATTTTGAGAAAAATAAGAAGGATAGGTAGATACCTCACTTTCCATGCTTGATAAAAAAAAACTATACAAAAGGGGGAAAATAGCTGGATACTTGAATGGTGTGGCTTGTTACACTCCTATTGCATCATAGTATGAGATGATGAAGGATAAGGTAGTAATGAATCTACAAGAAGAGGAGCAGCTACCACCACCACCACCACTTGTAGCCTTTGAACCCAAACTTGAGATGCTTGTAGCTGCAGAATAACTTAGGAAATCTTGGGAGAAATAGCTATAGAAACAACAAGGATCTATAGTTAGTGGGAAGTCATCTATCTACCATCTATTCATGAGTCATTTGAATGAGGTCTTAAGGACCATTAGATGGCCAGATAGTAAGACAATGTCACTATTCTTTACATAATAGGACTAGGCATCCATGAGATCTAGTCCAAGTGTTAGGAAGATCAAGCATTTTTCAAAAGTTCAAGAAATACAATAGCCTTCTTTGTCATGTTGGAGGAAGGGGAAGGGGAAATAGTCTTAGTGATGCTGCATAAGGGCCAAGAGATAAGGTTGGATATGGTGGCTAATAGAGTACCTAGAGTTCTCAATGCTCCTATGACATATGTATCCAATATAGTTTCCATGGTAGATATCCATGCATCAGTAGGAGTAGGAAATGATTGTATGAGTGTTATAAAATAAGAGGAGGTGTTGGAAAGATTAGTAGGAGTCAGGCAACCACTTCTGGAGATCTTTAATCTTCCATATGAGATTACTGCAAACCATTCATAGCTACTAGAGGTAAGGGAAAAATTGTTATGCAAATGTGTAGCTTTAGAAAGCCACCATAACCAATTGTTGGTTGGATGTCGAAGTTGTAGAGTGACAAGTCTATCTCTCAGATCTTGTCATTCTTCAACTAGAGCTTACATGAGATGCAGCTTTCCAATAGCTTCAGAAAAAATATCAAGAGGTTGAGAGTGCAAAAGAGAACCTATCCCCTATTAGAGCAAGGTCTTTGCAAATTTTGATGCATCTATGTTAGAGGCCATAGCCAAAAACACTAATAATAACCTATCCCAAGTTTGCAAAGAGAACTTGGTCCTTACCAAGGATAGTCACTACCTACAAAATGTTGAGCAAAAAAATGACTAGATGGTTGAATTCATTTGCTAGTAGCATAAGTAGCTTGTTAAGATTAACTTGGACTTGAGGAGGTTAGCAGATAATAACATCTTAAATGAAGGAGTTTCGTGCTCTTCACTGAAGGATTGTAATTTAGATAGCTTCTTGGAAGAATAAGGCTCTAAAATTTGAGAGAGTGAAATAATCATCATGGTCCTCATAGTCCCTATCATGATCATGTCTTCTTGAGTATTACCTACTTCATCTTCTCTCATGATGGGATCCATCTTCTTTTTTACATCTACCTTCCCTTTTACCATCTATATAATGGTTTCTTTTGTCATCTTTCCCTAGTCTTGTTCACTTATCTGAGATTAAAAATGATAATAACTATAAAGATGAAGAACTAAAAATGTTATATTAACTTGCTCTCCTTCTTTGATACATTGTTGTTCTATTGATTTTTTGAATCTTTTATTTTCTTGATTTTTTGCCAAGGATGAATGCAATTACAAGTCGTTTAAGTCATCTCTTCTAAGTGGGAAAGGATTTTGATCTTGAGACCAACTAGATGAGTAATTAGTATCCTCATTTTCTAACTGTAATCTTAAGTAAATAGAGGATCCCTTTTTCTTGGAAGGCTCATAGTAAGCTTCCATGAATCTATCTTTGCAAAGCTAGACCTCTAAAGATTGGTAATTCCTAGAGATATCATCGACTACCTTATAGTTTCGGATGACTATCTCAAGCCCTAATATCCTCTAAGATTTCATGAGCATTGATGACACTAGAGGCAAAGATGATAATAATATGTTTTCATTTATGTATTTCAATCATAGATATTTTTCTTGGTGGCGAATAAAAGTAAAATCTAGATAATATGAATTCAAATGTTGGTAGAAAATGTTTATTTGTTACAACATCTTATTTTAGTTCTATGTGATTCTATCACATGTTTTTATTGAGTCATTCATAGGTGGGAAATCTACACTACAAGAATAAGATATCTTTTAGTTTGTAAGTGTGCCTTAGAATAAAATATTATTATGATTACATGATAAATCATGTTAAGCTCTAACAACAATTCTTGAATAATCCTAGCTATCTAAAACACTAGAACCAAATCCGTAGAAACAACATTAATGATGAGTGGCAAAGTAACCCTATGTCCAACCATACAAATAATAAGTTTTCATGCATGATTTGGTCAAACTACATAGAATTAGGACTAGTTGGATACCTTAGATAGTCAATCACTAAGATGTTGATAATTGTCTTCCAATCATACTTATATGGCTCAAGTTGTATATTTAAGTATGAATAAGGTATATGATTGTATTTTTTATTATTAAAATATTAACCTATGTAATATAAATTCAAAAGGTGAACCTAATCTACCCTAAGCATAGAGTATCCATTCTCGACTTTCTAAACACATCCTTAACATATGCTAAATTTGTTGGGATACCAAATGTTCTACTACCAGTTGTACTAGGTAATTCACCATTGGGATTACCAAGTGTTGATATCTTATGCTCAAAATTAGTTTTGCCCATGCAAATTGACTAAGTGCAATTGAATAAAATATCTAACTAACTGAATGAAATGTAAATAAATATTTATGATAAATTGAAAGAAGTAAAATTAAACTATTAGCTAAGTGTTGCAATGAATGGAATAAGTTTTGATTTTATTACCATCATGCTCATGTGTCTAGGTACATTTTACACTCATAAGATTTATACAATCTACTCAATCCACATTGTGAGCACATAAAGAGGAAAATGTTCTAAGTTTTATGGAAGAAAACTACAAGAGTTTATCTACAAGATGACAAAAATGTATCATACATGTGATGGGTGTGCATAATAAGAGCTAGGTTGACGTGTGTGGTCGAAATATTTTTTATTAGCAAGAATGGTGACCTTAATAAGCATTATAAAATATATATGATACTCACTAGGAAAGGTGGATGGCATAAGTGTCTAGCTCCTTAAAAATGAAACTCACATAAGTACCATAAATATTATTAAATCATTAAATAAGGAAGATGATTCACGTAATTATTACTAACCCAAAGCTAAACCCAAATAATCCAAATGCCAAAAAATATAAAATATAATATAGTAAGTAATCCTTGGATGATGGGGAGACATACTCAAATCACTAAGTAATGACAACAAAAGATCTAGGACCAAGAAAAGTGTTATCAAGAAAATATTTTAAGGTGATAAATAATGATAAAGATAAATATATAAGTTCTAATGGCTCATAGAAAAACATGGGAAAAATTACAAAAAGGAATCTAAGCTTCTAAAGATTACTCTAAGCTACTAAAATTCTAAAAATGTCATTAGTTGCTATTTCTAGACTTTCAAGCATTCTAAAAATTCTTAAAAGCCATATTTTTCATCATTTTCTGAATTTATCATACTACATTAGATGTTAACACCAATATGCATTATGACTTGCATAGTGAATCATGATGAAGATCATGATGGAGAAAGTAGGATAACTTCATATCCATATCAACAAATGAAGTAACTTTGTATGTTCTAGGCCATCATTGTTTGGCATTATTTCAAGGGTCAAAATGCAAATTACAACTTAAAACCCTAGTTCTATAACTTAAAAATTTGGTGAAATGAAAACAAGATCAAAATGATGTAAAACAAGGTTAAAGTGTTGACTAACATCCCATGCATGATAATAAATCCTAAAAAAATACTAGATATTAAGAAATATAAATGAAATAATCATATTTAAACATTATACATTCCATTAAAAAGTACTAAACAAATATAGATAAGCTGAAATAATGCACATAAAACAAAAATGTCAAAAATTCACAAATTAGAGTAATGTACCAAATTTACCCTACAAAAAGTGAAAATGTCATAGCTAGACATCTTTGTATGGCTATGATCTTCCAAAAAGGCTTCATGCCCTAGGTAAACCTAAAAACTATATATGAAAATTACTAAGATACATGACCCACATAACTATTTAGCTCCTTGCCAAGAAAGGTAACCCACATAAGGACAACAAAGATTATTATAACACCTAATAAGAAAGATGATCCTTGTAGGTATTTCTAATTCAAATACAATTTCAAATAATCTAAATACCAATATATATGTAAAACAAGTAATTTATGGGTGGTGGGGAGACATGTCCAAATCACTAACTAAAGCTAACAAAAGGTTTAGGTCCAAGAGAGATGTTGTTAAACAAAGATTCTTAAATGATTGAAAAATGCTAAAGATAAAAATATAGGTTCTAATGACTAATAAGAAAAAAATTTAGAATATTTAATAAAATGAATATAAGCTTATAAAGGTCATTCTAGGCTACTAAAATCCTAAAAATGTTAATAGTTATTATTTTTTAGGTATTTCAAGGAGCCCTAAAATCTATGTTTTTTTATCATTTTCTCAAATTTTTGTTGCTCGAAGGCTAAGGATCACTTTACAAAAGTTGCTTATTTTATCATGTTGCGTTAGATGTTGATGTGAACATGCATTGTGACTTGTATCATGACTCACAATAGAGGTCACGACATAGAAAGAATGATATCTTAAGGTTCGTATTGGTGAGTTGAGAAAGTTTAATTTTGAATTATTATCATTCAACATCATTTGAGGGACTCAAGAATGCAAATTCTAGCTCAAAAACATAGTTCTATAGCTGAAAAATATGCTGGAATGAAAATAGAATTAAAATAAGGTAAAACAAGATCAAAACATTGACTAATATCTCATGCATGAAAATAAGTATCCAAAAAATGCTAGATCCAAAAAGATATGAATAAAATAATCAAATGTAAACATTAGACATTCTATTAAATAGTTTCTAAATAAATGCAGATTGGTCAAGAAAATGCACATAAAAAATTTTAAAAACTCATAAATTGGAGTAATGTATCAAATTTACTATACCTAAAGTGACAATACTACATCTAGAAATGTTCATGTTGCCATAATCTCTCAAATAGGCTCCAGGCTCTCAACAAAACTACAGGTCAATGATGGGAACTATGTAAAACCTAAAATGAGATATGAAACTAAGGTCTTACCAAGATCTTTTTTGATAACAAAAATCTAGATTTAAATCTTCTCTAAACTAGCAAGATCTCCTTCTCTATTTCTATGTCCCAAATATCTGTAAAATACTTGGATGATCTCTCATGTAATGGTTATTGAGTATTTATGATCACAAGGGTATGATATCATTTAGCAAAAAGGGTAATCTATTGGAAAACCAAAAACAAAAACTAAAAGAAAGAAAAAATAATTTCTAAAATTAAATAAAAATAATATTCTAACATGAGTTTATGCTCATGCTAGCCTAATATGTGTCTCTCCTATGAATCATTTTTAGCTCTCTGTTGTTTCCTTGGTCTTATTAACTCGTAGTTCTTATTGATTCCTAGTAGGAGGTTGCTCTTTGGAATGTACTCCCACACCATGTGAAGGATTATGTTTCAAGATGTTTTCCTTCAACATCTGCATTTGACATTTTTCTTCTCCCTATTTAACCATCAATATGTTCATATGTTGATCATGTAATTAATCTCATTTAATTAATAAAATTCTCTTTTTGGGTCTGACACCCCCCCTCTCCTATGAATCAACTAGTAAATATGTCTAAGCTAAGCTAATAACAAAGTCTAAGGTCAAAACATAACTAAGCAAGGTACTAATACGAGACCTTCTAAAACATAAAATAAAATAATTTAACAACCAAAAATAAAAATATAATATTTATTTACAAAAATATAAAGGAGCCTAAAGAGAACATACCACAACCAAAGTAGTACCCCATGTACCAATGACTCGTCCAGATATCTACTAACTTTAAATTTCAACAAAATAGGTTAGTGCACCTATGCTAAAAAAATGAAAATTATAAAATACTAAAAAGAACCTAAAATTAAAATTAAAATATTAAAAAAATAACATACAATAAAAGGAAACTAAAAAGAGAATAACATGGCACATAGCTTAAATCTTATAAGCATAGTCAAATAGAAAAAGGTTAATCAAGCACAAGACATAAGCTAGTAATCAAGATATCTAATGTTCAAATCTCAAACATACTAAGGGATAAGGGGTATTGAAGGTAAGGATATTACAAATGATGCATTAAATGAAGCTTGCTAATATAAGATATGTATGACATCTCATTCCCAGATGTTGATAAGTATGATTGTTTCTTGCAGATAATTGTTGCATTGCAGGGAAATAACTCGATTGCTTGTTAACCTGGAAAAATGGAGATGAATGAACATAGAATTAAGTAGAAAAGAAGAAGTATAAAAAATTTATTGCTATTTTATTGGTACATTAAGATGTCCTCTAGGTTATCTTTCTATGACACTTAGGATCTTAGAGGCAGTCTAGTGTTGCCACCATGATTAGGCCATCCACCTGAAGGGGTGATTAGTTCCTTCTTATTTTGCTTCACCTATCTCTCATCACTTGTTCATCTTAGCTCCATAACTCCTTCTTGACATGACCTCTAAGCCTAACCTTAAAAGGCATAGGTCAAACCCATTTCGAAGGGGTATCATGAATAGTCACAACTCCTCATAATGAGGCACCCCTTCTTTCAAAGGCTCATTACATGATTATAGTATAATTCTATCATTAACAAGGAACAAAACATTATAATCTATCTCCCTTAAGCATCCAACTTGTCCTCAAGCACTTCCTCTGTGTCCAGCTATTTAGCAACTACTTCCTCGTTATTCTCCTCATTTTTAGCGCTATTATTATCTTTATTTTCATTTGTACATACAAAAATTATAAATTACTAAATATATTTATAATTAACTAATAAATATAATTTATTATTCAATATCATGATGATCAAAAAGTTGAGGATAAGTATTGAGAATAAAATCCTTATTTTCCTAGGTTTATTGATAACAATTTAACCATTGGATGAGTACCTCGCTAATGGTTTTATTATAGAGTTTCTTTGTTCTATGATCCTTAATTGCAATTGGTTTTACCTCAAGGCTAGCATTGGATCTTAGAGTAACATATTCCAATCTAGCACATAGGGCATACCATTTTCATGGAACTTCTTTAGCAGACATACATGGAAAATAGGATGAATCCTTAAAATTGTTGGAAGACTTAATTAATAAGTTACTTCATCAATTCTTTCAGAAATTTCAAAAGATCCATAGTATCTTGTGGCTAACTTTGTATATTTTCCTAGTTTAAGGCAACTCTTGGTGAGTTCTACACTTAGCAAAAGTTGATCTCTAATATGGTATTCTTTCTTAAGTCGATGTTGATCCACATATCACTTATACATATCTTGGGCTGCTTGTAGATTCTATTTAACTCTAGTAACAATATTTTTTATAATTTTCATTTCTTATTTCTTTCATTTTTCCCTTAAAGTTAGATCAACCCAAGTTAGTGGTGTATGGTAATTTTATTGATATACAACTTTGAATGGTGTCCACTGTATAGATCCTTGATAATTATTATTGTAGGTGAATTCAAATAGATGCAAGTAATTCTCCCATGCTTTTGGTCTACTTCTAATTTAATTCTACAAAATATCTTCCAGTATTTAGTTTACACGTTCTATTTGATCATTTGTCTCTAGGTGGTATGCTTTGCTAAATTTCAATTGGATCCCAAGTTCCTTGAAGAATTTTTGCAAGAATTCAAATATGAACTTAGGATCTCTATTAGAGGTAATTGATTTTAGGCACCAATGTAACCAAAACACCTCTTGTACAAATTTTTGAGCTACCTTTTTAGTTGTGTTCATAGATTTCAAAGCTATAAAATGAGCCATCTTTAATAGGCAATCAACTATCACCAAGATTAAGTCATTTCGTTTCTTGGTTACTGGCAATTCCACAATGAAATCTATGGTAACATCTTTCTATTTCTATGCTGGGACTTCCAAAGGCTATAGTAATTCACTTAGTTTGTTTTGTTTGGTTTTTACTCTTTGAAAGGTTGGATAATTTTTAATGTACATGGATAAATCATTCCTCATTCTAGGATAATAATGAAACTTATGTATCATCACATATGTTTTGACATATCCAGGATGTCCAATGTATGATACTTCTTGAGCTTTGGGCAACAACTTAAGTCTCCAATTTCCTTCTAGTATACATACCCTCTATCCTTTCATCAATAGACCATTTTGGAAAAGTTGGTAATGAGGATTAGAAGAAATATTGGTTAGGGTTTCCTTGAAGTAAGGATTTTCTTTTATTTGTTCCTTAATTTATTCTTCCATGAGGGTTTTCACAATGTCACTCATCAAATTCCATATTCAACTAAGGACATCAACCACTAAATTTTGTTTTCCTCGAATATTTTTAATCTAAAAATTATATTTTACCAATAATTCTACCCAACTGTGTTGTTAGGTATTCAAGATGGATTATCTCTATAAATATTCTAGAATTGTATGATCTATTTTTAATATAAATCTTTTTCCACAAAGATAATGCCTCTAAACTTTAAAGCATGAACAGTTGCCAACAATTCTAGATCATGGGTTAAGTAATCTATGTTGATTCCTTGTAATTTACAAGATTTGAAACATACCACCTTATCTTCTTGTGAAAAAATGATGCTAATTTCTACTCTATAGGCATTTATAGATACTTCAAATGGTATTTCTTCATCTAAAATTCTTAGGATAGGCACTATTGTTAGTAGCATCTTTAATTTGAGGAAAGCTTTCCTACATTTTTCATGAAAGTTAAACATAAGTTTTTATTTTAAGAGGTTAGTCAAGGGGTCTTTCCAAGTAGACTAACTTTTAATAAAATGTCTATAAAAACCTATCAAGCCTAAGAAATTGTGAACTACTATAGCACCTTTAAGTTTTGGCCAATCTCAAACTACACTAAGTTTAGCTAGGTCTATGTGTAATCCTTGCTTAGATACTATATGTCCAAGTATGATACTTCTTCTTTGAAGAGTTTACATTTACTTAATTTTCCTTTAATTGATGTTCCTTGAGGATTTTCATTGTAGTTTTTAAATGTTTGACATGTTCTTCTCTTGACTTAGAGTAAACAAGCATATCAGCCATAAATACGACAACAAATTGATTAAGGTACTCTCAAAAAATATTATTTATTAATTCCATGAATGATGCAGGTGCATTAGTGAATCTAAATGGCATTACTACAAACTCATACAATCTATACCTAGTTCTAAATGTAGTTTTCTCAACATATTTTTTCTTAAGCCTTATTTGATGATAACTTGATTTTAAATAGATCTTAGAAAAGTAGTATGCTCTAGTAAGTTGATCAAATAGGTCATAAATCCTAGATAAGGGATATTTGTTTTTAATCATTACTTTATTTAACATCCTATAATTAGTGCATAATTTTAATGTACCATCTTTCTTTTTGACGAATAAGATTGATGGACTCTAAGGTGACACACTAGGTTGAATCTTCCCTTTTGTCAATGATTGGCATAGCTTTACTTTTAATTCTCTTAATTATGAGGTGGAAAACATGTAAGGGGCTTTTGAAATGGGTTGTGTATTGGGAAAAATATCAATGACATGTTCAATAGTTCTTTTTGGAGGTAATTCCCTAGTTTAACCAAATACTAAATCTTTATATTCTTCAAGTTCTTTTGAAATTTCAATGTCGAAGGATTTCTAAGGTTGAATTACTTTTATGATCAACATAGTAGCATCCTTCTTGACTAGTCTCTTAACTTGCTTAATAGTTATCATGTGAATTTGCAGGATTACATCAGTATCTCCTAATTCAAATTAAAATATATTCCTCGGATTACATCAGTATCTCCTAATTCAAATTAAAATATATTCCTCGGATTACATCAGTATCTCCTAATTCAAATTAAAATAATTCATCAACAAAAGAAGTATCTTGCAGGATGAAGGTAATTTCTCCATACCTAGTATGTTTGCTCACTATTGTTTCATTTACAAGTTCTATTCTAACAACTTTCTTTGAAGGTAAAGTTAAATTTAATGACTTAACTAAATTTGGGCAAATAAAATTATCACTTTCTCCATTATCAATCAAAATTTTAATTTTTAGCCCTTAATTGATTCTTCAAAAATTATTAAAGAAAATTAAATTTTTCTCATACTTGACTTTGCTGATGTTGATATCTTCTTCATGGTTGTACTAGTCATTTGAACCTTTCCTTTGGCCATATTTGATTTGGATTTTTGATTCTTAGTTTGACTATTTCTTTGTATTCTTGCTCATTATTTTGAGTAATCTAGCGTGAAATGATCTTCACCATAAGAAAAACATTCAGATTGAGTTCTCTTGGTGGGTTTCTCTTCTATTGTTACTTGTTAAAGGGTAGTTCATACTTGATTTGATTCTTCATAATCCTTAGTAATTCTATATGCTTAATTAATGGTTTGAGGATTATGTGCATGTGTTTGGTGACAAAGTTGTTAATGTAGTCCACCAATGAACTTTGAAGCCAACTCTCCATTGTTCGTGTAGCTTACATACTGATAGAGGTCACAAAATTCCTTATAGTAATCTTCCATGGATCATCTTCCCAATCTTAAGGAATCAAATTGCATCTTATGCTCTTTGAGGAAGGAATTTGGTACAAATTTTTATTCAAAATCTCATAAAAGTTGAGCTAATTCATAATCAAGCCTTGAGATCTCAATTCATTCCACCATGTTATAGCAAGTCCTTTCAAATATAAGGAGACTACTTCTAAATGTTCTTAGCTTGATAAGTTCAGCATATCGAAGTAATTCCTCATGTTATCAAGCTAATCTTTTGCCTTGGCACTAGATCTAGGGGATCGATCATAATGATCTAGTTTTATCTTTATAAATTAAAATTGAGTTAGTAATTCTCTGCTCATTTTTCCAATTCCAATAACCATCGCTTTCAATTTGAATCTTTGGCCTTGTGTAGGGATCTCTTTTCCCTAAGGTCCAATAGTTGGGGATTGGTTTCTATACTAATTCCTAGGGAGAAATTGATATTGATTCTAATGTTGGTAATGTTAGGATTGATCTTGGTGTTTATCCTTAAGTGGAAGATGATTTTTATTGGAAGGTTGGATTAAGTGATTAGTTAATTATTTGATGAAATCTATGAAGGAATCCATCTTTCCTTGAACTTCTAACCATCTCTCTTCAAAACTTTGGAATAATTTCCTAATTTCTTCAGATATGTTTTACATATCTATCCAAAATACCTAGTTTGATTGATGGAGTTCCTCTTGGACACTAAATTCATTAATCTACTATTCAATAACATACATTCAGTCATTAACTTGGAACTCCATCATTCTCCAATGTACTCTCTAGGATTTAGATATTTGTAAGTTGAAGAAATTAGAGAAGTTGGTGATTCCTTCATCTCTTTGGTCCTTTTTATGAATATTGTGATAGTTAATTAGTTTCAAACGGAGGTTAGAACTGTCATGAATGAAAGTTCTCTTTCTAAACTCCTAACCAACCACCAAAAGCTCTAGTTATTTAAGGAAATATTCAAGTTTGTAGGACTTTTTCATTTTTCAAGACCTTGAATAATAGCTTGAAAAACTAATTTTTCATCTTTGATAAGTTGAATATGACCATTCCATGGTGTCCAAAAGTTTCAAATATGTTGGAAATGGTTCTTGTTTTGTTGAAAATAGACTCAAGAGTCACAATTTATGGATATTTAAGGTTTCAAATATTTTTAAGTTTATCAAAACTTCCTAAGATGTCATTCATCCTAGTATTACTTCAAAATTTTTATCTCACTTGCTACCAAGGCATCAAATTCCATTTTCTAGCAAATTTTTCTTCATTTTTTAAATTTACTTTTACTGCTTATTTTCTTGGTATTTTCAAATTTTTTGTTAATTGATAGAAAATTTTTTAATTAGAAATATGGTAGGCTAGTAGTTCCTGTAGTGTCTATGAAGCTTTGTCGAAGGTAGGAATGAGTGATGTTCGTAGAACTCCATGGAAGGTAGAAATGGGCAATATCTGCAAAGCTCCATGGGAGGTAGAAGTGGGTGGTGCCCATGGTCTCCACAGAGGTCTATGGAAGGTAGGAGTGGATGGTGTCAATAGTGTCCATGGATCTTTGTGAAAGGTAGGAGTTGATGAAGTCTATGGAGTTCCATGGAAAGCAAGAGTGGATAGTGACAACTGTGTCTACGGAGCTCTATGGAAGGTAGGAGTGGGTAGTGTCCATAGTATCTATGGATATTGTAGACTACTAAAATTTATTATGGTAGCCTAGGTCATGAAGATGGTGCTAGTGATAGTAGTGGCATAGTCAGCAATTGTAGCTACAATGTAGGTGGTAATGGCTACTATGGCATAGGTAGCGATGATAGCTCTAGTGCACATGGTGGTGGCTACTATGGCGTAGGTAGCAGCTATAGCTATGGTGGTAATAGGGGAGTCATGAGTGGAGTGAGATGGAAGATGCAACACAACAATGTGGATAGAATGACAATGATGTAGAAGGAATGGAGGTGGTAGCTTAGAAGGAACAACAATGGTGTGCAAGAGAAATGATGGTAGCGTTGGTTATCATAATGAACAATGCAACAACTAGGCTAGCCATGACACTAGTAGTAGCTATAGCACCATAGGCCCTAAATCTAGGGATTAGGGCCAAAGTCAAAAATATTATTTTTTAATAATAAACATTTTTAGTTTTAAAATTTTAATTTTAATAAATAGCAAAGAAGAAGAAGAAATGTTGTACCTCCCGAACCATAAGTTAGAGTTTGAAGAAATTGGTATTGTTGGAATCATCTTGAAGAACACTATGTGTTAAGCTCAAGATAACACTTATTTACTTGAGCTATTAATAAAAAAATCAAGAAACGTGGATGTGAGTTAAAATTTAATTAATAATTAACTACATGTTAACCTAATTTGTACTTTACTTTTCTTGAATCATATGCACCTTTAACTATTACTAGGATTTCTGAACTTTCTTATAAATTCATGGACCTAGGTATTTTTTGTTCAAATCAATCATTCTTGCATAACAACTATAGAGATTTTTTGGCATAGCAAGTTAAGAGATGGCTCCTCCAAACTACCTTGGTCAATCTTCTCCTAGTTCTCCTACTTTCATAGGTAGCTTTACCTCTATTTATACTGACTTGCATCAAAATAATATACTTGAGGCTACCGATACAGTTTGTAGTTGCCAGATGTTGGTGATTTTGAGTATATCAAAACTTCTAGGTTGTTAGAGTTACTATTTTTACCAATTTTTAATACTGTTAAATGCAAGGATCTTATATGAGATGTATAATGTCTACGATCACTGGGAAAGTTTTTATTTTAGAATGATTTTTGGAAGTTTAGTGATTTTCCTTGATGTTGTACAAACTACAATGGATTTTCATACTAGAGAGAATCCCCTTAAACCTGGTATGTAATTAGATAAATAAAAGTATTTTTGAACAAAGGAAATGTCTGATTATCTTTCTCATTCTACTCTTATTTAAAGAAACTTTTATCAAGTTGATTTTAATGATAGCATCAATTTACAAATATGTTTATTTATAAATAGTAAAGTTTTGTGGAATTCTCAAGCTTCCCATATCTCTTCCTTTGCAATCTATCTTATTCATGATGCAAAAAATGGTAGGGTATTTAATTTATCATTTTCTTGTTTGTTTGCCTTATTCCTTGCTATGGAGTTTTCCATGGCTACTAAGGGAAATCCTATAGAACCTTATATCATTTGTTGTGTACCCCTACTCATGACCTTAATGTTAAGTTATAATGCTACAACCAATAGTCTTGATCATTTCAATTTGAGTCTACATTCAGAGTACCTTGAGGAAAACAAAATTATGAGGAGTCATGTTGAAGATGCCAAAAAGGGTTAAAGAGGTCTCATATAAGTTCATAATCCAAAGGAAATTGATGAGGTATAGAATTTTATTATCATATTAATATTTCTCTTATTCATTAATTATTTATTTTTATGGTATTTATGTGATAGTACACGTTGGATTGTAGACCAAACCAGCAGAAGGTGCAAAGGAAGAAAATGAAGTGATAACAGTAGAACTAAGTTCCAAGGTTTTTATTGATTAATCTATTTCATTATTGTTTTTTTGTATATTTATTTTATTTTTAAATTTTTAACTTTTTAATTAGAAATAATGTACTGGTGAAGGTTCTAGAGGCAAGTTGGTTTTAAGTGCCAAACGAAAAGAGAAAGAGAAAGAAACAAATGTTAATTTAGTTATATAGTCCTTGAATACTTTCCTTTTCTTTCTTCTCCTTATGTGACATTCACTTTGTGTTATAGATATCTTCGAGTCAAGGGTAGTTCATCCAGAAGTTGGGGAAGGGCACTACCACACACACATTTCACATCAAACAAACTCCAATCCCATCACCAAAATCTCCTTGTGTTTCATCTCCATGTGTGATTATAGTAAAGGGCTCCTTATCATAGGATGTGCTAGCATATTTTCTTTCCAAGTATTTTAGCACAACCTCCTTTGTTATCATTATGGGTACACCTTTCTCTTTAGGACAAATGGTGGCTACTATGAAAGAAGAACTTGTTATTCTTCAAAATCTTAGTGACTAAATTATGAAGAATACTCATTATTTTATTCGAGAGGAGTTGTATCACTTGAGGGAGTCCAATTCTTGTAACTTTAAGTGTATTATGAGTTGATGTAGTTTGGTGCTGCATTTTCTTTCCATGCTATTCCTAAGGATGTTTCAAAGGTCAATAGGAATCTTTAACAACTCTTAGCAGAACTAGAGAGTGCTACTTGCTTAGCTCAATACTTGTTGAATTGTGATCACATACTCTAAATAGAGAATGATAGAATTTAAGTAACCAATTTCTTTCTCCTCTCTCTTCTATTTTTTTATTATATTTATACTCATAGCATTGATCTTCTATATGTAGAGGAAGGATAAGGAATGGCAAGAAGATGTTGAACAACAAACCCTTCAAGTAAACCTATTGGAAATTGAACTTGCCAAGCCTAACGAAGAACAAGTTGTAGTAACAAGTGCCACCAAATACGTTATGCACTATATGAAGGTTTTATTGGATGCTAGGTGATAATCGACAAGAGTGGTGCTACTAAGGAGGAATGTGAGGCCCAATCCAAGGCTATCATAGATCTCCTTAAAGTCTTCAAACAAGATGACTAATTTTCCTCCTTCTACTTCTTTCAATATTCCATTTCTTGATGTATGCCATTCATATATTTCCATATTCCTTTTCCTGATGTATCTCTTCATATATTAATAATAAACTTAATAAAATATACATTTTTGTTTGTTTTTTATTTCTTTCTTCCACTTTGGCTCCTAAATTGTGATTTTCTCTAATATTAAATGTGATGTCCTATTCTCAGATGTTGATAAGTACGATTTTTTGTTGTGTATAATTGTTGCATTTTATGAAAATAACTTAATTATTTATTAACTTGAAAAAATGAATATGAATGAATACAAAATTAAGTAGAAAAGGAAAAGAAGAAAAACTTTATTGATGTTTGGTTGGTACATTGTAACACCCTGTAGGTTATCTACCTATGACACTTAGACGAAATCTAGCATTGCCACCATAGTTAGGCCATTCAACTGAAGAGGTGATCAATCCCTTGTTGTCTTGAATTTGACTCTTGTCACTTTCCCATCTTGGCTCTACAACTCCATGCTGATACAACCTCTAAGCCTGACCTCAAATACCATAGGTCAAACCCATGCCCAAAGGGTATTGTAAATATTCGTAGCTTCTCATAACAAGGAATCCTTGCTTTCGAATGCTAATTACATGATTATAGTACAATTTCACCCTTAAAAAGGGATGAGATGTTACAATATGTCAATCTTATAGTGCTAACAACTAGTCAATAGAGAATTAAAGTTGAGACATAAGTTGTTACCACATTCATGCTTTTCAAACAAGAGAGACAAATCTATGATCAAACAAAGAGTTTGTAGATTAAAACACAAGAGTTCAAGCTCCTTAGAGCTTAGTATACTAGACAATGAGATGAAACAGAGGACCTAGAAAAAAGAATGACTAAGTACCAAGATTTGAATGAATGAGTCTAAGCATACAAAGCTAAACATACCCTATTTGTTATCTAGTTTTGTAGCCTAATAAGATGTTTCCAAACCAGTGGTATCTATGAAAACTACCTATCACTTTGTTGGTAACTACCTTATATACTATTTCAAATAATTTCTTAGAAAACTAATTTTAGATTGTTGTTGGTCTTTGGCATCACCAGGGCACAAATATCTCCATATAGCTATAATTAAAATATTATTAGCTTATGATTTATTATAACCTATGTTTATTGCTTAAGAGCTATTATTGAAGCAATTATCAATTTAAGAATGTATCCAAATTAGCATTCAAGATTGACAATAATACATTTTTTTATGAATATGGTTTTTGATAAGGAACTCCTTAGCTTTAAACCATAAGAAATTTAAGCTTCTAAATAATCACTAAGTTCTTAATTTTAATTCATCTATTTATGTAAAAAAAATTTTATTTAAACTACTAGGAATATCCTTAAATAATCTACTTACAATTTTCCTCAATATATGCATTGAAAAGAAATTAATAAATAGAGCTATGCCTTTAAAAATTACTAAAAGAAATTAACTTCAGCTAAGAACATCTATTGTGTAGAAATTTTTTTTAAATAAATTAAGAATGAATATTCAAATGGAGCGATTTAATTTTATGAAAAAAAAAAACAATAACAAGCTAACCCTTAGTTTAAGTAGAGAAATAAAAAAAAGGCTTATAGTGAACTTAAAATTTGAAACTAAGAAAGCTAGAACTTGATTAAAATATCATGATAGTTTTTCAAATTTAAAGATAGCTTTAATAGCCTAAAGCAGTTCATTTGGCTCCATCTTTCCCATTTCTAAAAAGAAATGTTTTGCATTTAAGCTCTCTACACCTATATTTTTTATTACTTTAATTGTTTCTTCTAGTGCTGCTTTACTATTTTTATAAGTTCTATCATATGAACTTTTCAAGTAATTTATTTTTGTCATATTTTTGAATGTAAATATCATCATGCTATCATGGAACTCTTTTTAATGTTGAGATAATCTTTTCCTAATTCCCATAGCATTAGCCATAGGTTGTGGAGCTCTACCTGAAACATCTTCATACTTAGTCCTTTGTTATTTAATTTCATTCATTTAATTAGCCAAATTACCTATCCACTCCTTCTAATATTTTAGCTCTATAACAAACTTCTAAAATTTGGGTATTTACATAAATGAAAAATTAATTCCTTTTTCTCTCTTTCTCTTATCTAAATCTTTCTACATTTTTGTTATTTTGTCTTCAAGTTATTTGATGATTTAATCTTTGTTCTTAACCATAGCTTTCTTTATACAAAGAGATAAATTCATGTCCTCATTGTATGCTTTAATGGCTTCTAACTCTAACCTCAACTTTCTATTTTTCTTGACTAGATTTTTAATGAAATTCTTTAATCTTTGGATATTTTTGTTAGCTATCTTACTAATATCTGTTATCAAAGTAGCTATCATTTTTATTATCTCTTGATGTAATATGGCAAGCTCTTCTTCCCCTATTTGTTGATAAATATCTTTCTATTTAATAACTATATATGATCTAGTCAAAGACTATGTTAAATATTTTTTGACTTAAAATAATTTTTCCTTCCTTATCTTTCATCTTAAAAGATTTATATGATCCTTTCATTAGGTACTGATAGGGAAAATCTACTGTTACCAAAGCCTTTAATGATAAACTTGAGGTAGAGATCTCTTGAGTGGCCTTTTCTTTTTAAAGCTTCTGTAGTTACTTGTCCTTAATTGGTTTGATTTGAATCTTTTTAGTTACTTACACTTGTTGATATTATAAATGATCTAAAGAAAATTTTAAAACCCACGATTTTCCTTCATGATGGATATTTGTTCCTCTAAAATGCCATGGACAAATACATGTTTCCTACTTTCTAGTCCTTCATATTTGTTCATCCTAGGTTTATCACATAATGATTCTAGTAGTAACATGGATAAGATTCTCTTAAGTTTACCTATAGGCTCCATTTTGGTTTTATTTACTACCTTTTCAGTAGCCTATTGATAAACCATATTTGTATTGTCTTACTTATAGAACTTTTTAAGCTTCATAATATTATAGATTCTAGTTGAACATGTTGGGAAAATACATTGATTCAAATACCTATTTGGTTTTCCTATTAAGTAGGAAAAAATTGATGAATTTTTAGAAACCAAACATAAGTAAGAATTTTTTTTTGTGCTAATAATCATGTCATAATGGGCTTTTCTAGTTTGTCTTCCAACCTTCAAAGTGACTACGTAGGGAGTTACAAATATGGGTAATTTATATGTTTGCTCTTCAAAACATGCTATCAAAGTCATTATGTATCTTGAATGTACAAATAGCTCCTTTATATTTTATGTTAATTTCTTTAATAATTTGTGCTTTTATCCTTAGAGTTTTCATTCCTAGAAAAACATTGTGCGTCACTAGATAGAGGTAATTCATCAAAAATTCCAAAACTTAGGATCTAGATAATTTTTCTAATAAATAAATGAGAAGAAGGCATAACATGGGTTTGCAAGCTTGGCCCTACATTAATCTTGATAGCGAAGCATAATGGATTGCATCTTTTCAGGCCTAAGAACCACATTTAAGATGAAATCCAAAAGAAATGAGCTCAATTTTAATTGCAAACCCTCCTCATGAATCTATCATAGGCTACACTTGAGAACATCATTCATATATTGAATAGGGAAGAAAGTCTTTTCATTTTCTAGTGTAGCTATAATCCAAATATGCTCTTCTTCTATAGTATTAATATCTTTTCTTGTGTAAAATTTAAGAGCTAAAATAAAAATGTGATGAGAAAATCTAAACTTGTTAATGTAAGGAATGCTACACTTGTAACTACATGCTTTTAGGAGCTGCTAAGCCAAAAACTTAATGACCTTTACTATTTTTGGCTACTAAAGAATTTTTTCACCAATGATATATGTATTGTACTACCTACTTTTAAATTTGGAAACCGTTGGCTTAGGGAGTATGTATAATTCATAGCTTTTTTGATACTAATGTCAATGAAGCACTTCAGATTTCTTCTGAATCTAAACTTATCCTTTTCATGAACTATTTTTGTTATAGCCCTATTGATGACATCTTGAATCATATTTTCTTGTAGTTGAAATTCATGTTTCAATAAACTAATCTCCATTCTTCCATGGAATCGAATGAGATAATCCAAAAATTCTTTATATATTTATGATCTTAATCAAACTAAAATAAGCTTGAAATTCACTCTTCTTCTTCTTCTTTTATAATTTATCCCTTAATATTAATGCATTATTGAAGCTAAAATATTTTTCAGTTAAAAAAATGTAAGTAATCAAATAATTGAAATGTATCTATATCTTGGAACTTCTAATGGGCTTCTTATTTCACTTTCTACACCATTCTTGCAGCTTTAAGCTATTTGTTATCTAAATTTAAGGTTTTGTAATTTGTATTGGTTCTAAATCAATCAAAAAGTGGATTCAAAGCTCTGTAATTTTATGCTTTTCTATCTTCTCTTGATAGTGCTAAAAATTGCCATGGTATTTTGAAGTTTGAGAGGGCATTCTTTAATTTATTTAAAGGTGCTACATGATATTCCATTCTCATCTAGCCACTTGTCATTAAGCTTTGGCCTCAAGTTACTTTTCAACTACTACCATTGAATCAAGCTTTATATATTTTTATATATGTCTCAAAGTTTAAAATTTCCTTTAATTCATCATATGTAGCTTAGCTTATTATCTTTTATCTAGATGAAAACTATCCTTTCATCTAAATGATGAGCTAGATATTAGCAATTTAAAGCTAAGCTAGAAAATGAAATGTTTAGGTGAAAATTTTGCATTTATATGCTTGCTTAGGTTATCTTCTAAATGTTGAGGTCATGTATTAAACTCTTAACTCTTGCTAAATATTGACTACTTAATTCTTGAACCTAACTTAGTATTTAATAAGACCTCATTACTAAAAATGACTTTTTTCATGTCTGGCTTAAAAAGTTTTTAAATTATATGAGAATTGGTTTTGGTTCAATGTCTAAATGCTTAGTCACTACTTTGATCATTAGAAGCTAACATGGCATATGGATTATTTAAAGGTGAAATTTGCATCTAATTAATGAGGTCACATGGAATATAAGTTATATAAATGAAACTTTTACATCTTCATGATTACTCAAAGTGCATCTAATGCTTAGCTAAACACTAGTCATTTAGATAAAAGTTTCTCATATATATGATAGCTTAAGTACCTTTCAAATGATAATGTTATATTTTGAGTTTCAATTATTTTATAATCTTGATTTTTTGATCATTCTAGCTTACTTAACATTTGGATCAAGTTCCATCATTAAAAGTCACTTATTTGTCATATGTAGTCTTGTGAAGATTAACAACTAAATGTGAACTACCTTTGATTTATCATCGAAATACTAAGTTGACACTTATGAACTTGAAAAGTTGATGCATTAAAAGAGCCATTTAGATTCAAGATTTTTATCTAAATGACTTCCCTTGAAACTTGTAAATGCCTGGTAGGATATTATTTGCTAGAAGCTGATGTGGCATATGAGGCATTTAAATGCATATTTTTCATATAGATGATAACTCTAAATGTTGATTTGAAACTTGGCTTATGTGATAGATACACATTTCAATAAGCCTTTCCCTTATCTCTAAAAGTTCTTTTTTCTATTTGAAAAGCAAGCTTAAGATTAAATATTTTCCAAATTGTTATGGTTATGTAAATATGTATGGTCTTTCTTTGTGGTTAATGTATAACACTTCTCTTCTTATTTAAGAAAAGCTATTCAATAAGCCATTTAGATATGACATTTTCATCTAGATGGCTCTTCTAAATGATAAGCTATTCTTTAGCTACTATGACATATAAGGCCATTTGAATGAGATTTTATCATCTAAATGATGTGTTGGATATTAATAGGCTTTTAACACAACTTACTTTTAATCTTGGGAGTTTCATTTTAAAGCACTTGAGCTATGATGTTATGTATGTATGCTTTCTGGATTCCTAGTGATGAATTGTGATTCATTAGATTGTGATGTCGTTCTTGCAATATCATGTACATGATATTGCAGCATGGCTAGCGATATCGTACACGCGATATTGCGGTTCCTGTGTGAGCCTATAAATACACAATGGGGTGCACGGGAAAAGAGTCATTTTTAGAGTCAGTTTTAGTGTTAGAGTAGAGTTTTTTTTCATTTTTTTCCTCTCAATTCTTTTTCCCCAGTGCATGCCTACAGTGTGATGATTGTAATTCTATGACATCTTTATTTGAGTGTGACGTACTTGGACACACACATGATTGGAAATAAAGATCAAGATTACTTCATCATTGCAGCATTCACTTAGTTTAATTATTTAATTATTATTATTATTTATTACTTTCATAGTTAATATGTCTTCACCCTAAACTCCTTAAACGTGGAATGAGTGCGACTTAATCATGAGCATTTAAGTGTGACTACTTGGTATCCCAGTAGCGTACCTAGGACATGTGCTTGGTAATCCTAGTGGTAGTCATGCATGAGGTCCAAGATGTGTATGGATGATTAAGGAATGAATGCTCATCACACTTAGGCTAGCTTAGACTCTCTTCATCCTTTTCCTCTTAGCTTAACAGGTTACTTTCCATTGCCTCTAGGAGTAGCACTAGTCTAGGACCACATCATACACCTCACTTTGGACTAAACCATATGTGACAAAGAAAATACTATTCCAGGTGGGAAGATAGTGAACTAAGATCAATGAGTAACCATCTAGATACCACAACTATCTTGTTTGTAGAGTTTGACTAGATCATGCGTGAAATGCTCATATTTGTATGGTTGAGTGTAGGGGTACCTTGCCACTCATCATTGGCGCCATTGCTGGGGACAGTGCTAGTTATTTAGATTAGTTACATCATACAAGATTGCTGTAACAAAGTATTAATGATATATATTTTAGAAAATAATAATAATAATAATAATAATAATTGCAATTAAATCACACATAAATTCACAACCATGTCTCTCCCACAAGACTCTGACAACATAACAACAAGTATGGAAATTCATTGGAGAACCAACAAATTATATGATGATGAAGAGAAAGTTTGGAGTACTCAACTTTATGAAGGAATTCCATATGTTCATGAGTATTCCAACGATACTCAAGGATTCTTGTCAACCAACTCTAACACCTCTAGTAAGGAGGAGACAACCCATAGAATGAGGAGGCCCAAAAGACCTAGGACCTTCTTCATAACTAACCAGAATCTGTTAGGAGATGATTAGAAGACTTACAAAAATCATGACAAGTTTTACAGTTCCCTCTCTTCCTCTACTCCTTCAACGTCAGATTATGACATGGATGACTATCTTTCAATGGATCAACATAGAACTAAAAATCAAGCTCACAACAAAAATTGAGAACACCAACATGAACAAGGACAACATCGTCCCAACGCACAAACTCACAACCCACTTAATGACAATGAATCCCTATTGGCCATTAAGAGACTAATGCCTATACAAGAGGCTATTTGCATATCCTGTAGGCATCGTAAAGAAAGCCATCTACCTAGGCTTGATTTAAAAAACTTTTCCAAGTTCATAGGAGGCTATGATTCAGATCCGCAACAGCATATACAAGCCTTCTATGATGCCTGTGTATGGAATAATATTGATAATGGATGGTAAAAAATTAAGCTCTTTCACATGACACTTGTTGGCCAAGCAAAAGTGTGGTATAGATCATTAAAACCAAAATCAATCTGTAGTTGGCCAACAATGGTAGAACTCTTTACTGAATAATATCAAACCTATGCTAGAGTGTTGGCCTTGAGGAAACAAATCCAAGAGTGGAAACAAGCACAACATGAAACCTTGGACATGGCCTTAGAAAGATACTATTCTTTATTAAAAAATTTCCCAAGCCATGGATTCTTTGAGGAGAGGCTAATGTATCATGTCATAGATGGGCTCTATAATGAAACAAGGGAAACTGTAGGGATGTATACCCAAGGTCAACTATATGAGCTACAAACCCATCAACTCCAAGAGCTTATTAAGTGGGTAGCAAAAGAAGAAGGAGAAATGGATAAATGAAAGAATGTTGAAAATTCTCAATAGGACCAAAATCTCGAACTAGAAAAGGTCCTTAACCATAAAGAGGAGAAACTAACTCACCTGGAGGAAGTGCAACCATTTCTACCTTTGCCAATGCAACAATCACTAGATGAAATCATGGCAAAGATTAATAAGATGATAGAGTGGGTGCATGAAAAATATGGAGAATATGCTAACAATAGTAGAGGCACAACTATGCCAAATCAAGAAACAGGACAAGACATCATGCAACAATCAGAACAAAGAATAAAAGATAATAAGAATAAGAACTCAATTACCAACTTCACATATCAATGAAACATCTATCTATACAATCACCCCAAAGGCCAATGCCTAGTTTTGTTACATTTACATGAGCATTGGGTAGGAATGTTACATCCATATTTCATACAAAAATATCAAGTTCAACCACAATGGCAAAAGCCCCAATCGTGGGGAAAACCATCACCAACCTGACCATATCCTTTGTATGTCCCAATGCCAAATGCTTACTATGTTCAACACCCTATTTCTCCAATTGGATCATCATCCTCTACTTCACCTCATCATTATCATTCTCTAGAATACTATCCACTTAAATCCTGTCTGCCAAGGTCTCCACCTCATGTACCTTACACTTTTCCTCAACAACAATATTCTCATCCTTCACCTCCTTCTACATCACCACTAGTTGTTCTAGAAGGTTTTGCACCATAGCACCAACCCATGAAAATTACTTGTGCTACTACTAACAATAGCAGTGGAAACCCACCACATCAAAGATGTTCCTTCTTTAGATGTGACCATCGAAAGGGACACCTCAGTTCTGAAACCACTACATCCTTCAACCTAGCACAAGTCCAACACTATAGTGCATCTTCCTCTTTGAACCCAATGCCTTGTGTTACCTTATTAGGGCCACCAATCAATACTCCAACAACCATGCAGCCCAGTGAATCTAGCCATGAAGGGAGACATATCAATCCTTGCATGCCATCTTACGATCACAGGTGCCATAGTGGGTCAGCTTCTTATCACATGACCACATCTTATAATCTACCCCACTATGCCTACTATAATCAAGTGTGTGAACCCCAATTTGGGTATATTCCTACCACCACCTCAAAAGACACCTGGTGGTTTGGATATGACCAGACTTCAATGTTTCCAAAATGCTTGGATCCAAACCTTCCATTTATTAATTCTAGCCATGCTCAACTGTTTAGCTATGGGGGGTATCCTCCATTCTAAAAACATAAAAATAATAAATGTTTTTCCATTTCTTTAATTTTTCAACTTTTTGTTTTCCAGTTTTTCACCTTTTAATTTATTGCTTTATCTTTCTGTCTTTTTATCTTTTTACGAGTAATCTCATCTACGAATAAAACACTCATGTGACTCATTGGTTGAGGTGTTGTTATATTCTATCAAGTCTTAGGTGACTAATTACTTGGATAGTGAGCCACAACATCCACTTATCCATGCTATTAATAAGAGGTTCTACCTTGGGTACAATGATATTCCTAATCATTAAAACTTAAAGTAACCTTGTGTTTATTATACCCAGAGCGAAGAAGGATGGACTAAGCGGGAATGGCCAGGGTGTGACATCAAGGGGACTTGTGGATTCTCTTTGGTGACATTTGTGAGAGTTATCATGCAGCTTGGTTGTACTAAGATCCTTGTAGATCTAATGAAAAATGAGAGTAAGAGTAATCAAAAGGTACTTAATCAAAGAAACCTAATGCTATTCTAGGGGGTCCCACTGGAAAGACATGCACCTATGCCTAAAGGTAGGTAGCTTCTCTGGATTAAGCATTTCAAAAAATATGAAAAACAAAAAAAAAAGAGAAAATAGAAGAGTGCCACAAAGAAAAATCACTCCTCCCTTGTATGAAATGCCAAGTGATCGTACGCCTTGTCGTCATGATGCTCTTATTGTTGTTTATCATTGGGATGAAACAATGTGATGTTATTAATTAGAGGAATAGACTTGGTCCTAATTTTTGAGTGACATGTTAATGACACATTAATCATGCCTTACACTAAGGATTCATTATGCCCTAGGCCAGTTACCTCATGTTCCAATCTTTGCAATCCCTTCTACAATTAACCTCATCTCACTGTTCATGAATTTGTGACTCATGTCTTATGTAGCATTGAATTTATACCTCATCATGGTGATATATACATATGTGTGTTTTGTGAAAATGGTGGATTACATTTAATCCCTCTAATTCTTAAGGACATTTTAAGGTGTGGTTACGCAAGGGCATTATAGGTAGGAACATGCTTTGGGGAGGACCCACTTGCGTAACCCTTGTGATCTGCACTCAAAACACATCACCATCACATCATTTCATACCCTCCAAGAATTATAATACTCTTTCCCTCATTATCCTTTTGGTTCAAATGTTCATATGAATTGACACATGTCCTTTCTCCTCATCCGATTCATGCATTCCATTGCCAGATTCTATACCATTATTTTTTTTGGTGCCTTCAAGACTATTTAATATTACCCTAGACCTTTTACACCAACTTCAAGTCCTTAATTTTTGAGTTTAGAATTTCATAAATTTATCAATTTTTCTAAGTACTTGACTTTAGACAGGCCACAATATCATATATGCGATATCACAACCGCACTATAATGTATGCGATATTGCGTATGCAATATCGTGTCTAACACAATATCACAGCCACGCTATTGTGTACATTTTTCATCATGAAAAACTATATATATGGACCCCCCCATGCACATCAACATCATTTTCAACTATTCAAATGGGGAGATTTTTTCAAATTTTCTTCTATGACTCGTGACTTGCACACCTCTTGTTCCAATAGCCATAACGCGCTCGCTAGCACTCCAATTTTTATTCCGAATGAACCTACTTGAACCTAGAGTGTTCAGCATAGTCGTGGGGGAGGGGTACACTCCATATTGTGTATATATTTTTTGAAATTCATCATTGTCTAAAGGATACTATAAAGGGTAATTGATTACAAAAAATAATGATGATAAACATGTGCCAAAAATTATCTTATCTCCTCACCTATACCAGGAAATTAAATTTTAAAGCCACCTAATCAAATTAAGGGGCCCAATATTAAAAATTTTAGGGGACATTTTCACAAGATTCCCTAACTCTAGATTACACGAAATAAGAAATGAATTCATTAAGGCAAAAGTAAGGTATAACTTAAATTTTGTAAATAACCTTACTAATGGTTGGCCTCGTGTGATTGTAGATGGTCCCTAAATGTGGACACCAAGAAGGACCCTCTTAAGGTGTGTCTAGGTGACCCAGGAGAGGCAGAGGAAAAGTGTCACCTGAACAACATGCAGAGTAGGAGGTGCCATCATTTAGCATCCATCAAGAGATTCCTGCTTCTGTGCATTTAGGACAAGTAGAAGGAGGAGTTGCTGAAGCGCTTGAACAAGGACAACACCTTATGTTGTCCCTAGAGTATGTCCAAGCTATTTGAGAAAGGTCCATGTTAGTAGCTGTGATCATGGAATTAAACTTTGGACTTTTCATGGAATTCACTGCTGAGGCTATTAGGGACCAACTTAAAGGGTCTCCATTATGGCCTATCCTTTTTGAAAGTGGTGCCTGGTACTTTGGAGAAACATACTAATTTTGGCACAATAAGGAAGAAGGAACCACAGTTAAAATTTGTGGTGTGTTTGTAGATTTTTTCACCAAGGCCATCACAGAAGTGTTGAACCTTTCGAATACAAGGCCAAAAGTTGCTCACCTATCCACTTGCTCCAATGCTAATGCATGATGAGTTTGGTTGGATAGGATGTACGGCAAAGAGGACAAGACATATGGAGAGTTGACGCTGGAAGAAAAGATATATTTCAAGATTGGCACTTATCACATCTTCCCCATGAGAGGATTAAAAAGAATCTCAACGTATTTAGTAAGAGGATGTATGATATTGATGGGAAAGGCTAATGCTAATCTTACTCATCTGTATCTCATGGAAATCTTGAGATGGTTTGAATAATGCAAGATAGGGAAATTCACGTTGCCCTTCCCTTGTCTCATTAGGAAGCTGTGCAAATGTGCTAGTATTCTGGGGTACACCAATGACATTCCTAGAAGAGCCCAAAATGCTTCGTTTGGCACACTACTAAAGCCACCAGCCCCAAGGAAAAGTGCTGGTGAGACACTGGAGTTAGAGCAACAAGCAGGGCCTAGCTAGTTGCAAGCACAGGGCCCAGTCAACAATAAGTAGGGCCTAGCTAGCTACAAGCACAGGGCCCAGTCAACAACAAGCAGGGCCTAGCATGAGGCAGTGAGACCAACTGTCACCACTGCCATAGGATTATCGATCGTCAATGAGCCATCTTAGGGCCATCGTTGAGATGGTCAATTGGGGAAGCCATGATGATGCTAATCTTTTCCATCTCATAGATGACACCATATCATCCACAATTTCTATTGATCATGCATAGGGTGAGGTGTCCATTCAAACATGAGGAGGGGAAACTCATTGGTCATAATAGATTTCAGGGAACACTGCGCCTTTCCAGGTGCAATTGAAAATGGGTGAAGGGGCCATAGTGGTGGTCATGCAACACCAAGATGTAGTAGGAGCTATAGAAGTGGTCACAGACCACATCAAAGAATCTTTCAACATCCTTGTTATGCCACTAGTCGATTTCACAGGAGCACAGGAAGCTGAAACTTTAGCCGGTCCCTCAATGACTCCTGCAGAGCATGAGGATGTCCTTGATTGATTACTGTAGATAGAACAAGTAATGGTGTCCTTATTTAACATCCCACAAGATGTCATAGTAGTCCAATTAGACGTCATCTCCACTAAAGGAAAGTTGGTCATGGTAGAGACTAGGGCCAAGCATGTAGAAGCAGAGTTGACAAGACTCTAAGAAAGGCTCGTTGTCCTATAGGCTGCACAGCGGGACCCATCTTAGTTTATTCCCATAGACCAGCTAAATACTTTTAGGATAGAGAAAATTAATAAACTATTTATGGATAATAAAAGAGTGGTAGAGGAGAAGGAGAAGGCCAACTGGTATGCCTCCAAGCCACAAGTGCAAACCTACGCATGCACCAAGGCACTTAGAGCCTTACAGGAAGAGAATAAAAAGCTCGCTATTGACAATCTTTGATTGACCACTGTGGAGAAATAGAAGAATGTTCTTAAGGAAAACTTTAAAAAATTACAAGAATAGTTGGTTAGGGTCAACCAAGACATGAACTGTTTAGCTAGAGAGAATCAAACCCTCTCAATGGAGGAGGTACGCGTGATTTGTTAGAAGACAATCATCGAAATAAGAGCATGGAAAAACGAGGCTAAGTAGCATGAAAATTTAAAGGAGAACTTTAGAGACTAGGTGGGGATGTACAAGCAAGTCATAGAAAAGGAGATCCATATGGCCAAGGCCCACATCAACACTTTCAGTGCTCAACACACTGATTGGTGGGCCATACTGGACACATATGCATTTTCCCACCAAGTAGAGGTTAAAAGTCAAGACTTGCAGATTCAAGATCTCATAGAGTACATAGAATTGACAAACTTATGGTATGATAATCTAGCCATGTTGATAGTAGGATGCCCAAGAATAGATCTCAAAAGCCAGGTAGCTACCACCTACACTAAATATGAAGCAGAATTTATGAAGCATAAGAAAATGTTGCAGAAGGTAGAAATCGCAAATTCTGAACTAGCTACCAAGGCCAAAAATATGTCACAATGGAATTGGTTTGATGGCTTATAGATTTCCAGGAGTACAAGGACAAAGGCAGAGCCTACGAGGAGGAACAACGGTTGTTTGTCGCTTGGTATGTTAAAGCAAATCAAATGTTCCTGCAACTACTGTGTCCATGAGAGGTGCCAACTCCATCAAACATTGGAGCATCAGCATGGATGGCACAAGACCCCTGAACTGAAGAGGAAAAGCTCTAGGCATTATTGCAGAGCCATCAAATTCCAAAATCTAGAGCATAAAACAAGGAGAAGAGACCCATGGAGGAGCCACCGCCACCTGGAACCACATGAGTTCCACAAATTTTGTAGTTTTGTAATTTTTTAATTTTTGTGTTTGTGTCCCAATTTCATTGTATTCAATTCTCCACTGTGACATGCATGAATTCCTAGTTAGTCAATAATCCCATACCTATCCATTGTATAATCAATGGGACTTGTTCTCATTTTGTTTGACTTGAGGATGAGTTTTCATTTAGTCATGGGGGTATGATGAATTATGATTCATTAGATCATTATATCACGCCCACAATATCATGTACACAATATCATTGCCTGGCTAGCAATATCATATATGCGATATCACGGTTCCTGTGTGAGCCTATATATACACAATGGAGCGCATGAGAAAAGAGTCAGTTGTTAGAGTTAGTTTTAGTGTTAGACTAGAGTCTTTTTGTCATTTTTTTCGTCTCAACTCTTTTTCCCCAATGCATTCCCACAATGTGATGATTGTAATTGTACAACACCGTTATTTGAGTGTGATGTACCTAGACACGCACATGATTGGAAATAAAGATCGAGATTACTTCATCATTGCAACATTCACTTAGTTTAATTATTTAATTGTTATTGTTATTTATTGCTTTCTTAGTTAATATCTCTTCACCCTAAAATCCTTAAACATGGAATGAGTACGACTTAATCATGAGCATTTAAGTGTGACTACTTCGTATCCCAGTAGCGTACCTAGAACATGCGCTTGGTAATCCCAGTGGTAGTCATGCACAAGATCCAAGATGTGTACAAATGATTAAGGAATGGATGCTCATCGCACTTAAGCTAGCTTAGACTCTCTTCATCCTTTTCCTCTTAGCTTAACAAGCTACTTTCCACTGCCTCTAGGAGTAGCACTAGTCTAGGACCACATCATACACCTCACTCTAGACTAAACCATATGTGATAAAGCAAATACTAGTCTAGGTGGGAAGACAATGAACTATGATCAACAAGTAACTATCTAGATACCACAACTAGCCCATCTGCAGAGTTTGACCAGATCGTGTGTGAAATGCTCATATTCGTATGGTTGAGTGTAGGGGTACCTTGCCACTCATCACCTAGTTTGGTGTGTGAGCTCCATTAAGCTAATATGATACATGTATATTTCATTAGCTTATTCCCTATTTTGATACTCGAGCTAAAATGTAAAACTTAAGGTAGCTTGATGGCATGGTAGAGAAGCTAAATAGATAATATTTTCATCTTTGGATGATACAACTAAATGCTAAGCTGTAACTCTACTAATATGACATTTAGAACCATTTTAATGTGATCTTTTTGGCTAGATGACAACCTTTCTGCACATATAAAAGCTTAACTAGATAATCTAACATAGAAGCTAATGTGGTATATGACCCATTTAGAGGTAGATTTTGTATCTAAATGCTTTTATCTAAATGTAGGGTCCTAACTATTCTTTTTTAAATCAAAGATTAGATTTAACACTTATGTTTATTAAATGCCTAAGGCATGACTTGGTAGATGAAACATTTAGATAGAGACCTTCACCATATCATCATATCATCATTAGCTTGGGTCTTGAATTTTTTTAATAATAATGTTAAAATATTTTCATTGGAGCTTATGTGGTAAATAGAGACCTTTCAAATTTTATACTTATCTAGATATTGTGCTAACAAAACCTGTATAAGTTGATAATTAATCATACTTATCTTATAGTAAAAAGGCTAATATGGCAAAGAAAATCACATCTCATTACATATTTAGATGGAAATCTCTACCTCCAAATACTAACCTAGTGTCAAAAAAAGCTACATTTTCAGTAGCTATCTCTTATCATGAAATTAAATTTTACTTGTGCTTTGATTGCTAGCTTTGAGTTTTGAACTATAGCTCTACTAATTAAATATTCTTTCTACAACTTGCAATTAGCTAATTTAAGCTCTAAAACTTAATAAGTTGTAGTTACAATTGTAAAAAAAGGTCTTTTCTTAATACTCTTATAATATTTCCTTCTTGGAACAATTCTAATGTACAAAGTATGAATAAGAAATAATTAAAACTATCTCTTTTACACTCAAAATGTTATTCTCATTATCGTTTAATGGATCACCATTATTTTAACCTCATTAAAGAACTAGTTTTTAATGTATTATCTTATGATATACTCATAATTCCTTCACCATAAGATGCTTCTAAAAGAAACTAATATATATTTCAAATTTAATTTACTGTTATATTATAAGCTTGACTAATCTTAAACTTATAGTTCTTCTTCCTGTTACTAGTGAGAAATTTTCTTAATATGGGCTTAAAGACTTATAGCTTATTTGAAATCTTAGTTATATTATAGATTACCATAATAAAAAACTTTCATCAAAATTCATAGCTCAAAACTCCTAGAATAATTTTCATCTTTCTATTCCATGGCATTATCTAAATGTAACAACACATTGCTAATCTAGCCAATGTTTTTTGGATAATTAATGATCCTAGCACTAATGTAGTAAAGTTATAGATAATTCTACATTATTTTCATATGAAGAAAGTAGTAGTAGATCAACCACAAGTGTAGCCAAGACAAGAGGAACCACTATCACTAGGTACTAATTGAAGACTAGTCACTAATTTTTAAAATCTTCCAAAATTTTGTATATTTTTTGTCTAGAATTTTTTATCATTATTACTTGAAAAACATTAGCAATCATTAGTTAGAGTGATGGTAAGATGCATGTTTCTCAAGTCATAAGACCTTAGTTCAAGCATGGGCATAGCCACATGAAAGAGGTTAGAATTTTTCTCATCTACTATCCTTCCAAGATCCTATCTTGATGGGATGAGCATTAAGACTGTAGGTGATGATCCTTTATTTTTGTAAAAAAATCCACATGAATAAATTTTGTAATATCATACTCAAGTTAGTTAGTTAGTCATTTAATAAATTTGAGTTACTCTTCTAATTTATAATATACTCTGTCCCAATTTTGATTAACTTGCGAATAAGCATTTAGTTAGTTATGGGGTATGATATACTTAAGATGTTAGTTGTAATAGTGTAACTACAATATTGTAGTTTTAATATTGTATGTTCTTATGTAATATCGCAAATGCAATGTATCCAAGGTTGATAATGAAAATAAATACCATCCACCTTGATGAGTCATCATTATTGGGCTACGTCGATGCAACCCTATTGATGGAATGCCATTGAGATGACCTTGTCGATGGGATCTCATCGATGTGATCCCATCAACGTAGGGTTTGACACTATGACATGTACTCATTGATGTAGCACCCTATCTCCACCTATAGATGTGTGCCAATCCATCACATTTATGATAATCTTTTCATAGTTGTAGCGAAGCTCTTGTAGTTCTTTCCTCTAAAAGTTAGAATAGTTTCTGACTGCCTACAGTAGAAGTCAAAGAAGTGTATGGATCTTTATTTGAGCATTGATGTACTTGAGCACCCTACTGTAAATGATAATAAAGATGAGCTTTTTTGATAAAAACTTGCAGCATAATGTTTTCTTTATGCATTTAATATTCATGAAATTTACTTTAATGTTTCTAAGTAATTAATTAATAGCAATTAAATAAACATAAGGATGATCACTTCAAGCATATGTTTAATGCTTGGTAAACCTAGTAGCACTTAACACTTGATAATCAAGTAGCACTATTACATGTTTAGGATGTGTATAGAAAGTGGGAATGAATGCTTATGTTAGGATTAGTTAAATATTAGCTAGTTATCAAATTAATTAATCATTCAATTACTTTATTCTTGTTCCTAGGCAACTTAATTCATAAAAGATAAAATGATAAAAATCTTATGCATCAGTTACACTTAACCATACACATACACTTCACAATTGGAACTAAGAAGAAAACAATTGCAACAATTAGATTCACCTCCTAGAAACTGGTGTACTTAGAGAGCTAAAGTCTACAAAATTCAGCCAAATCGTTGAGTGATAACTAGTGATTCGTATGGTTGGGTGTAGGGTATACTCATTGCTCATCATTAATGTTGTTGCTAGGATCCCATCGATGCTGCATAAGAATTTATATATACGACATCCCACTTAGTAAATTTTCACATTTGTGCTTAAGTGAGGGGGGATTTTTGAACTTTTCAAAGCCTAGAACCTTCCAAGAGCCATAACTTTCAAATCATTTGTCTAATTAATCCTATGCTTTAGTCCTACAGCTACTAGAGGTAAGGTCTTTATCATGGAGGCCACAAACATTAGGTTTTTGATGATTTTTTTTTAAATTTTTCTAACTCCCACAAAGGTTTAACTAATAAACAAACATTAAGAACATTAATTTATGAAAGTTAAACTCTTCCAAAAAACTTTTATGCCCTTATAAATCAAATAATATTAAAATAGTGAATCTACCATGTTCATAACTTAGCCAAAGTATAACTACCCAATGAGATAAGATACCTAAAGGATAAAAGTTACACATCACATGATAAACCTTGCTTTTACTATGACCATAGATGGCATCCAAAGGAAAGCACCTGTAAGAGGGAGGCTCATCCCAACCAAGGGAAAAATGGCCAAGAATAGGAAGGGGCTAAGAATAGTCCCAAGAGTAGGTAGCAGAAACCCATGCAACAGGACCTTTTTGAGAAGAGCCCAAAGTGGATCCTATCAAATAAATTCCTAAAGAAGCAACCATGATAGAACAATCACACCAAGATGAGGCACCAAGGCCACGAACGAACATTGAGGTAACCTTGATGGACACCTACCTCAAACAAATTGCATCTAAGGAGGTCCAAAAATATGTGCTTTAAGAGATGAACTTGGGATCCTTCTTGGAGTTTGCTCCTCTAGAAGTCAAGACTCAACTATAGAGCTCTCCCATGTGGTCCATCATCACTTCCAATAGGGAGAGGTACATGGGAGAGACATACCTTTTTTGAAATAATAGGTAGGTTTATTCTATGGTTAAAATCAAGAATATATTTGTGTCCTACTTGGTGAAAGAAATATCTAAGGTCCTTGGGCTACCTAAAATTGGAGCCACTCTTACAAAAATTCCAATGCCACTAGATCTAGGCATTAAGAAAGAATGAATGCAGCAGTGCTATGGAGTGGACCATAAGGAGTTTGGTGCACTCACCATGGTGAAATGTGCATACTTCAAAATTGTGGCCTTTTACCTTGATCCTATGGCAAGGCTTAGCAAAATCATATCTTTCTTCACTTGTGCATGTATTGCCCTAAGCAGTAGATTCCCTATCAACCTTCCACAGCTAATCTATCTTAAGATAGAGAAGCACTTCAAGGAGAACTAACATGGAAGGAAGGCACTCCACTTTCCATGCCTCATGAAAAAATTATACAAGAGGGGAGGCATAGTCTACTACACTAATGACACTGTCCAACATGCACCAACCACCTCTTGGAAAGAAATGATAAAGGATAAGGTGCCTATAAAAGAAATTTAGGAAGAGGAGTAGCAACCACCACCTCCACTAGTGACTCATGAGATAATGCTGGAGACTCATGTTGCCATTGAGCAAATGCACGAACTATGAGAGTAGCTCTTGCAAAAGTAGCAATAGTAAGAAGGAATAAGTGGTGGTGACCCATCTGTGTACAGAATAGCTGTGAGCCATCTCAATGAAGTGGCCTAAATCATAAGATAGATCAAGGGTGGGGCATCAATTTTTTCAGCCCAACGAATGTAGGTTCTCATAAGATCAAATCCAAGTGCTCACAAGGTAATGGTGTCAATCTCATAATAGCAATAATTCCTAGAAATCTCTATGAATGCCACTACCTTTTTACTGCATTTGGAGGAGGGTGAGGGGGCATGTGTATTGGTGATGCAACACCATGGGCAAGAGATGGTGGCCAAAGTGGTTGTTGATAAAATGGCCGAAGTACTCAACATGCCTATGGTGTTTATACCAAAGGTTCGTACACTTAAAGATGTGTAAAAATCTATAGGAACTCTCAGTGGAAAATTAAGTGTAACCTAGCATGAGGAATTACTGGACCGACTAGTGGGAATTGTGCAACTAATTCCAAATGTCTTTGACCTTTTAGATACCATCACTATAACCTAGTTAGAGCTGCTCAAGGCAAGGGGAAAATGCATCATCATGAAGGTACAACTTGAAACAACCAAAGAAGAGATCCAATGCTTGGCTATAGAAGTTTCCAAATTAAGAGACCACCCCACTGCTCCCCTATTTTCCAACCAAGCAATAACATGAGATAAATCTTTTCAATAACCTCAAAAGAAACTCAAAGAGCTTGAGAATTCCAAGGAGTTGATAGTCTTTTATTAATCCTTAGCCAATGCCATAACATACAACATCCAAAAGGAATTAGTTTAGACTCATCAAGAGAATGAAATCCTAATGGCAGAGAACCATCTCCTATAAAATGTTAATGCGTAGAAATAACAAATGTTTAAATTTATCCATCAATAGTAGGAGTAGCTTGCTATGATGAACACTAAACTGAGGAGGTTAAAAACAAAGAATAGAAACCTCTCGATGGAGGAAGTTCATGCCTTGTGTCAAAAATCTATAATTAAGATTGTTGTCTAGAAGAATGAGACCCTTAAGTTTGAAAGGATGAAAAATCATTACATGGACTAGGTGGGATTGCAAAAAGAAATCAATGAAAAGGACATCCAATTGGAAAAGGAAAATGTAAATGAGGCCATCCAACAGCTCCAATAAGGAGGTGATGTCTGGTAGTCTATATTTCATGGGCTAAAGGCATACAAAAAGGTTGAAATCCATATGAAGGAGTTGTAGATCAAGGAAATGACCGAGTATGTGAAGCTTGATAACCTCTAGTATGCAAACCTAGCAATGCTGACTGATGGAAGGCCATGGTCAGGATTGGAGAAGAAGGTGGCTAGCTCACACTTGTTATACAAGGTAGAGTTCAAGCACAATAAAGAGACCAAGCAAAAGTTTGAGGTTGAAAATGTGGAACATGAGGTTCTCAAGGTGAAGTTCATTGATCAAATATCAACTTCTAAGAACTTGACCAAGAAAATGAATGACTACTAGGAGTTTCAGAATGCACTCAGCGCATTCGACATTGAATGCAAATAGTTCACCACCTTGTTTGTCAATGTGAATGAGTTGTTCCCTACAATGCCTTGTCCATGGGATATTCCCATTCCAACCCACATTATTGAAGCAACATGGACCATGAATGATTCCTAAAGTAAGAAGAAGAAGATGAAGGCATTGTTGGATGTCTTCTATCTTCCACCAAAAGTTGCAACTACAATAGAACAACCATAACAATCACCTCAACAACCATGTGCATTTGAAGCAAGAGAAGGTTCTTTGAAACCTTAAGAGCCTCCACCACTTGTGACCATTTGATCTTATTCATCCTCTTCTAGCTTTCTAAGGAGCTGTGTTTGTCATTTTAGTCCTGGTGTTCAATTTTGTTGATTCAAAACATCAATTTTTGTAATGATTGTAAATATGTACATTTGGACACTCAGTTTTTGTTGTGTTGTGTTGTATTTATTTTATGTGTTTGTAGTTATTTAATAATTCCATACCTTTCCAAAATTTTGTAAAGAACTCAAGGATGAGTTTTCATTCAATCATGAGGGTATGATGAGTCATCATTATTAGGCCACATCAATGGGATGCTAGCAACATGATCCCATTGATGAGATCTTATCAACATGATCTCATTGATGTAGGATTTAACATGTTGACATATACCTATTGACATGGCACTAGATATTTGCCTATAAATGTGCACCTACATATCACATTTATGGTAATCTTTTCATAGTTGTAGTGAAGCTCTTGTAGTTTTTTCCTTTAAAAGTTAGAATATTTTCTAAGTGCCTATAGTAGGAGTCAAAGAAATGTACAAATGTTTATTCAAACATTGTTGTACCTAAGCACCCCAATGTGAATGGAAATAAAGATGAGATTTTTTGATAAAACCTTGCAACACTTAGAATAGATTAATGTTTTATTTATGCATTTAATATTTATGAAATTTACTTTAATGTTTCTACATAATTAATTAATATCAATTAAATATCAAACATAAGTATGACTACTTCAAGCATATGTTTAATGCTCAGTAACCCAGTAGTGCTATTACATGTTCAAGATGTGTACAGGAAGTGGAAATAGTTGCTTATGTTAGGATTAGTAATTATATTAATTGAGCATTCAACTAGTTTATTCTTATTCCTAGGTGACTTAATTTGTAAAAGATAAAATGATAAAAATATTATGACTTAGTTGCACTTAATCATACACTTACACTTCACAAGTAAAACTAAGAAGACAATGATTGCAACAATTAGATTCACCTCCTAAAAATTGGTGTACTCAGAGAGCTGAAGTCTACAAAATTTGACTAGATTGCTGAGTGAAGGGTAGTGATTTGTATGTTTGGATGTAGGGTATATTCATTGCTTATCACACCTTTTGCGTTTAATAAATCTTTTAATCATAATTGTAGTCAAACTCCTATAGTTTATTTTCATATAAATTGAATAATGAACATTAAGTAAATGGGCATTTTTCACCATCACCTTAGAATCAGTTCTTTGTTTGTGTCTTACTAAGATAAAAAGATGGATAGTTGTTATTTAAATATATTTTGTAGAGTTAGCATAAGGAAGAGCACTAGTTGGCTCATGGGGTAGCCCTAGATGTATGTTAATTTAGCCTCACTTTTGTAGTGCCCCTTGCTAGGGATCCCATCTTGAGTAAGGAAATAATTTGACTAATTCTTGAATCCTTTAGTAATAGTTTGGTTGGATCCCACATATTGATTTTGACATCCATAATGTTAATAGTAGATTAGCTAGGTATTCATTTTCTAGAACTAGATAAATTTGAAAAACTAATAAAAGACCTATAGGTACATTAGGATGGATGAATATGGAATTTTAATATCAAAGAAGAAGTCACAACTTCTAAATGATGAAAAATTAAATATAACTTACATTTAGTCTAAGGGAGGGTCTTATCTCTACCTGATTGTTGGGATGGTTGTGGTGGGAAATCTTTGGTTACTTATACATTTGCGATGTATTTATTAATTTGATTATATTTCTTACTTCACATTCTTGCTTAGTGATAATAATTTTATGTAGAACATGTACTCTATTTCCTTCATCCACTTCCATGGCACTTTCTAGTAGATCACCTAGAAAATATTCATGATATTAACCCCACTCAGCCTTGTACTAATTTCCTCTTGTACATAAAATTTTAAGAAAATAATAAATATGGAGGATCTAGGAATTCCAATAAAGTTTAGCGAATTCTCCATGTATTCTTATTTAGAACCAATGTTGAGATGTTATGATCCAAAATATGTAATCTTGTATCAAATTTCTTAGTTGGATTTAAACTAGGATTTCATATTTGATAATATGATCCTCGGCTTATAAGTTGGATCTCTTAATAAATATTATTTAAAATTATATTATCCAATCTTAATGTTTTATTATTTTATACAAGAGTTTCAAGAGTTTTATATTAACTTTTCTTTTCTATATTATACAAAAGTTTCAAGAAATAACTTAGGCATAAGATAGGACTTACTTTGAAACTTTTGTGGATTGTTGTTAAATTTATAATTCATGTAAATTAATTTTATATCCCTAGTTTAGTCACCTCATTTATCCTTTTATTCATATGTTTATACTTTCTTGGATTTAAACCCTTAACCCTTTAATTGGTAAATTCATTGGTTTTATGTTTGAGTGCTTAGTAACCTAGTTTTCTTTATTCTATATAGTTGTGATTATTTTCATTATAATATATTTATATTTTATGTGAACATATAGTATGTTCAACTATGACTTTCTATACCATGGGACCTTGATTGTTTCATTAGATTCTTTCTAATTATTATTGTAACTATTATTTTATATCAACCTTATAGGTTACCCCATTACGTGATTATTTTGGTTTTTAATTCTTTTGTCTGGGAGGCCATTACTAGTCATATTTCGGTAACGCAAACTTTTTCCATAACGTTGACTAACGTTGACTTTCCCGAGAGGCCATTACTAGTCATATTTCGGTAATGCCAACTTTGTCCATAACGCTGACTAACGCTGACATGTTATGAAAGGTTACGTCAGTTGAAAAATAGAAATACATTTAGAAAGGTTGTGTAATACATTTAGAAAGGTTGCATCCTCATTTCAAAGGTTATGTCCCCTTGAAAACCATAAATACGCCTCATTAGATGAATAGTTTGCATTGGATTCGGGAGCACCTACTGAAGCGCAGTAAATCGGCAATGGGTACGCATGTTAGAATTTTTTCTAAAATTTTATATATATAATAATAATAAGGCTCTTGTTAATATCAGTGCTCTGGTTACTATTGGTCATGGCTTCAAAAATGCAGTGACTGTGCATTGCATATGCATACTTCTCTATTTACGAACTCATGTTAATCTTCTTTACATATACTGACGTACTGTTTAAAACATGGAATGAATTGGATTTCAGCCAAGAGAGAGAATTTGTAATGAAATTTTGTATATATACATTGAAATGATTACCTTGACATGCCTCATATTATTCTTGCGTTGTTCTCGATGTCTATTCTGAATCGTGTAGGAAAATCCTTTTCAAAAAATTCTATAATATAATATACAGTTATCAATATCGTAGATTTCAATAAATTTAGAGTAGCTCCAAGAGTAGGAGAGGAGAAATGGATAGATTACTGTTGGGTGAAACTGTTACTACACTATCCTTTTAGAGATGTCAAACATGATCTGGGAAGAAATGATGAAGAAATTGAACGAAAATGGATTTCTGTTTGACACATCTATGAATTGGAAGAGGAGACATTCAATGAAGAGTTTGAACGTGCTTGCGAAGAAGAGAGGTAGTATACAAATATTATTCCGGAAATACAGGATGGTATTGAATATGATTTTGAAGTACTAAATCGACATCTACTTACATTAGCTCATTTTCAACGAAGTGAACTCGAAATGCTTGGATTAAGAGATCGAGATAGATAGAATGAATGGTCAACCAGCTATCCTAGAGAGGATGTTGCAAAGATTGCTACATCTTTTGTTCATGGTCATAGATCACATGGGATAATAACACATTCAAGAAATAATGACAATCATGTGGACATATCTTCTCTAGGAGTTCAACAGAAGAAATTCTACAAGATTATCATTGGCCATCTATATATGCAACAATTTGAAATGGATGAAGTTTCTCCTCTATTGATGATTATTCAAGGTACAGCAGGCACAGGAAAATCGTATCTCATTGATAAAATTTGTAAAGAATTTAGTCAAACTTTCTCATCGAGAAGGAATAGCTTATTGGTGCTTGCCCCTACTGGTGCTGCAGCGTATAATATTAATTCAACTATAGTACATTTTGCATTGAAGATTGGAATCAGAGATTACAAACCATTGGCTGCATCAACTTTCTCATCGTTGGAAAATAAATAAAAATACTTAAAGTATATTATTATAGATGAAATGAGTTTCATAGGTGGAAAATTGCTTAGTAGCATTGACTGAAGGCTTAAGGAAATATTTACAGATAATTTTTTAGATAACTTTGGTGGTAGATCTATGATACTCATTGCAGATCTTGCACAGCTTCCATCTGTTAAAAATGTTATACGACACATATCATCTCAGATGCATGTGAAGAATTTGTGGTTGGCGTTCAATAAATTTGTAACCTTGAATGTTATGTATTGACAAAGGGGTGATGATTCGTAACAACAAATATTTAGAGAAGTTTTGATGAATATACGAGAAGGAAAGATGACTGATGAGGATTATGACTTTTTAAGCTTGATAATGCAACTTCCATCAACATTGGATGGGCGAGATGGATTTGAGAATTTTGTGCATTTATTTGATACAAAGGATAAAGTGCATATGAATGATGAAAAAATATTGCTCAAAATGTAGAAGCTAATTACATGGTGCATAGTGGATAGAAAGAAAAATGGTGTGAAATTTTTGAATGATTCAGAAGGAGAATTGGATCGAATAGTGTTCATTTGTGAGGATGCAAGGGTTATGCTCACTATTAATCTATGGCCAGAAGCAGGATTGGTTAATGGTGCATTGGGAGTAACTAAGAAAATAATATATAGTCCACACTATCAACCTCCACAGTTGCCATCGTATATCATCATTGAGTTTAACTCCTATATTGGAGTACTGTATGATAATGAACATCCTCGACAACTACCCATTCCACCAATGATACGTGGAGGATCTCACCAACTACCACTTAGATTAGCATGGGCTTTAATAATACATAAGTCATAGGGAATGACATTGGAGAAAGCGTGTATAGATGTTGGTAGAAAAGAAAGAACAAGTCTTACATTTATGGCACTATCTTGAGTGAGGAGTATTGATAGTTTGAAGATATTCCCTCCGATCTCCAAAGAAAGATATATCAAGATATTTAATGCTTCACACCTTCAAAGTAGATTGGATGAAGAGCAACGCATTAAATCTAATGAAGAATGATCTCATTCTTTTCTGTTAACTAATTTTTACCATTTTGAATGTCATAACATTTGTAACTATATATTTTCAATTATGCAAGTTTGTACATTGATCATTTCTATTGTATTACAACATGTTTATCATCATTCAATAAAGCATTCCATGGTCTTATAATATTTTTATCTATTATGTTTAAATCATCGATGTAGTAGATGACTGGTGATGACTAGCTTAGTTATATATTTATAATATATATGTATAAATTGGCCGAGAGAATCTTATTTGTTTACAAGTAAAAAGTTCTTTGAGTAAAAAATTTCACGACTTCTGGACGAAGAACAAGATTTAAAAACCCAAATTTTCATGCCTTCTGGA
>MNCI01012467.1:5128-299183 GCA_015680685.1 Gnetum montanum | reverse complement strand
TCCACCAATTTATAGATATATATTATAAATATATAATTAAGCTAGTGATAATATATTTGGTTATAAATATTTAGGTAATTATTTTGTTAAATAATCTATAATTAACATTGAGGCATTAACCTAGTTGTAAGACACTTGATTTCAAAGCTTCAGGTTAAGGGTTTGATTCTAGTAGGCAATAATGGGTTATATAAAGCACTACTTGGACTACATATCTTAGGTTGTATCTATGTTTCACTAATTATAAGTTCCAATATCCCCTACATAAGCTATAATTATTTATTAGTGATTTTCTATATAAGTTGTATGAGTATCTTTTAATTTTATTTGGCTTTAAGTACTATGGAAGTAGATGTTATTTTTATTGATGACTAGGTTAAATTAATTTGGTAAGTTTTTTTACATGTTAAGCTTTTCTATGATTGTATGTGATTATATTTTATCTATATCTTTGTAAAAACTTATTTCTAAAATTCATTTTCCCTTGGTATGTCTTGTGTCACAAAAATTTTATGCGTTGTTTAACATGTCTATGTTTTATGTGTGTGCATCATGGTTATGATTGATGTTTTAATTATAAGTGGATTTTATTACATGTGTGATCTATGTGCTTTGTGAATACTATCCTAAGATTTTATTTTACATTTTAATTATTTTATTTTAAGCATATGTTCACTAATCCTTGTTGGAGTTTTAAGTAAGAAGGTATCAAGTACTAGATGGATCACTGCCACATGGGATTTTAAATTAGGCATGTGTTATGTTTTGATTATTATGTATTTGAAATGTTTTATCATTATTTTATATTTTATTTGATGTCTTATTAGATAATTATATTTTATTTTCTTTAGAGTAGTAGTATAATAAGTTACCATCTAGATAACTATGTTGGAATTTGAGCCTTAGATCTTGTATAGCTTATAACTTCTATATAGGTTGCATGATAGTAACTAAAAATCCATTGGAGATACCACCTTTGGAATAGAATATTTTTAAAAATAAAGTATATATTATAGTTTTATTTTTTAACTACATGTAATTCCTAGGTGTTAATCACCCATTATCTATCCATTTATGTTTTTGATATCTAGAAAAAGAAGCTAAAGAGGGAGATCCTGCCAAAATAGTAGAAGATGCCACATGTTTCACCCAAAAAATTCAATAACTAGAAAGAACCAAAGATCTTGGATGCAGAAATAATTTTTAACCTTGAATCCCAAGGGCCTTTAAGAAAGAGGATTTAAGGTACCCTGGATGGTCTAGTCGATCACCCAAGGACTTAGAAAATGTAAACAAGAAAAGAAAAATAAAATTTTGATTTCAAATAAAGGTAAACATAGAATTAAACTTGAATAAAATTTTCACTATAAATGAACTGGAAAACATTATTAAAAAATAGCAAAAATGCTCAAAGTGTAGAGTTCAAAGAGTACAAATTGTGTGCTTAAGTGCACAAGAAGCTTGTTTGAGTGGAGCTTGAAGCCTGTTGGAGTTGGCAAGTTGTATTTTGTAGTCAAACTCCATGATCCAGGTACTCCCCAACCCCAATTCTCAAAAGCCTCTTGATAGTTTTTTCTTGAATTTGCAGCTTGTGACTGTAAATGGCTTAAACAATGGTATTTGACTTTTGTGGCAATAGGACTATGTTGAGAGTTTCTGGAACTTATGTAGATTCTAGATTGCTCAAAAGTCTTGTAAAATGTTAAAATGGGTTGTAGGTGCTCAAGGTTGCTACAATGGTATGGTTGCCAAAAAATGTTCTAGATCTGAATGAAGTGTTCAAGTTTGGCTTTTTTAGAGTGTTCAAGTTTGGCTTTGAATTTTTTGAATTTAGGCTACAAATTTCTTCCATTATTACTAATAAATTGATGCTATTTATAGGTGTTGTAGGCCATAATCCCAATGTAGTTGACCATTTATGACAAGTTTTAACATTCAAGGGCCATCAAAACCACATCGGATACTAAAAATAGTAAATATACTTTCATGACTATGTTGGCTTCACCTCAACTACGATAGCCTTGGAACTTGGAATTTGTTGGAAAATGTGGTGACTATGCTAGTCATGTGAAGATTGTTGGGAATCCATGATGACTACATTGGTCATGTTACCACCACTAGAAACTTTGATGACTACACTATCCATTATTGGAAAAATGGAAAACCTAACAACTCCAACATTGGCCTTGCAACTCCCACATTTCATTTTGTGACAAATACATTGGGCATTGTTGGGAAATGGAGTATCCAACATCACCAATGCTAGGTGTAGGTGGTTCTAGCATAGTTGAGGCTATACCCCCACTAAATCCTATGAAAATGCCAAATTTGATACTCCCTAAGGCATTTTTAGCCTTCCCAAGACTAAATAGACATGCCATTATTTTTTTCACATGAGAAGTGAGGTAATAGCAACTTATGAGGCATTTTTTAGCCCCAAAAAGTTAAAGTATGCAAGATTATAGCTCATGGGCCACAAACCTTACATTTACAATAAGATCTTACCTCAAGTTGGATGGTAAAGGTTACAAGTTACAACATGAATTTTTAGGTGGTGTTTCATTGGATCCTCTTTATTGATGTTTGGAGGATTAGCCCAATAGACAACAACAAAGAATGAAAAACATCACTGTGGATCCATCACTTGTCTTTCCTCTCTGTGCTTGATCCTCTAGGATTGAACCATGTTAAAGAGTGCTTTATGATGATGGGATAAGATTATGATGAGGTGGTAAAAGTTGCAGGTTACATTTGATCATCAAAAAATGGTCATGAGGGTTAACAATAGGTTTCATAGGTTGACATCATGGCTATGATATGGCACAAACATGTTGAAAATCAATAAGGCTTCATGCTTTGTGCTTTGAAGTGTTGGTCACTCAATAATGTTTTTGAGGAACCAACATATCACTCCAAGGTTTTTTTGGCCATTAGGCTTGTCCCTTTGCATTTTTGAAGCCATTAGTTTGTCTTTTGGTCCTTATTGGCCATTTGGTTTCCTAGCAATTTTCTTCCTCATTTTGTTTTTTTTTAAGGAATGAAACCTTCATTTGGTTTAATTGCCAAAGCCAGGTTGATTTGGTTTTTCCACTGAATGAGATATGTTACATTCAACTAACTTAATGGTGGAGCATGATAAAGGAGATGTCAAATGAACATAATGCATGAGTGTCAAACATAGGTTACCATTGTCATTTAGGGTGAGTAAGGTTATAATTAGGCTATAGCTTTGGATTCAAGGTGAGTAATGGTGGGGATTATGAAACAAGCACTCTTGGTATGATAGGAAAAACTCACCAAATCTTACACATTTGGGTCACATGATGACTTACTGCTGCAATGAGTTACACCTTTGCAATGACTTTAGGCTTCATCCTACAAACACAACTCCAAGAAAATAAGAAAAAAAAATAAAGAAATCACATTCTTACATGATGATACATAAGGCCACATGAGATAATCAGCAAACCAAGTTACCATAGTTCACAATTATTACAAATTTTTTCAATCTAGTTATTATTCAAAAAAATAAAGAAAAGACTGTTGGCTCACTTATTATTGGTCATTATGGTCATGGATGTCAATGCTTATGCTCGTAAAGAAAGTATGTTATATGTAATAAGGTTTGAGGTAGGAATAGTTGATCAAATTTTCCAATTCATTTCCATCCATGTATTGTATTTTGAAGGCTTCATTACCATAGGCCTTTGTGATCAAAAAAGGCTCTTCCTAATTGGTTGAGAATTTATCTGCACACTCATGAACAAGTTTGAGAACCAGATCTCCCTTCTTAATCTTTAATTTGTTTAGGTCATGAGGGTGTTGTTTCTTCCTCTCTTGGTATCACTTAATGTGAGTAAGCTTTCATACCTTTTGCTCCTCCACCAAATCTAGGTTTATGGTTCATAGCTCCTTATTTTGGTCATTATTGATAAGGTCGAATAGAGCTACCCTTAGTGATGGAAACTACAATTAAAGAGGAAAATAGCTTTAGAACAATAAACTAGGTGATGAGCCATCATTGGTTGGTTGCATTGACAAGGCCTCATCAACAGATCTCACCCTACATTGTTGAGTGAGATCGATGAGGCCCCATCGACGTAGTGTTTGTTTGTCACCTATAAATACATGCCTACCAGTTGCATTGATCGCAATCTAGATTTCAATAGCAGTGAAGATCTTGCATTTTTTCCATTCAAAAGTTAGAATTTTTTCCCCTGAGTGCCTGCAACAAGAATCATTGAGTATATGGATCTTTATTTGAGCATTGTTGTACCTGAGCATGATAGTGTGTGCAGCAATAAAGATGAGCTTTTTGATAATTCTTGTAGAAATTTGGATAGATTAGATATTTTATTTATGCATTTACTAATTTCAATTATTTATTAAATTATTTCAATTAATTATCAATTATTTTCTAGTTACTATGTTAGATAAGCAATTAAGCTAGATAGATTACACACATAAGTATGACTGCTTTGAGTGCAACACATATTTGCTTGGTATTCCCAGCAGCATTATCGCTTGGTATGCCCAATAGCATAGTGTTTGGTCACTAGTAGTGGATATGTGGATTCAAGACATGTATGAAAAGTGGGAATGAATACTTATGTTAGGATTAGTTAAGTGATTAGTTTATTAGTTAATTTATATTAGTTAATTAAATCCCTTTTTATCTACATTTCTAGTAGTTGACTATAAAACATAAAAAATGATACAAATCGAATGTCTTAATTACACTTAATCATACCAATGAATGTCATAAGTGTAATTGGAAAGACAATGATTGACCTTAAGGCTAGATTCACTTTCTAAAGGGCTAGTGCACTAGAAATGACAAAGTCCACGAAATTCGACTAGATCGTGTGTGAACACTTTGTGATTCATATGGTTGGGCGTAGAGGTACCTCACTACTCATCATTGGTGTCATTGTTAGGGACTTTGTTTATGGAACATGTGCTATTTAGGTATAAGTAAATATAATTAATATCATTGTACAAACCTAAATGTCCATATCATTCCCACTATACATAAAATTATAAAAGCACACTGACAATTTCATTTTGTTTTGCAAAATGTCTTCTACTTCTCGCAAGCGTGAACATACTAACACACCGGTCCCATAAGAATGCAAGGTGGTATACACTCATCTAGATTAATTTGTGCCAAATATCACCTTCATCCTACATCAAGATGAAAAAATGCGATGGCGTGATATGGAGGGCAATGTCATCCTACCCCCCAATAGATCTATGCCTATAATGCTATTTAAAACCCTTAGGAAGTTGGGCATAGCAAATATTCATGAAGAATATGTTGTGAATGGATATGAAACTTGGAACTACTACCCCACCGAAACACATTGTAAGCGAGATAAACATTAGGAGAAACTTCATGAAGCTACAAAGGGGAAACATTACACTAACCCCTTGTTCCTAATAGATCAAGAGGACAATGAGGATCCTCCCTTGGAAGGTTCTCAACATGAACATTCTCCACCCCCTACTATTGATGGTGAGGGTGTGAACCTAACCCTACAATCTACTATTCATAAAATAGAATCAGGAAAGAGTGACAACCAAGGTAGGATCTCAAATAAACATCGCAGCAATAAGGGATTTAAGGATGATGATCATAAAAAGCATAAGAGTGGTGGTAGACACAATGGTGGTGGTGGAAGTCCATATTTCTCTTCATCCTCTTCATCTAATTTCAAAGATTCCTCTTCATCTGACAGTTCTCATGGAAGTTGATGTTGAAACAACTATGATGAAAGTGATTGATGAAATAACAATGACCATGAAGGCCACAAAATTGAAGGGGTGGCCAAAACCATCATCAGTGTCATCAATGCAGTGATGATGATAAACCTTTATTAGCAACTCAAATTATGCTCAACATTGTGGAGATAATGAAAATTCTAACTAGGGATATAAAGGATAGTCGAATCAAGTGCCTAGATATGAACAATATCCCAAGATTTAAGGGGAGATACAATTTTGATCTTTAGACACATATACAAGCCTTTCAAGATCCCTATAACTTAAAAAATATGGAGAATGCATCGTAGAAACTCAAGCTTTTCTCAAGGACACTCATTAAGGAAGCTAAAAGTTGGTACCGATCCTTAAAGCTGGAATCTATCTACAGATGGAGTACTATGTTAGAATTATTCAATGACAAATACCAAACGTACTCTAGAGTGTCTAATCTAAGAAGGAAAATCCAAGGCTAGAAATAGGGAGCACATGAACCCTTGGATGCTGCCATGGGATGATAGTATTCACTCTTACACAAATGCCTTAGCCATGATTACTCTTAGAGGAAACAACTTTTCCACATCATAGATGGGCTCAAAGCAGAAATAAGAAGAACCCTTGGGGTATTTGCCCAAGGAAGATTGTCTAAAATGAGAGCTCATGATCCAAAGGTTAACTGAGCAAGTACCAAAAGAAGAAGGTGAGCTACAAAAGAGGGAAAGTGCTAAAGAATATGACAAGGACCCTTCCATTAGAAAATGGGAGGTCTGATTTTGTGATGAGGAGGAGTCACCACTTGATGAAGTGGTGAATAGAAAGATCTTACCCATCCAAAAATATATTTCTAATATTTTGACCAATGTTGACAAGTTACAGGACTCTTTGGATGAAATGTTTCAAGCCACTTTAAAGATTGCCAAAGAATCCAAAGAGCAAAATAGTGATTGTAATTGTAGGAGATGAAAAGAAGCTGAACATGTCTACCAAAGAGGTAAGGAAAAAGCTACTGTAGTAGAGGAAGTTGTGGAGTCTAAATCTAATGATAAAATTGAATGTGAAATCTGTTAATATGAACATCCAAAGGGAGGTTTCCCTATGGTGTCACACTTACAAGAGTCTGGAGTGTATGCATTGAATCCTTTCCTAGCACACAGGCAAGCTCCAAGACAATTGCCATACCCTCAAGGCAGTCCAAGATAGTTCCACCAGTAACAACAAGCTTACTACCCAAGTGGAATTCCTTCATAATCGTATGAACAATACCAACAGTGGTATCAACCATAATCATGGAGAATGCCACAGCAAAGGCAATCGTACCCTTATAGGTAACCAAATCCATATGGGTGCTATGTTTAGTAGCCCATCTCCCCTAGAAGTTCTGCAAGTCATGCATCATTCCAACATCACTATTACCCTCCAAAGTACCACCTAACACATTTATCATCTACTCAAGAAAAAAACCCATATCCATATCTTTATCATCCTCCACATCCCTCTGCACCTACACCTCCACCTTCAACTTAGTTACCTCCTACTCGATCCATGTAGGGTGAAATTCCTCCATAGCCACAACAATGAAATGCTACAAGGGTTGTACACTCACAACTAATTTTTTAGCCAAGTGGGCTAGATAATCAATCAAGGAAATGACCTTTCTTCTAGCCCAGCAGTCCTCTCCAACCCCAACAACCTACTCCAGCTAATCACCTTACATCTCTAGCATCCTCATCCTTTGCATCAAATACCTTTGAGTGTCCTTCAAATCAAGTGTCACCTAGGATCTACACTATAATGTTAATCCATGCTATTTTTAATTGGATCAAGGTTTGTAGCCTTTCTACAAAAAGATCTGATCTAGGAAGTCCACTCATATATCTATAGATTATTGGACAAGAGCCATGCAAAGCTATTCTTGACTCTCGTTTTGAAGTTAACCTCATCTCCCATGATTGTACAAGGCTTAGAACCTACCACCTCTTAAGAAAAGCACCATCCATATAGAATTAGCAGATCAGTTGATTACTATCCCTTTGGGATTAGTAGAGGACATTGTGACCATAATTTGTGGGTGGTCCTATCTTGCTAATTTTTTGGTAATCAAGGTGGAAAACTACAAAAGTGATTTCCCCATCATCATGGATAGGGCTTGGTTAAGCACGGTCAATGCACAAATGGATATAAGGGAGCTATCTCTTGAAATATCTAAGGAAAATGAGCTAGGAAGGATTGAGAAGAAGTGTATTCCATGCATTGTGTATAATGACAATGGGTGCAATTACGTGCAAAATATTTGATCCATTAAGAGCACATATATTAAGACATGAAATCACTATTCCCAAGAAATTAATATTCAATGGTGTCTGTATGCAGTAGCCATAAAATAGGAGGGTAGCTAGTGGCTGATAGTTGATTTAGATAGTAGCACAATATGCATGGAGCCAACTAAGAGTCTAACATGTGCATATGTTGAAGGCATGTAAAAAATTGAACAAATTCATTCTCAACTCTCTAATGAAGATGATGATACCTATTGGGGAGAGTTGGAAATCCCTGATCACTTCAAGCAAGAACCCTTAGAACTAAAAACTTTACTAGCTAGTATAAAGTATGCATTTTTAAAGAATGGTAGACTAGTTATCATTAATGCCAAACTTGATCCTAAACAAAAAGAAAAGTTGTTAAAAGTGGTAAATAAATGGTCAACTAAATTTGTTTGATCATATCCAGAACTAACAGGAATTGATCCAAGGATATGCCAGCACTGCATCTACATTGACTCGGCCATGAAGCCTAGGAGGTAGCCATAGAGGCAACTGAATCCCAAATTAAAGTAAATCATCAAGGACGAGATAGAGTAACTCCTCAAGGAGGGGTTCATATATCCAATTGCTGATAGTAAGTGGGTTAGCCCATTCATAGTAGTACTAAAGAATGGTGGCAAATGGTGGGATTGCATCGACTTTAGGCTATTAAATATGGCAACATTAAAGAATCATTTTCCTTTTCCATTTGTAGATCAAGTGTTAGACACCATATTTGGGCATTATTATTATAGCTTTTGGATGATTATAGTGGCTATAACCAAATCCAAATTACACTAGAAGATCAAGAAAAAACAACATTTAGGAGTCCCTAGGGGACTTTTACATACTGTAAGATGCCATTTGGCCTATGCAATGTCCCTACAACATTTTATGCTTGGTCCTGAGTATCTTTCAACAATAAATTGGTAGTGGTGTTGAAGTCTTCATGGATAACTTCTCCACCTATGGAGCTACCTTTGAGCAAGCCTTGGAGTGACTTGAGCAAGTACTGAAGAGATGTGTAGAGACAAACCTATAGCTCAACTAGCAAATGAGCCATCTCATGGTCCAAGAATGGATTGAGGTAGATCTAGAAAAGATAAGGGTCACCCAAGGAATAACATGCCAATTAGAGACCATTAAAGATGTTTGGTCAATATTTGGACACACTAGTTACTACTGGCAATTTATTGAGAATTTCTCTAAGACTACAAAGTTGTTGGTAGAACTTACAAAGAAGGATGCACCTTTCATTTGGACCAAGGAATGTGAACATGCATTCCAATAATTAAAGGAGAAAATCATAGAAACACCAAACCTACAAGTGCTAGATTGGTCCAACCCATTCCATGTCATGAAAAATGGGGCATAGTTGAATTACACCACCATGGAGAAAGAAATAATGGTAGTCGTGTATGTGCTAGAAAATTTCAGACATTATGTGCTAGGTTATAAGGTATTTGTACATACGGACCACAATGAATTTCACTTCCTTTTGAATAAGTTGACGGTGAGCCCTCATATCATACGTTGGTTTGTGATCTTGTAGGAATTCAATCTTACTAGGATAGATTGAAAAGAAACTAAGAATGTGGTTGTTAATCACCTCTCTTGCTTAAGATGGGATAACAAAGAGGAGGAGATCCCACTCTCTGATTAGTTTCCAGACAAACTCCTCTTTACTGGAGCAATAAATGAACAAACACTTGAAAAAGCAATATGGTTTAATGTCATCCTTACATATCTTCTCACTCAAGCGATGCCATAGGACTTGGATTTTAGGAAGAAAAAAAAATTTCTTCATTAGGTCAAATACTTCATGGAAATCAACGGACACCTTTACAAGGTGTGTGCCAATGGCCTAATCCATTGGTGTGTCCCTGATGAAGATCAACTACACATCCTCCAGGATGCTCATGAAGGGCCTTGTGGAGGCCACTATGTAGGAAGATGCACAACCATAAAAATTCTGATGGTAGGATACTATTGGCTCACAATCTTTAGGGATGCCCACTAGTTCATCAAGTCTTGTGAACGTTTTCAACGTGACAGGGGGATGACTACTCACATGGAAGGTCCTCAATAGTGGATTCAACCACTGGAACCTTTAGACATATGGGGTGTTGAATTCATGGATCCCATCACACCCATGTCTAATGGGAAGGCATATATTATAGTAGCAATTGACTACTACACAAAATGGGAAAAAGTGGTAGTCGTTATTAATTGTACATCATCCACTACTATCAAATTCATACAACAAAATATCGTGAATAGTTTTGAAGTGCCATGTTCACTAGTTTCTGATAATGGGACTCATTTCATAGGTTTCACATTTAGAAAATTAATGCAACACTTGGGGTTAGAACATAAATTAACAACACCTTACCATCCCCAAGCCAATGGTCAAGTAGAGGTAACCAAGTAGGATATTACAAAAATACTAACATGAATCATTAACAAATATAGGAAGGACTAGAGTACAAAACTTAATGATGCTCTTTGGGCTTATTGTTCAACTTGAAAACTTCCTATTGGATATTCTCCCTATGAGTTAGTGTATGGAAAACTTCCAATGATTGCAATTCAATCCAAGATCTATACACTCTCAATGGCTTGTGATTTAAACCTTGACTTAAGTCTAGCATAAAAGGAAAGATTGATCAATCTAAATGTGCTAGATGAAAATCGCCTAGTGGCCCTATCCTTGAATGAGGTGAACAAGGCATTCAGTAAGCATCATCATGACCTTAGAATCATGAAAGTAAAACTTCAACCAGGAGATAAGGTTCTTTACTTGAACCTCACACATGTACCCCAAAAGACAAAATTCCAAACATTATGGGAGGGACCTTATATAATTAATCAAACCTTTCCCTCTAGGGCCATGATAATTCACAAACCTGACAACCCAAATAAAAAGCAGTTGGTCAATATCCAACAAGTGAAGCCTTTCCTAGAACCAAAACAATCCAATGTAAATACCATCTCAACATATGGACACTGACATATTATTTTTTAGATCTCCTCTCTCCAACTCAGTTGTGGGGGAGATGGCCATCTATGCTAACCATTACCATGGCCTCTCAGTTTTTCTAACTTTTTTTTTTTTTTACATTTTTGATTTTACAAATTTATGATTTTCAAGTTTTTCTAAATTTACACAATCTTTAATACCTTTAAAATTTCTTGATTATTTTACACTTTCTTATATATATTTTACCTTATTTTGTTTCTTTTGTGTAAGTGTGATATTTTATCATTTTTGTTAATAAATTTGCTTTATTATCATAGGACACAGTGTGGCTATTGTTGTTTACTAATGATGGTTTGTGCTTAATGTGTGATTGTCAATGTCTGGTTTCTATTTTTTTGACTTTTGATGTCTAATGACTTTGACATGATTTATTTTTCATGGAATAGGTAGTGAGTCCATGTCATTTGACCATTCAATGAACTCTATGGTTTTCTTTGTTCTGGGAATTTGAGGTCCATTTTCCTTAAAGAAACTTTTAATCAATCAAAGTCCTTGGTAGTTCTAGGATTAGGAAGGATCCAAAGGTTTGTAAATGGTGTGACTTCAAGGGGACTCAATACTCTTTGTACTTTTCTTCTTGCTTGAGTACTTGTGTTTTTCTCATAGAATTCTTACAATTCCACACAAACCACTAAAGAAAGTCAAAATAACGTCATTGCATGATATGGTTCTCATCATTAAAAAAATGATGGGAATTCAAAACATACCCCTTCGACATAAATATGTTCTCACATGGTGTGGTTCCCATTTCAAGAAACAAAAAACAATGGGAATTCAAAACATATTCCTTGGAAAAATAAGAGGGCTATAAGCACTAGTTATGGAACTTGAACAACATGCACCTATGCTTGGTGGTCCCCTCTAACTAAGGCCCTCTCTCTTACTTCCTACTTCTTATTTCTTCTCTCTATGTAAGGTGGTTGTTTTCTGGAAGCACTCCTATGTCTCAAGTGAGTGGATCGGTCTTAGAGTGGTGATGCAAAGTCACTAAACGTGGATGGTTTTGGTCTGGACTGAGGATGGAACTTCTTAGGTCATCTTAACCACAAATTCCACAAGGGACTTTTTATGACCTTAATTTGAAACTCCATTCCACCTTCTCTATCATCCATCCATGTTGCCATAAGTCACCTCACTACTGAGTTCTATGTTATGCTCTATGTCTTAGTTTGATGTGTTGGGATTCTTGAGTGGATTCTTTCAAGTTGGTCCTTAACTTGTCATGATTATTAAATCAACTATGGGGCCCATGAACCCCTTAGTTGAGTTTATGCAAGGGCAAAAAGGGCATGAGCTTGTTATAAGAAGGATCCACTTGCACAACTTTTGGCTTTATTGGTTAAGGTTCCTTACCTTTGACATCACTACAATTCGATATTTCATATTTTCCATTGTGTAAACTGCTTAGTACTCCTTAATCTTTCATTGCATTCATCCATTAAATCAAAATTTCTCCATTTTTTTCAAATTTATAAACTTCAATGCCCTCTTCTCATGATTTCATACTATTCTTGGTCTTCTAAGCTTTCATTTGATCCCAATTTCATCGAAAAATTCCTTGTATTTTGAAAGTTTGATGAAGGCAATGGTCAATGATGGTTAATAGCTATGTCGATGAGGCCCCATCGACAAGGCCTCATTGATGTAGTGCAAAAATACTATATATACCGCTAGATACTTTGAAATTTTTTGTAATTTTCTCATAACACACAGGGAATTTTTGCAATTTTTTAGAGCCCAAAACCTTCTAGAGCCCATAGCTTTCAAACCATTTGTCCAAATCACTCTGTTTTTCGATCTTGTACTTGCCTAAGGTAAGATCTTTATCATGGGGGCCACAAAATTTAAGGTTTCTAATGAAATTTTCAAAAAAAATTTCTAACTCCCCCCAAGGGTTAGTAACCTTAACAACATAAAAATATCAACTCTTTTGATAGTTAACCCTTCCAACAACCTTTGAGATACTTTATCAATGATAATGCATAAATAGAATTAGCAATTGAATTAATTAAATTAGCCTAATCACAACTTAGCCAAGTGTAACTACCCTCAAGAGTTAAGGTATCTCAATTGTTTTAAGGTTACATAGTGATTGCTAATCCATGATCTTATTGTGATTATAGATGACACCCAAACAAAAGCATCCATAGGAAGGAAAACCCTCCCAACCATGGGATAAATGACCTAGAGCTGGAAGGGGCTAGCAGGAACAAGGTCAAGAACAATAAGAGATGACCCATGTAACTGGACCTTTTCATGAGAAACTTGAAGTAGATTTTGTTCGAAAAATTCCAGAGGAAGAAGTGCCTACCAAAAAATTCCAATGAGAAGAAGCACCTAGACCCATGTCAAGGCTTAAGGTCACTCTGACTCAAGCCTACCTAGACATCATCAAGTCCTGAGAAATCCAAAGATTAGTTCTTCAAGAGATAAACTTAAGGCCATTTTTGGAAAAATCTCCAAAGGATGTGAAAACACAATTGCAAACCTCTCCCATGTGGCCAATCATCACGTCCAATGGGGAATGGTACATGGGAAATACCTATCTCTTTTGGAATAGTCGAAGGCTAGGGTCCATTGTAAAATGCAAGGAAATTCAAGTGTCCTACTCAGTAGAGACTATTGCATAGGCATTGGGGTTACTAGACAATGGAACATAGTTGGCAGAAATATTAACAAAAGGAAATCCTAAGGCAAAAGGAAAATGGACCTAGCAATGCTACAGGGTGGACCATAAGGAGTATGGTGCACTTACATTGGTGGAGGGGATTTATTTCAAGATTGTAGCCTATAACCTTAATCCAATGATGAGGCCAAGAAAGGTTACTGCTTTCTCTGCTTGAGCATGTGCTGCCCTAAGTAGGAAATTTCCCATTAACTTTCAACAGTTGATTTATTTAGAGATTGAAATGCACTTCAAGAAGAACAAAAATGGAAGGAAGACATTGCCCTTTCCAGGCCTTATCAGAAAAATTTGCAAAAGGGTAGTCATTGTTTACTATTCTAATAATACTCTCAGGCATGCTCCCTTGGCCTCATGGGTGGAAATCATGAAGGATAAGATGCCACTGATCACTTAAGAGGAGGAGCTGCCACCATCACCCCCACTCAGGAGACAACATTGAGCCCTACACAATCGTTGAGCATTTGTGACAAATTTGAGAACACCTCTTGAGCAAATAAGAGCAACAAGCAGGAACAAGTGGGGCAGATCCATTTGTGTATTAGCCAGTGATGAGTCACCATAATGAGGTGGCCCGAACAATTAGCTAGATAGAGAGAGGTGGTTCCATTTTCTCTACCCAAAGTACACAGCTACATTCAAGGTCAGATCCCAATTCTTGAGAGGTGATGGTGTCACTAGCAACACACCATCTATTCCTAGAAATCTCTAGGAATGCTACCACTTTCTTGGTAAGGTTGGAGGAAGGTGAAGAGTCAAATGTCTTTGTGATGCAACACTAAGGGCAGGAGATAGCAGTAGAAGTGGTAGCTAATTATGTAGCTAAAGCACTGAATGCACCTGCGACATCTATGCTAGACATATCTACACTTCAAGATGTGCATACATCCATAGGCATGATCATCAGAAAATTAAATGTAGGCTAGTATGAATAGTTGTTGGAACAACTAGTAGGAACTAGAAAATTAGCTCCAGATATCTTTGATCTCCTAGAGAATATAATTGCAACCTAGTCGGAGTTGCTAAATGCAAGGGGCAGATGCATCATCTTGGAAGGGCAACTAGAAATGCCTCAAGATAAAAATCAATGCTTGACCATGGAGGTTGTTGAACTTCATGCTTGTCTTGAAGAATAAGTAATCCTCAGCCCAGCAATGACAAGAGATGAAGCTATTAAATAGCTTCAAGAATGATTTTAAAAGGCTGAAAAGGAAGTAGTAATGACCATCTTCAAATAATCTATGGTAGAAGCTAAAACACATTCAATCAAAAAGGACTTGAATTAGATGCATCAAGAGAATGAAGCATTGACTACAAAAAATCATCGCCTGCAAAATGTTGATGCTTAGAGAGATCAAATGCAAGAATTCATTCATCAAAAGTAGGAGTAGCTTTCCAGAGTCAACACTAAACTAAGGAAATTGGCCATGGAAAACTACAATTTGTCAATGAAGGACGTACACACCTTGTGACAAAAGTTTACCATTGTGATTACTACCTAGAAGAAAGAAGCTCTCAAATTTGAGAGAGTGAATAATCACTATAGGGACTAGGCTAGTTTGCAAAAGGAAATTAATGAAAAAAGAATCCAAATGATAAAGATGGAAGTAAATGAATCCCTCTAGCAACTTTAGTAAGGAAGAGAGATGTGGCAGCCCATCCTTGATGGGATTGACACCTACAACAAAGTAGAGATTCACTTGAAGAAGTTGTAGATCGAAGAAATGATAGAGTATATGGAGTTGGCCAATATCCATTACACAAACTTGGCAATGTTGACAACAAGATAGCTGTAGTCAGAATTGGAAAAACAAGTGGCTAACTCGTATCCACTATACAAGGTTGAGTTCAAATACCACAAGGACACCATGCAAAAGCTTGAGACTGCTAACACTAAACTCGAAGTTCTCAAAGGAAGATTCACATATCAAAAATCTATCATTGAGGACCTAGCCAGATGGATGAATAACTACCAAGAGCTAAAAAACATAGTTAGAGTGTTCGACATTGAATGCAAATAATTCGCTGCCTGGTTCATCAATGCCAAGGAGTTGTTTCCAATGATCTTGTGTCCTTGGGATGTACCCATTCCAACCCACATTGGGAAAGCTACATAGACAATGCATGATCCTAGAAGTAAGGAGGAGAAAATGAAAGCATCACTAGATGCTTTGCACCTCCTTCCTAAAGTTGCAATAGTAGCAAGACAATCACAGCTCCCTCAACTACCACTAGTGTGTGAAGCCAATGAAGGTTCCTAAAAGCATTAGGAACCACAACCACCTGGGACTATTTCATCTTCTCTAAAAAGCTTCACACCATCAAGGAATGTGTTGTCCAATTTTTAAAGAGTTATGTCCTGGTGTTCAATTTTTTGTCCTGAACACCACCATTTTTGTAATGTGTTGATTTGTACACCCGAGCACTTCATTTTTTGTCAAAGTTAATTAGTTGTTTCAGTCAATAATCCCATACCTTCCTAATTTTGTAGAAGAACTTAAGGACGAGTTTTCATTTAGTCATGGGGGTATGATGAGTCATCATTAATTGGTTGCATCGATGAGGCCTTGTTGATGCATCTCACCCTATGTTAATGAGGCCCCATCGATGTAGTGTTTGTCTGTCACTTATAAATATGTGCCTACCAACCACATTTATGGCAATCTATATTTTAGTAGTAGCAAAGCTCTTGCATTTTTTCCATTGGAAAGTTAGAATGTTTTGCCCCCAAGTGCCTACAGTAGGAGTCATTGAGTGTATGGATATTTATTCGAGCATTGTTGTACCTTAGCACAACAATGTGTGTAACAATAATGATGAGCTTTCTAATAAACCTTGTAACACTTTGGATAGATTAAATATTTTATTTATGCATTTACTATTTTCAATTATTTATTAAATTTTTTCAATTAATTATCAATTATTTTTTAGTTACTATGTAAGATAAGCAATTAAGCCTGATAGATTACACACATAAGTATGACCACTTTGAGCGTAACATGTATTCACTTGGTAATCTTAGCAGTGTTGTTGCTTGGTACACACAGTAGCGTAGCATTTGGTTACCCAACAATGGATATGTGGGTTTAGGACGTGTACAGAAAGTGGGAATGGATACTTATGTTAGAATTAGTTAAATAATTAGTTAATTATTTAATTTATATTAGTTAATTAAATCCATTTTATCTACATTTAGAGCACTTGAATATAAAACATAAAAATGATACAAATTGAATGCCTCAGTTACACTTAACCATACCAATGAACATCACAAGTGTAATTGGGAAGACAATGATTAAACTTAAGGCTAAATTCACTTTCTAAAGGGCTAGTGCATTGGAAATGATGAAGTTCATAGATTTGACCAGATCATGCATGAAAACTTTGTGATTCATAAAGTGGGGCATAGAGGTACCTTGTCGCTCATCACTAGGCTATATGGATTTACACTAGTTATGTTCTAATAGGTTTTTTGATAAACCCAAAGTACATGGATAAGCTACTTGTGCCACTTGTGTCTACTATTTTTCAACACCTTTTTTAGCAAGTTTATGATGGCCTTATAACTAGCTTTACCTTGTCCATTGGCTTAAGGGTAGTATAGTAATGAAAAGAAATGTTTAATACCTCAATCTTGACAAAAGGATTTTGTTTCTTAGTTGGTCTATTATCTGTGATTATGGTCATAGGTATGCCAAAACAAGACACTATGTTATCAAGCATAAATCTACAGAGTTTTTGAGATGTTTTTTTTTTCCTTAGGAAAATAACTTTAATCCACTTTATGAAGTTTTTGATTTTGGTGATGATGAAGCTATGCCTTGTAGAAGACTTAGGCATGATAGTTCTAATGATATCCAACCCCCATCATTGAAATGACTAAGTTATTTGAGTATTGTATGATTGTATAATTCAGTTGGTGGCACATGTATTAGGTTGTTATGTTGTTGACAAGTTTCATAGGTCTTGACCTTTTGCAGGCAATTGTTTTCCATAGAAGGACAGTAATAGCCTAGTCATCTAATCTTAGCAACCATGGCTCTTAGTCCTATATGTCCTCCATATACACCCTCACGAACTTGCTCAAGGACTATGCAGGCTTCAATTTTTCCTAACTATAATAATAATATGTCATCATAAGACCATTAACATAATGTTTTATTGCCCACGATGACATTTTTTTGATCTTTTGAGAAGTAGTCACACCTTGTGAAGATTCATCATGAATGATGTAAAACTTGATATTTTCATACCATTCCCTTAGAGGGATGGTACTATTGCAGGCTACAAAGTTTTCCTCAGTGTTTTGCATGCTGGAAATAGCACACTTCGTGGTTAAGGTGGGTAACTTACTATTGTCACATAAGACCATTTCTTAGAGCACTAGTAGAATTTGTCTCTGTTTTAGAAAAAGAATTATGGAGTTAATCATATTGTGATATACAAGTCTTGCTTACTTATTAGCAAAAAAAAAAGGAAGATCTAAATTATGTGGAATGATAGTGCCTTGATTAGTTTAAAGTTATTTTCAGTTTAAAGATGAACATTGAAGATTTAATCAAGGGATGAAGAGGGAGTTAACATGTTCACATCACTGATGCTCTGGAAATTCAAGAATCTATGAAAAGAAGATCAAAATGTTTAATCAATTCACATAAAGTATGTTTGTTCATTTTTCAAATTTTTCACTTAGAACTACCATGCACAAGAGAGCCATAGAGGCAAGAAAAATTAACACTAAGATTTCAATTTCTTTTTAAATGGTAGAGGAGAGGGGAAGTGTAGGTCTGTAGGGAATGAGAATCTATAACTGGTGAAGAACCATGTTGAGAGAAATTTTTTTTGCAAAATCGAAACAAAATAAAACTCAAATTCAAGCCCAAATCTAATTACAATTGTAGGCGTTGAATGAACAAACAAACAAAAAAACAAGAAGATGAAAAAAGGGAAAAAACCAGAGAACAACAATTAATAAAATAATTTATGTAAATAATATTGAAATCAAGAGAGGGTCCTAGAGTTAGTCTATGGATTTTGAAATACCATAAAATTTTAGGACCCTCATGCTTCAGTAGAGTCTTGGAATTTAGGCAAGGACTTCCACAAGTGTAGCATCATGACAGTTTGGTAGGAAAATGTAGTCACTAAGGATGGACTGTCTAGCCCGGCAAGTTTTCTATCTCCAGAGTTGATAGGCCCATTGGACTCTCCAGCTTGCCGAACTAGATAATTGACTCAGCTGACAATCTACCTAGAAACTATGCTAGGAGTTTTTGAAAGTGCTCGAGATGAGCAAAATAGTTCGGCAAGGTTTCTAGTGAAGAAGGCTGCTACGTTGTGCAGCATAGCAAGCTTGAAAAGTAACCGCTCAACCGTCCAAATGTGAATTAACAAAGTGATTGCAAAGAAAAGTCAGGATTTAGCCAACACAAGGTGCTATGCTATGTAGCATAGCACAGCATAGCAAAGGCAGAGTAGAAAGGCCCATCTTGCGAGGTGCCTCCAATAGTAAGATTACACTTAGTAAGACTTCAGCCTTCAAAACTCCCTGCCCCACTTAGCCCTCACACCTCGAGCAAAAGTTTCTTACTAGAAAATGGTGAATTAAATAAGGAAGCATGATACACTGACTACTACGTTGTGCTACCCTACATAGCATAGCACAGCATAGCAACAATACAAAAAGAATAGAAGTATGCCAAACATGAATTTAACAAGTCCAAAGACTTTCCAGCATGAAGGAAAAAAGTTGCAGTTGTTAGCCTGACTAAGCCTAAGACAAATGCTCTTCGGCTCCCATGCAAATTTCAGTTAAGACCAATGGCAATACTATGCTATGCTACGTAGCGTAGCACAACATAGCAAGCAACTACTTATACTATGCCAATGTGCTCAATAGCGTGAGTAGTGCAACACTGGTACAAAAGCATCAAGATGTCTTCGGGTAACTGTAGAACTTGTTGACAACAATCTTTCTCACTCTGGCATCTCCTTGGTGAAATCAATAATTTTACTTCATTTCCATACCCCTAGTGAACTCCCAAAAAATTGTTCCTACGCTTGACCCTACTTGTAAGAGCAAGGAAGATGAAGTCCTGGAGCATAGGCTCCATTTTGTTCACATTGTTAGCACACTGGATCTCGGCACATGCAATTTCAGTAGTATAGTCACAACATAACAAAGTTCACATCCAACATCACACACCTACAGAGTATGGACATGTTAGCACCTTGTGGGGTCTAGGACACATGGCATCCATACCACATTTCTGTCCTACTCCTAGCCCTATAAATATCACGACAAACAATTCTCAAAGGGTTGGCTTTTTTGGTTGTCCTTTCAGCATAGTTGGCTTTCGGAGAGCATAGTTGGCATTTTTGAGCATTCTGGTTACCCTTGAGTTCTCTGGCCAACTCTAAACATCCCTTTGTAAGTCAAGCATTTTGGCATCCTAACAAATAGAGTAGCAAGTAGAAGACCTATGACTATATTGTTCGGTGTAAGCAGTGTCTCTCCAGTGTTGCATAACCTATTGTACCCCCTTCAGCAAGGCAAATAATGAAATCCACGATCTTTGGGTCGATGCACTTTCTCACCCAAGTTTTATTTGTTATTTCCTTACTATAATCTTTATTTTGCACTATTTTTAATGTTCTATATTTATTGATCATCGATATACTCCGTGTGTCTCACTCCCAAAACCAGTGTTCATGAAAAGGTTAAGATACACCTATTAAGTCCCTGTCTGATTAACCAGACTATTCAGGGTGATCCATTTTCATTTCTCTCCAACATGGCCCTTACATGAATTTAGGGTTAAACTATTCACCCAGCAATGTCTCGGTGTTCCAGCCACTAACATTTTTGATTGCTATAGTTTTTGGCATTGGAAGGAGGGCCTTTTCGTATCCTTTTGCATCTTACGAGTTGTCCTACATGCTCTCTATACCTTGTCATCCACTAACATAAATGTGACATCCTTTTGTGATTTTTTACGCCTCATGTGGTGTAGATTGGTCTCAATGAAAGTTCCTTTGGAACCTAGTAGGAAAAAAAGCCTCCAATCTCCTATTGATTTCTGTGTTTCTTGTTTGTGATTTCCCTTTTTATGATGCAAGATGATTCTACCAACAACCGTTGTTTTCACCTTGAGCCTTGAGGCTCCCTTCTCAGCTCAAGGCACCATGGGTGCCGAGCAGCCACCTAGCCTAGTGCTGGCACCACACCAATCCCTTAGGATTTGACATTTGTCACCTGAGTTCTTGACACAAGACGTAGAGCATTACAACTTCCTCTATGCAAAGATCTAGGCAAATCTGCCCCTGGATTGTCAAGAACTCAAGGACAAATGCAACTTCGAGTTCCTTCATCAGAATTGAAGGGAATTTATCCCTACCCTCAACATTGCCATCTCCCTGATGAAGACGTATCAATGGATCTTAGACCAGTTGATGCAAGTTAGTAAGTCTAGGAAATGAGATACAACATCCCATTATGATGAAGCATTCTAGGATGGATAGGAAGACCTGGACTCCCAATCCAAGGGTGGTGGCTAGACTTACCCTGCGGCCATCCATCCCACCAAGGTCTTCAGGTCAAATCCACTTTTCGCGTTACCCCCTTTGTGATTACCATGACTCTACCTCAATCTACAATTTCATTAGCCATGGATAGCCATCCTACACCCTCAGCGTATCAACATGCTTCTTGCTAAGTTCCATTCCCATGCACTCTCCCTCTTCATTTTGTCCCATCCTTGTACCAAGCACCGATCACACCTATGTTGCCCTATGTGCACATCGTGTTTACTTCATAGCCGCATGGAGTCTTTGCTCCTGTCTCATCATCTACACCTATTCCACCATCAACGGTAGGCCCAACCCTAATTGTGTGGTGGACCCCAACCACTTCACTACTTGTTTTGCAGTCTCACCAGATGCTACACTACGCTTACCATTAAGCATACCAAGTCCCGCAAGTGTTGCAACCAAGTGTGGGACTATGGCTCACCTCATCAGTCATGCAAACAACTAACCCCACAACACCACTAGCGGCTGCCACTCTAGCAACACCACCTACTAGGTGGTGGACCTCACAAGTAACACCCTTCACAAGGGCAGCCCCAATGGCACCTCCTATGAGCCAAGCCATTTTCCTTACTACACCACCAATGATGGCTACCCCTGTAACCCCAAAACTATCTATGTCATCTCTAGGTTTGGATCAAGCATTCCAACTTATCCAAACCCTCACTGAAGAGATTAAATGTCTCAAAGATGCTAGTTTTGATACGGTGCAGGTCATGGATTTCTACCATGACGATCCCATTAGCCTGGTGGTATGTATGCTCACGTTACCCCCTAGGATGTCACTCCCCTAATTCACAAGTACAGTGGGGAGGGTGACCCTAACGTGCATTTAGTTACATTTAGATCTGAATCTTTTTTTTTGCAGTAGTGGCGGCACATCATTATTCACATCTTTGTTATGTCTTTGATAGGCAAAGCTTTAGACTAGTACCGTGCCCTCTCATGTGCCTCCATCTCAACACTGGAGGAATTTTTGACCTAGTTCATGACCCACTTCAAGTATAACTTGAAGCCCAAAGTCATGCTGGATCAGTTGATGGATGTTAAGCAAGACCCACTAGAGTCGGTGCAAAAGTTTATACAGCAATGGAGCGCTACCTTGAATGAGATCTGTAAGCCTATCATGGAGGCCCATTTGCTGGCCATCTTCAAGGGGGCAATGAATGATTTCATCAAATCTGAGCTGTACTACCTAGCCCCATGCTCTTTAGTCAAGCTTTTGCCTAGAAGAAGATCATCCAAGATACGACCGAAGCCAGTAAGAACCTGACCTATGTTGTGTATAAAAATTCATATACCAAAAAAGATAAAGATAAGGGCAAGTGGAAAACAAGGCAAAGCCCAACAACAAAAATAACAAGAAATTTGCCACAACGTCAACTAATCCCACACCTAGCTCAAGTAACATTGCCCAACCCTCCACATCGACACCAGAGGCATCAACCCTGCCTAAACCCAACTTTGAGCAGAAGAATCACTCCAAGTACACTCCTCTACCTGTCAAGCCTTCAGAACTCCTGAATAAATTTTTGGGGGCTAGGTACATTCAACATAAGTGAATGTTGAAGGAGGTGACCAAACAACATCAATAGTATTGTGAACTCCTTAGGAACCCCTCCTTGGCTACGCCCAATGAGCCGCCAGTTCCTAAGAACTTTAGGCTAAAGTGATTCTATGACTACCATCAACTTTGTGGTCATGCCATGGATTATTGTCTAGCCTTAAAAGATGACATTCAATGGATGATTAATGAGGGGAAGTTGGTTCTAGATGAAAGTAACCCTGTTCACCCAGAAAATCAATCTATGCACGTTTACAAGGACCCCCTCAATGCTAACAATGTGGGGTGCATTATCAACATGATTGGCATAGATAGTAATCCAGAACCGCCACAGCAGCCATTTGTGGTTCATGTGCCTTAACATAGTGTAGCCACACTAGCAATGGTAGAAAATACACCTCAACAACCATTCTTCCTCAAGGTTCCTCCTCGGACATCCACCCCTGCACCCTTCATATGTAAAACTGCATCCCTGCTCACACTAACGCCACAAGAACCACTTATCATTAGGGGGCCAAAACACTCAATATCCCCCATCACATAGGGCCAACCTAAGATAGCATCACAACCTTCCTATTTAAAGAAATGGTAAGAGCATCTAATGGATGAAATGGCCAAGGAATGTATTGCCCCAGGTTCTTCCAAGCCTACCCCCTCATCCTCTATTTCTACGCCCCCTCGTCATCAATAGTTGATGCTACTACATGCACATAATCATCACCATCCTACCCAAAAGGGTCTAGCCCCAAACCTGAAACTACTCCTCCTCGAGAAATTCATCTTCTAGGATAAATGGAGGAAGAAAAGGGTAGAAAAAAACAAGAAGGTGGACAAGATCTCTTAAATGCCCTTACTTAGGTCAAACAGGCTCTAAAACAAAAGAATATAATCTTTAGCCTATACGACTTGGTAATGACTTCCATTGCACACCACGAGGCTTTGGTTCGCATGTTAACATCCATATCAGTTGATGAAAGCATGCCGGTAGAGGAGAAAGCAATCCATGCGATCATGCTTCCTGCTACGCCAAAAGAACCATGGCCATCTCAGTTGACATTCCATGACAAATCCATTAAGGATGACCCTGAAAAGGTTCGGGTGATAACAGCACCCCTGTTCATCATAATTTGGGTTGGTCAACACAAGATTCGAAGAGTACACATTGATGACAGGGATGCTACAAATGTCATCTCGTTCCCCATAGTGGACAAACTGGGTTTGGTGGACCAAATCAAACCCATGACAACGTCATGTTTGAAGTCATTCAATGGAGCATGGGTAGTGGTAAAAGGCACTATCCACATTAACTTTGTGGTAGGGGACTAGTTCCCCACAAGTGCAACATTACTTGGGTTTAACCTAATCTTGGGGAGGTCGTGGTTAACCCAACTCAAGGTTGTCTCTTCATCCATACATCAAGAAATCCACCTACCTTATGTGGGCAGGGAGGTGGTGATTTACACTGAAGAAGCGGCTACCTAGGTAATAAATAATGTTGACATGGAGTAGGGTTCAAAAGTAATAACCTCTAAGACTATAGCGCCTATCTCCATTGAGGCTACTTGTTTGGTAAATGAGCCGACCCAAAATGTCGGCTCAGAAAATGAAACTGCGTAGGCCAAGTTACCTTTTCAAGTAGTTGATAATGACATAGAAGAATACCGCAACAAGGCCCCTCAGCCTTATGCATCACCGAGCCCACGATGGGTTAAAAAGTAGCTACGAGGATGATTGTTACTTGCATATCATAACTATTGCACTACTTTTGACACGATTAATGACTAATGCTTATCATACATTTATTCTTTGTTGGCTTCATATTCGTTTGATTACGCTAAGTTTCTAATTCATTCTTTAAACCATTCACATCACGTCCACTGTTTACATCATGCCACGGCCCGCTAAGGTCTAAAATTAACAAAATTTTTCCTTACCATCATCTGATGGCCCGAAATGGCCTAAAACTATTGTTATGGCCCGAAATGGCCTAAAACTAAAATGAGATGCTCCTAACAAATTTAATTCATAAAAAAAGATAAAGAATAAAATAAAAATAAATACAAGACATAAGCCAAAATGAAATAAATCTCTTCATATTCCATTTTTTTTCTTTCATTTAAAATATTAATTAATAATGTTCAGTTGCTATGCTATGACCCTTCACCTGCTCCATTGTTCCCTGCTTCATTAGGTCTAGTGTTTTCATCTAGATTCTATACCACAGGGAAGATGAAATAGTCAGTTAAAGCTACAATAATGACTCAAGTAAAATAAATTATCACAACACTAATAAATGACTAACCCGAGATGACCCTGCATCTATTTTGGGGGGTATTCGATCCATGCCTACCACGAGGAGTTGTAAGATCTCCTCTTCCGTAATATTGGCCCAATTCCTATCTCCCAGGTCAGCGCTTGCTACAAATTTCTCCTTTTCTATGGATTTCCATCTTGGTGGCCCTAGAGAAAAGGCAGTAGTGGTGGTCTCACCCGTGGAAAAGGTCATTTCCCTTTCGGGAGATTCACTTACTATCACCTGTTGCATAAACCTGTTGCAAGCCTCAAAAGTGCCAATGATGTCGACGAATACCTTGTAAGTATGTAACTTGACAAAGGCATCCTAATATTGGTTATGGTAGGTGGCACGTTCTATTTTATACATATGTTTGTGATTTTTCTGTGCCTACCCCCACTCATAAACTTTTGCACTGTAGTCCTTCTGGTCTTGGTTCTTTTGGGCTAACAGGTCCATTTGCATGCGATGTTCTATTATTTCACGAGTGGCCTCATTGTTGCATCGCACGGTCATCTAATACCTTGCATAGTTGATGATGGCCATGTGCCAACTACCATCGTTGGTCTCTCAGGCCAACAAGAATTCATTCCTAGATTGGAGATCTCCCACCTTGGTGGTCAGATCAACCTTCTCCTTCTCAAGCCTCTATAGTCGTTTCCAGAGGTCTTCATTCATGTTCCTGCATTTCCATAAGAGCATGTCAAGTATAGCACACATTGACTTGCTTTGTCATATATGCAACGAGGTACTTCAGTCACCTCCGATGGAAATTTAGGCACGACATCGACCTCAATCACTTATTTAGGATCCCACTTGAGGTGAGAGGCTGCTAACTGTACATACAAAGGCATTAGTCACAGTGGCATAGTGAAGCAACAACATTTTAAAGAGTTCAACATTGCAATTTTGACTTACCCACTTCTGGGTCGATTTGCCTTAGATGGTTGATCATGTCATCGATGATCCCCTCTATGAAAGTAAATTTGTCGAGAATCTTAGTCCACGGTCATAGGCAGATCGAGGAAGGGCTAGAGGTATCAATAGTAGTGTCAGCTACACAATGAAATATGTTAGCCACAATGGAGTGGAACCACAATAAAGTTGATGAACAACATAAATGATAGTGTAAAGCTCATACCCAACAAACCCTCAAGGGTGATAGTGANGGGGGTTTCCCATCAGCACACTATCAAATATGCGGTCAAACTCACCAGCATCCAAATGAAGCCCCTCTCCTTCCAGCTGATCCAACAACATAGTAGCATCTTCAATGCTCATATGGCCCTCTGGTACTGAGCTACTCTCTGTAAAAGGGTCATCAGCAAGGGCCTCTTCTTTATTACTAGGAGCCTCTTCCTCATTGGTTAGGCCCCTTTCTTCATTGGCAGGGGCCTCCTCTTCATTGGTGGAGACCTCCTCCTCACCAACTGAGCCCCTTTCCTCTATAGTAGGGGCCCTTTCTTCATTAGCTGGGGCCCTCTCCTCTGTAGTTGAAGCCTCTTCGTTCTCTCCAGTCACCCCTATTGTAGGGGCCACCACCTCTTCTTCCCCTTCTTCCTCTTCTTCCACTACTGATAAATCATAGTCACAGTACAAAAATTATACCAACCTAAAGCAGATGCTACGCTGTGCAACACTACCTAGCATAACACAACGTAAACAATGTTAGCCAAACAAATAAAAAAAGAAAAACACTTACCAATCGGAGGTTGCACTCTGTGAATTTTGAGCAGCAGCTTCTTCCTGCTTCCCTCATTTGTGTAAGGAGGTTCCTCAGTCGAAAGAGACCTTTTGCATTGCAAATTGGCTGTCACAGTCTCTACAATGAAGCATTCCCCCCTTGTCACACTGTTGGTGGTAATGGAGGGTGCCTCTTCCATGCTGTCCTGGGCACGAAAGTTGCGTGCCACCTGATCCCTGGTCGTCATTGAAAATAATTTCCCGATAGCTTCCAGGTGGTCTTGCGATTAGGTGGTATAGAAGACTTGGCAGATCCATGATTTGAAAATTTGGCTACAATCTTGTAATACCTAGACTCCATTCTCATGAACTACTAAGAATTCTACAAAATGTTGCAAGCAGGCTATGAAGAAGGCATGGTGCACATTGAAGCAGGACTCAAGCTTCCTATGGAGCTTGACCATTTCAGCCTGCATGCCTCTGCAAAGGTGGTTGAACCAATTTTAACGAGTCCCCTCTTCCATGACATCCCTCATTATTTGGGCATACTCAATTCCAATGATTTTTCCTTGGGATAGTAGCTTGGGAAATACATGGGCATGGAAGACAAGGTAAACCGTTTTGGCCACCCATAGCCTAACTTTCTCAATATAGATCTCCTTTCGGTCCTTTACTGCCCCTAGCCACTCCTCAATGTCCCCCTGATGGTGTGCATCTTTCTTAGATTTTTCTCCCATGGGGAGGCCATCAGAAGGAATGCTGAAAATATCCACAAACAATTGGTCATTGATTTCAAACACCACACGCACACTGTGAACATGTGTGTGGAAGCGGTCTGCTTTCTCAGAAAAGGAGTTAGCTAAGGAAAGGATTTCAGTAGGTAGAACATTCGGGTTAATAGCCAAAAATAAGTCCATATGCCCAGCCTCCTAAAGGTTGTGGACAAGCGTGTTTGAGACCCCATTGTAGAGCCAACACTGGGTCTCCTCCACCTCCCCATACTTGAAAAAGAGGTTGGCTTCGTTGTGCCTGGAGGTGATGACAGTCATCTCTTGGGATTTCTTCACCACTAAAATGGTTCGCAAAAAATAAAAAAAAAGGATTAGCAAAAATGAACATTACTCAAACATGTAAAAATGAATTCACACTTTAGCATACTAGGTTTAAGTAGTGTGGAAAATGATGAGGGATTCGCCAACACATCTTCAACGATGAGTAGCCTAAGGGATGCCCATGCCCTATCCAACCAATCAGCTTCTTTACACTTCCCATAAAATTGGGAATATCGAGTTGGATAGGTTCTGAACTCACCTCAAAATTGGCCTATTATGCTGATGTGCATATTCACAGTAGAGGAAAACTCCCGCAGGGCCATTTGTGCCAATGACAAGGTGTCTATGTCACCATGGAGACTAATCCTGTCAATAAAAAACCTAGAAACACATAAAAAATGCATATATACACTGTTAATACTTGTGTCTAGCATAGCATGAATTACATAATGAGAAAATACCTTCGTAGAACTCACCCGCCAACATAATAAACAGTTCTAGGTGGGTTTTGAAAGCAGGTGCCCATGTGACAAGTGACAAACAATGTCTTGTATAAGTGATAGCACTTATACTCAGGCATCTCCCAAATCCAACTTAAGCATCTCAAGCTTTTTTGGCGCTAGTTGGAATCTTTTGCCCAATTACCCTTGATTGATCCATCAGTCAAAAATTTCAAAATACCCTGATTTGCCCCGGGCAACAGGGTTTCTGTGATTGCAACAGTTGTTTTTGCCAATAATTGTGACAAAAAAATCACACTAGAATGGTGGAGGAGAAACTATAGGAAGACCCACTCATCCTCCTAGAGCTGGACCACCTGCCACCCCACATGTGCATGGGGAGAAGGGACATTGGTCATTGGTTTGCTAAGGTAGCATAGGACTCCCACAATCTCTAGGATAATCAAAATGGGCTTCAACATGACCCTACACAATGAAGCACCCATATGCTAGCACTGTGTACGAGTGAAGTTTACATGTAGCGTAAAGTAACCCTCTGATTACATGTAGCATAGCATGACACTTTCTTTGCATATAGCATAACATGATCCCCTAGTCCCAAATCTCTCTTTAAAAACAAAACAAAATAGAATAAAAATAATAGGCAACGTAGCAACATAATACTTACAGCGTAGCATAGCCATCAAGTCCCACATAATATAGCAACACTTAGATGAAAATGCATGACTCGTGACATAACAAACCTAACAAAAAACAAATCCAACAACGTAGCGGTGTTGCATATTCAACAACGTAGCAATGTAACAAAAAAACCTTACAACACACTCACATAGTGTAATAAAAATATTATGAAATTCAGACAAGTAAGAATTCACTATGCTATAGCTGTCCCAACCATACTTCTGATGTACAAATAACTCACATTGAACTACATTAAACATGTGTCACATTGTTAAATCTCAAAGATAGGCAAGCCCTCCTAAGGGTGGCACACTATGCTAGCCATGTGCTAAGCTATCTAGAATCTATCAAATCCCCATGACAAGGTAGTTGCAACAATGGTGATCGAGGCAATATTGCATGTAGCTATAGCATAAAGTCCATACAGTTGTTGTGGCCAACCAGCAACAATGTTGGCGTAGCGGCCAAAATGGTGATAAAAACAATGGCAAAAGATGAAAATCTCATCATAATAACGATTGCTATAATTTGAAAAAAAGGCGGCGTAGCAACTTACCGAGCAAACGGAGTCTCCTCCCACACTTCAATGCATGCCTGGGATAGGCACCCAGAAGTGTCCTTGACTTCATCCACCTTAGCGAGTCCTCGGTGCTTGTGTTCACCTTTAGGTGCCATTCTCACACTCACAAATGCTGTCAACTACTACACTACACTACCTCACTTTTTCTCGGCCTGACCACGCTACGCTTTGGATGTGGGCTCTATGATCTGACAACGAAAATGACAAGTTTACCAGGGGTAAACCCCTATTTATAGCTGACAAGGTGAAAATAATTTTTTCATTTTCGTACCTCGAGTAATGTGGGCTGCCCTGTATAGCATAGTACTTTTGTGTCATAAACCTGCCATAGTGTAGCATCATTGTTTGCAAACAGGTGGGCCCAACCAAAAATTTTGTCCCACCTTGAATTAGCAACCTACCTCTACAAAGCCTACATGCCATGGCCTGCAAAGACCTAAACTAGACACCTTACCTTTACAAAGCCTACCTATTAACGGTCCGTAAAGACCTTAAACTAGTGACCTTAGTTCTCGAACTCTACTTGTTAACAGTCCACTAAGACCTTAATTTGGCAACCTTAATTTACATTTTGATATACACTATAGCATGAGTACAGTCCACCATGACCTTAAACTAGTAGCCTTAGTAACCATTTTGTATTTTTAACTAGATTTCACAATGTTACGATCCACTACGACCTTAAACTAGCAAAGTTATTCTCCCTTGTATGTTCAAACCTATGCATGATCCGCCAAGACCTTAAACTGGTAACTGGCAAACTTGGCCAAATAGTTGACAATCATTTCATGTTTCATTATTGCTTTGTAAATATTTATTACACATTACTGCTACAAATAGGTATCACATGACTCAACATTTTCTTATTGTGGCAAGTTGAAAAAAATGGCCATGCAGCATGATCTACATTCACTTTTAACCTAGGTAGGTCCTCATGGCAAGCTTGCAAGATATCTAAACTTAGAGTCGATAGACTAGGATTCATCCACTGATAACATTGTAGTGTCCCTGGAAACATCCCTCGATTGGCCCAAACATTTGGTCCAAGCCTTAGACTTATAGGTTGGGGATGTGACCAAGGACCCTCTCATCGAAGCACCTGTAACAACATCTAGGGGGGAAATAAAGACACTAAAACTTAGTTTCCTCCTAGATCAACAAATACAAAAGGATGTATCCAGAGTTCTTCAAGACAACATCAAAGTATTCGCATGGTCCTAGAATGACATGTTGGACTTAGACCCATGGCTAATACAACATAACATTGTCTTGGACCCACGTGTCAAATCAGTTAAACAAAAGGCTTGGAAAATTAAACCAGAAATCGCACTAGTCGTATGTGATGAAATTACCAAGCTATACCAAAAAGGCTTCATTCACGTGGTCGATTACTTAGAGTGGGTATCAAAAATTGTTGTAGTCTCTAAGAAAATGGGAGGAATATGAATTTTTATAGACTTCTGGGATCTAAACAAAGCAACGATTAAAGATGATTTCCCACATGCAAGTATTGATTAACTTATTGACACTACGGCTGATCATGCTTTATTATCCTTTATGGATGGGTTCTTGAGTTACAATCAAATTCACATCAACCCAGAGCATTAATTGACGACTACTTTCATGACCCCTTGGGGTACCTTTTGCTATACTATGATGCCTTTTGGTCTCAAAAATGCCTGAGCAACCTATCAATGAGCCATGATGTACATATTCAGCGACTACCTCCTAGAGAGACTAAATGATTACGTGGATGAAATAGTAGTCAAGTTTAAGATGGCTATTGATCATCCCAATGATCTAGAGGTAGTCCTCAAGCATTTTCATAGGCATGACTTATGTCTCAATCCAAAGAAATGTGTTTTCGATGTAAAAACTAGATGCATGCTAGGGTTTGTAGTATTGGAGGCTGGAATACAAGTGGACCCTGACAAAGTTAAGGCCATCATTAACCTAGCACCCCCTACTAACCTTAAAGAATTGCATGGGTTGCAAGGTAGAATATAGTTTATCAAAAGGTTTATAGCAAGGTTGACTAACAAGTTACACCCCATGCAATACTTACTGAATAAGGGGGTTAACTTTGAATGGACAACACAGTGTCAACAATTCTTTGATGACTTAAAGAAAGAGCTTTTACACCTTCCAACTGTTTACCCACCACAGAGGGATAAGCCCTTCTACATCTACCTTGCCACCTTAGACACGTCTATTGCAACACTATTATGCTACAAAAGAGAGGATGACTCTAAAATCCTAGTTTATTACCTAAGACATGCGTTAATAGCCTACGAAGAGAAATACAATGAAGTGAAAAGGAATTGTCTCTTCCTAGTATTTGAGCTAAAAAAGTGGAAACACTACTTGTTCCGTAGCTAGGTTAACATTATATGCAAGAGCAACGTGCTTTGGGCTATCACGAACAACTTATACAAGAGTAGCAGGATTACTTGATGGAAAGCTATAATGGCAGAATTTGATTTATACTATGTAGCCCAATCGTCAATGAAAGGAAAAGCGATAGCTATGCAGCTTACAACCTCACCCATTGATGATCAAGAAACCATAGAACCGAAATTCCCTGATGAACATGTTAGCAGTATTAACCCTATGCCATTGCATTTCGAGGCCACTTTGCATTTCGATAGCGCCTCAACCACGTGAGGTGGTAGTGCTGCCACCATCATTACATTCCCCTCAGGGGACATTCAACCTTTTGCTTACTGTTTCATGTTCCTTTATACAAATAATGTAGCTAAGTATGAAGGATCCCTTAGGGGCCTTTTAGCAGCCCAGCAATTAAAGATCCAACATTTGGAATTTCGAGGCAATTCCCAACTTTTCATCAACTAGATCACTAAAATCTATGCTTGTAAGGCTTCACACTTATAACCTTATTGTGATTTGGCCAAAAACTTGTTGAAACAGTTCACAAAGATAGATATCCAACATGTGCCATGCAGCCAGAACACTGTAGTAGATGCCTTAGCCATGCTAGCGTTAAACATGCCACCACACTTGTTTGCAACCTTACCTACTTCAATAACAAAATGCACAAATCCTATCATACAAGTAGTAGAAATCACCTCTGTAAGTGCTACCGACTCCCAAGAGTGGTATGTTAATGTTAAATCCTATCTTCAACATGGTGAACCCTCACACGGCTTGACATCCGCCCAAAAGAATGCAACCTGAAAGTGAGCATGGCAGTATGTCCTTGTAGGAGATCATACTTTATGTAAATGATCATTCGATGGGATATTGCTGACTTGCGTTGGTGGGGAAGAGGCACAAAAAATCATTAAAGAAGTCCATGAAGGACTATGTGGAGGACACATAGCCCCCAGGGCCATGGAAGCTAAAATCAGATGCCTAGGGTATTACTAGCCTCGCATGGAATGAGATTGCTTTGCTAAAGTTAGGACATGTGATACATGCCAATGTCATGAAAATCTTATACACGTCTCGCCTACTGAGTTGCATCCTACATACATGACATGGCCATTCCAACGATGGGGACTAGATATCATAGGACCCATAACACCTAAGTCTTCCACAGGGCATAGCTTCATCATCATTGCCACCGAGTACTTTACAAAGTGGACAGAGGCAATCCCCCTTAGGAAAACTATATCCCAACAGGCTTGCCACTTTATCATAGACAACATAGTAACAAGGTTTGGTCTTCCCATGACTATTATGATAGACAATGGGCCACAAGTTTTCAACAAACTGGGAAGGTCCATTCATAGTCCAAAAAGCTTATGAGAATGAAGCCTTCAAATTGGCAGACATGGATGGTAGAGATTTTGCGAATCCTGTGAACCACTTATACCTGAAGCTGTACTATGTCTGACACAAAGGAAAGGTAAGCAATATAGTTCGCTATGACTATAAACTGGCACAACATAGTCCGCTATGACTATAAACTAGCACAACATAGTCCGCTATGACTATAAACTGGCGCAACATAGTTCGCTATGACTATAAACTAGCACAACATAGTTTGCTATGACTATAAACTAGCACAAATAGTTCACTATGACTATAAACTAGCACAGACAGTTCGCTCTAACTATAAACTGGCAGATACAGTCTACTACAACCTTAAATTGGCCCATCCATCGTCCGCTACGATGATAAACTAGCACGGCAGTCTACTAGGATCTTAAACTAGAACAACGGTCTACTAAGACCTTAAACTAGCACATTGTGGTCTGCTAGGATCTTAAACCAGTACATCCAATGGTCTACCAAGACCTTAAACTGGGTTCGCGGCACAACATTCCCAACTCGCATCCATGATCCTTTAAAAAAGCGAGCGTGCACAATGTTGACATGGGGTGGGGCGTTGCAGTTCCATAATGTAGTTCACGATGACAAGAAAGCACCCTCTGGAACGTATGTAACACCACTGCCCCTAGCATCTTGCTGATCCTCCGAAGATTTCATCTAACATCTTGCTAACCTTTCGAAGCTACTACTACCACAACTTGTCACCCTGGCAGTAGCTCCTATTGTCAGCACCTATTGCTGGAGTTCCAGCACTATTGTGGTGTAGCCACAAGGTTGCTATCCTCTAGCCCCTACCATCATCCGAGCTCAAAAAATGTTCAGCTGTTAGGCCTCTCACCTTACAGCTGAACTGCATGATGTTTGCCTTGGGTTGGGACTTTTGACCACTTGCATTGCCGTAACTCCGAGTCCCCTTGGTGATGGCCCCTTCAGCCTGCTACTACCAAAATCACTATTGGCCTTCTTGCTTTAGACATCGCATGCCTTAGCAACAGTGCCTACCACTTCAATGATGTCTAAAGCAAGTAAGACATTTGCGTAACTACATTTCATGGTTACATTTCTCTGGTCTGCTTTTTGCTACGTTTATAGGATACAAGCTGAGATGGCGTCAGTTAGAGATGTGTTTCACTAGGAGGACATGACACTACATCATTCTGAGATGACCACTCTGACTAGCTTAGCTACTTGGGAGTGCACATCCTACCCTTCCCCTTAACCTTCATCATCTCGTTTCTTACACCTGCAATATTCCTTTTTACATCTCTTTTACAAGCTTTCTTGATGCAAGTAAAGCCCTCCTATATGGTCAACCACAAAGTCCATGACGTGCGTAGCGTAGCTCCCACATGGGAAGCACTTGTAGGTAGGTCAAAGCCCCACATGGATGTAACACAACTCATCTTGTAGAGGAAACACCTATCCTACATCAATAAGGTTGTTTGCAAGAGAACATGGCTAAAAAGCAAAAGAAAAACGCAAAAGCGTAAAAGAGCAAAAGAGCAAAAGAAAAAAAAAAGAGAAAAAGAACTAAAACAACAACAACAAAAGAACATGTGCCCAAAAAAAATGACACACCAGCTATTTTGCAATGACCATCTCTAAGCATTCTGATGAGAGGTCAAAAGCTAGTAAAAGAAAAGATGTCTATGCATGCCAATTCCCTCACAAGCATTCTGATGAGGGACCATGCTACGCTTCATTTTTCCTCTTCTTGAACTTGTCCCCTTAAGTCCACCTTTGTCCCCCTTCTTTCCTGCACAACTATCGTAATACTCCCACACACAGCGAAGTGACATCTGAGTGACCACCAGAGAGCGATGTTGCTAGCTTGTCCTTCACGATGTTTCATATTCTTTGTCAATGTCTATCAGGTGGATCCTCTAGATGTTGACAAAGAGGGGCCAGTGAAACACCATAAAATTTTAGGATCCTCATGCTTCAACAGAGTCTTGGAATTTAAGCAAGGACTTCCACAAGTGCAGCATCATGACAATTCGACAAGAAAATGTAGGCACTGATGATGGACTATCCAGCCTGGAAAGTTTTCTATCTCCAGAGCTGATAGGCCCACTAGACTCTCTGGCCTACCCAACTGGACAATTGACTCGGCTAATAGTCTACCCAAAAACTATGCTAGGAGTTGTCGAAAGTGCTCGAGATGAGCAAAAAAGTTTGACAAGTTTTCTAGTGAAGAAGTCTGCTACGCTATGCTGTGCAGCATAGCAAGCCTTGAAAGTTAATTGCTCAAGTGTCCAAATGTGAATTGACAAAGTGATTGCAAAGATAAGTTAGGATTCAGCCAACACAAGGTGCTATGCTATGCTACACTATGTAGTGTAGCATAGTGTAGTAAAGGTAGAGTAGAAAGGCCCATCTTGCTAGGTGCCTCCAACAGCAAGATTGCACTTAGTAAGACTTTGGCCTCCAAAACTCCCTGCCCCACTTAGCCCTCAAGCCTCAAGCAAAAGTTTCTTTCTAGAAAATGATGAATTAAACAAGGAAGCATGATATGCTGACTGCTACGTTGTGCTATGCTACATAGCGTAGCAATAATACAAAAACAATATAAGTGTGTCAAACATGAATTTAGCAAGTCCAAAGACTCTCCAGAATGAGGGACAAAAGTTGTAGTTGTTAGCTTGACTAAGCCTCAGAAAAATGCTATTTGGCTTCTATGCAAATTTCAGTTAAGACTAGTGGCTATGTTATGCTACGCTACGTAGCATAGCACAGCATAGCAAGTAGCTACCTACACTACGCCAATGTGCTCAATAGCGTGAGTAGTGCAACACTGGTACAGAAGCATCAAGACATCTTCGGGTAAGTCTAGAACTTGTTGACAACAATCTTTCTCACTCTGGCATCTCCTTGGTGAAATCAACAATTTTACTTCATTTTCATACCCATGATCAACTCCCAAAATTTTTTTCCTATGCTTGACCCTACTTGTAAGAGTAGGGAAGACGTAGTCCTAGAGCATAGGCTCCATTTTATTCATATTTTTAGCACACTGGATCTTAGCACATGCAATTTCAGTAGTATAGTCATAGCATAATAGAGTTCACATCCAGAATTGCACACCTACATGGTATGGACATGTTAGCACCCAAACCATGTTTCTCTCCTGCTCTTGGCCCTATAAATACCACAACAAAAAATGCTCAAAGGGTTGGATTTTTTTTGTTGGCTGTTTGGCTTTTTTGGTTGCCTTTTCGATGTAGTTTGCCTTTAAGCTAGCTTTTGGATAGCATAGTTGGCATTTTTTAGCATTCTGGTTACCGTTGAGTTCTTTGGTCAGCTCCAAACATCCATTTGTGAGTCAAGCATTTTGGCATCCTAACATATAGAGTAGCAAGTAGAAGACTTGTGACTATACTGTTCTGTGTAAGCAATGTCTCTCCAGTGTTGCAAAACCTATTGTACGCCCTTCAGCAAGGCAAAGAATCAAATCCGCGACCTTTGGGGTGGTGCACTTTCTCACCCAAGTTTGATTTATGATTTCCTTACTATAATCGTTGTTTTGCACTATTTTTAATGTTTTTCATTTCTTGATGATCAATCTACTCTGTGTGTCCTGCTTCCGAAACCAACATTCACGAAAAGGTTAAGATACACCTATTAAGTCCCTGTTTGATCAACCAGACCATTCAGGGAGCCCCATTTCCATTTCTCTCTAGCACGGCCCTCGCATGGATCGAGGGTTAAACTGTTCACCCAAAAACCTCTCAGTGTTCTAGCCACCAACATTTTCAGTTGGTACCGCTTCTAAGATGAGAACATTGAAGTCATCAATACCTCTAAAAAATGAAAGAAAAAGAGGCCCTACTGTTCCACTAATCCTAACTATGATGGGGGGAAGCAAGGTACCAATTTTTCTGTAACTCCCCCACTAGTGACGATGTTTCTTTTTCAACATCAACAACATGAGAAAAGACCCTAACATTATTGTCAAGCAACTACATGACTATTTTACATGCATAACATTTGATTTCAGTCAATTTTTTGTAGCCCAAGGGGCCTTGGCATAGCTCTACATACTTCTTTTTAGAGTAAACCCTCAACAGAGTAACGCCATTGATGGCAAGTATACACCCAATAACGCATGTATAGGAGAACACCAACAAGTCTGAGCACCATCACAACTGAGATGAAACATTGAGTACAATGTTCCTGATGTTTCATTCTCACCATGCCAGTAAGAGAAAGGTAGTAGTGATGTGTGACCTCTTGCAAGTAGAACCAATGCCAGAATTAATGCCACAACCTATGTCGATGTTGATGCCCATTATTCTGATATGAAGCCATTGATGGAAATGAAGATGACATGATGCAAAGTTAATGGCAACCAGTTTGCCCCAGGCGTAAGATGTAGTTGTAACCACTTGTCTTGTTTTCAGGAGTGATGAATGATAGAGGAACAATGCAGTAACCAATGTTTCATGGTGGTAGGCATTATGTGCGATTGATGTAGTTATTTTGAAATTTTCTATTCTTACATATTACCCCAAAACTATAACATAAATAAATCTTCAAAAATAATTAATATGAGCTTAGTGTTTTATATACTTTGATCTTAATAATATACATTTAAGCAAAAGAAAATTTGTTATTTAAAATGGAGAGGAAATTTATGGAGATGTGGCAACTATATATTTATTTTCTACAAATTTGTAACTTTATATAGAAGTTAGAACTTGATTTTCTTGATATTTTCTAGACAACTACAAGGGTAGAATTAAAGGGAGGATTTTTGGGAGAAAGACACTTTGAAGAATTTTTGTAAGATAACTTGTTGAAGATATCAATTAGGCTACTTTATTTTAACCTTGTGAGTTAATTTTTTCCTATTTTGTTTTAGTTGCTTAGCTAATGGTTTAGATAGTATCATGCTTGGCATTTAATTTTTGGATTTGTCCTAAGTTGCTCTTATATCTCTATTTTTTGCACAATGTTATACTCCTGTTAAGATTTTCCATAGAAGAGCTCATGTTGTCAAAAGCCTCAAGAGCAATTGAATAGTATTGTCTTAATGAAATTCCCTATTTTGAGCATAGAGGATCCAAGAAAATCTTTGATATTTTGATAGGACCAAAATAGCTTCTTTATTTTTAAAGTGTATTGCCTTGCTATTTCAATCAAGAAATTATTAAATTTTTTGAAAGCTCTATTGAATGCAATCTTTAACAATTGTTAACTAGCAAAAATAGAGATTCATACTTAGCAATTTTTTGGTAGTATAATAAGATTATATTTATGAAATTGCTTATGAAGCTTTGAAAGTTTGAACAATTTGTAGTTATTAAATTTGGAATAGCTTGATTACAAAGTGTTTACTCGTATCAATTTATCTTGGTTAAATATTTGAGATTTCACACTAATCTACTATCTTTTCTTTCTCTTTCTAAGTCCATTGAATCTTGCTCTATTTTTAGTTTTCTTGTTGATGAGTGATGAGGTACCCCTACGCTCAACCATATGAATACGAGCATTTCACACACGATCTGGTTGAATTCCAAGGACTAAGTGCTTATGTGCCCTTGTAGAACAAGGACAAGTTGGTTGATCGTTGTCTTCCCAAGCTTACCTATATGTCACAATTGTATGGTTAAGTAAGCTTGAGGCATATGATTTTTATAGCTTTTATGTTTTTATGTTCTACACTAGTAGGGAAAGAGAGAGATAACTCAGTGATGAATTTAACTTAACTACTGATTAACTAGGCTTTAACTAATCCTAACACCAGTATCCGTTCTCACTTCTCATACACATCTCGAACTAGTGCAACACTACTAGGATTACCAAACGTTAATCGTTACTAGGTTACCAAGTGTTACACGCATGCTCGAAGTGATCGTACTAAGTGTATTTTAATGATTTTCTTAATTGATCAAAATGAATTTCTGTGCTAATAACAGAAATGTAAAGTGCACAAAATAAAATAAAATAAAATAAAATAAATGCATAAGAAAATAAAATAAAATAAATGTGTAAGAAAAAAAATCTCAAGTGCTACAAGGATGAATCAAAGAGCTTGTCTTTATTGCCGTACACAAGGTGTGCTCAGGTACATAATGCTCGAATAAAGATCCATCCACACTTTGACCTCCTGCTACGGGCACTTAGAAAATACTCTAATTTTCAAATAGAGTACAAGAGTTTCACTACTTGACTGCTACCAGACTTCTTTTCAATTATGCGCCTGGGCATTGTATTTATAGACTTGGGAGCAACTACTCTAATAATTAGAGTAATCACTCTAATAATTAGAATAACTGCTCCAATAATAACCACTCTAATTATTAGAGTAACTGCTCCAATAATAACTTCTCTAATAATTAGAGTAATCACTCCAATAATAACAGCTCTAATTATTAGAGTAATCGCTCTAATAATTAGAGTAACCACTTCATCATACCCCCATGACTGAATGAAAACTCATCCTTGAGTTCCTTACAAAATATTGGGAAGGTATGGAATTATTGACTAATTGACAACTGACGGTGGAATGGGATGATAGACTCAACATGCCCAGTGAATGAATCAATAAGCATATTACAACATTAGTTTTCATGACCATTGTGGTAAACACTTGTACATAAATGACATCCAAGCCTTTATTTGGTAGCTTGTAGAGAAAGAGAGAGAAAGAAAATGAAGCTTGTTGCTGCCAATGCTAAGATTGTGCCTTCCGTTATTTATCCATAGCCATAGACTTGCTCCTTTCATAAATGCTCCAATTTCGGTCCATTCTGAGTGGTTCGTCCAAGCCTAGTCCATTGTTTGTATAATCGACATCTACATACACAACACAGTCACAAATGAGCAAGGATAGATAATCCGCAATTTAGTTGATACCTTGCCTCAATATGAAGTGCATTGGCTAAGTTGTGGTTATGGAAGAAACTGGTTTGAAGATTTATTACTGGCAACTATCCAAGGTGTAAGGGTTAAGCAATTAGTAAAATGGAAAAAATTGAAAAATTTGTGCTAGGGCCCCCACAACTAAGAGCAAACCTTCGGTAGCTATAAGATGGAAAAACATGAGGAACAAGAAAGATGAAAAATATAAACAACAACGCCAATAAAATGGATGTCATGGATGGGGATGAAACAAGAAATGATTGATTGCAATAAATGTTTAAGGGAAATACGTGAACAATTGCACCAAAAAGAAATGCCAGTGGGTCCTCTCCAAAGTAGGCTCATGCCTTTTATGCCTTGACAAACCCACAAACCAAAGATTCTGTAGGCTTTAGGAATGTCATTTGGAAGCAAGAGTTAAAAACTTACCCACAAGAATTCACCAAAGAAAAATAATGCATCAACCCAGAATGGACTAACGATAAAACCGACAATGAGGTGGAAAATGGGAAGAAAGATGAAGAGGAGAGAATGGAATGGAATACCAAGAACAAGGTTGTGTAAAGCCCCTTGTGTACTTTATGGTTAATGTGACTAAGTAGAACTCATCCCAAATCTAGACTCAAACAAATCACATCCAGTGACCTCTCATCAATACACTTGACCAATCCATCTACATGAAGTAACAAGAATGCTTCCACAAAAATTTACCACCATTCAAAAGGGAGCGAGATGGAGAAGTAGGAAATGAGAAAGGGCCTGAGTTAGAGGGAACCTTCAGGCATGGGTAACATATCTTTTCAATTCCATAACAAGTTCTTGTAGCCTATATTGCTTTATTATGTCTAAGGGGTGTGCTTTGAATTCTCACTCTCTTTTTTCCTTTTTTTTTGTTATTTTTTTTTGCATGAAAACCACACCATGAAAAGACTTATTTTTATTCACTCAGCTTCCCAATTTTTGAACAATGTCAAAATGGCAGAAAACCCAAGAAAAAGCATCCAAGCACCTAAGAGAATGGCCAACACAAATGCATTAAATCCCCTTGAAGTCACACCTTTTTCATCTTTTCAGTCTTTCCTTGGTTTGAAAATACCCACTCACCAATTCATTAATAAATTTACTTAGAAAAAAGGGACTATACAGTTCCAACCCAAAGGAGACCATAGAGTTGTATGGATGAGTGGACGGTGGGGACTCATTGCTTATTTTACCAAGAGAACCATACCTTAATATCAGCATCATAATTCAAAGGTAAAAACCAAACATTAGCAATCAATATGATATAATTCAATCCACCATAATGAGCACTTATTGAATGATGAATAAAAGCAATCAAGCAAACAAAGAAATAGTAAAAATATGAATGATGGTGTAAAAAAAATAAGAAAAGTTGGAAAAATGTGTAAAAAAAAATTCAAAAAGAACTGAGGGCCTAAAATGGTTAGCATAGGTGGCCATCTCCCCCACGATTGAGTTGCAAAGAGGTGATCCAAAATCGTGAGCAAGGTTGTCCATCAACAAAGGTAGCATGTGTACTGGTTTTCCTAAGCTCCTAGAAAGGTTTGGTTTGTTGGACGTTGATCAAAAGTTTCTTATTCGAGCTCTCAGGTTTGTATATTATCATGGCCCTTGAAGAAAAAGTTGCATAAATAATATAAGGTCCTTCCCACAGTGTTTGAAATTTAGTATGTTATGGCACATGTGTGGTATTCCAGTAGAGAACCTTATCTCCTAGCTTATATTTAACTTTCCTAATTCTTAGGTCATGACATTGTTTATTGAAGGGCTTATGTAAATCATTAGATGACAGGGCAGCTAATCAGTTTTCATCTAGCAAGTTAAGGATTAATAACCATTGTTTCTTTGCTAGATCAAGATCAAGGTTGAGGTCACATGCCATGGATAGTGTAAAGAGTTCAGTTTGAATGGGAAGCATTTGTAATTTACCGTGCACTAACTCATAGGGAGAGTAGCCTATAGAGAGTTTCCATGTGTAGTAGTATGCCCAAAGAGCATCATTTAGTTTAGTGCTCCAATCTCACCTAAACTTGCTAATAGTTCTTGTCAATATTTTTGTAATCTCCCTATTGGTGACTTCGGCTTGACCGTTCGCTTCGGGGTGGTATGGTGTAGTCAATTTATGCTCAACCCCTAAGTGTTGCATTAATTTTTGAAAAGTTGCACCTATGAAGTGGGTACCATTATCTGAAATAACTGCATGAGGCATACCAAACTTGTTTATGATTTTTTGTTGAACAAATCAACAACAACAATGATATAAGCTTTTCCATTGGACATTGGTATAATTAACCCCATAAAATTAATTCCCCAAATTTCGAAGGGTTATAATAGTTAAATCCATTGTTATGGACCCTCCATTCTAGCAGTCATTCCCCCATCACATTGACAATGCTCACAAGATTGGATGAAATGATGGACGTCCCAAAATAATGTAGGCCAATAATATCCTGCAAGTAGGATCTTGATGGTCATTTGTCTCCCAGCGTAATGACCCCCACAAGGACCCTCATGAGTGTCTTGGAGAACTTGTAGTTGATCTATATCAGGAACACACCATCGAACCAAGCCATTGAGACACACTTTGTAAAGTTTCCCATTAATCTTCATAAAGTACTTGGCTCAGTGAAGAAACTATTGTTTCTTCTTAAGGTTTAACTCTTGTGGTGTTTGTTGGGTGAGGAGATAGGTAAGAATGCTACTATACCAGTTTGTCTCTATGGGTGATTGATTATTCACTACACCAGTAAAGAGAAATTCATCAAGGAAATGATCAGAAATTGGATACTCATCCTCTTTGTTGTCCCATCGCAACTGAGATAAATGATCAGCAACTACATTCTTGATGCCCTTACAATTGATCATCATTAAATCAAACTCTTGTAAGATTACAAGACATCATATGATATGAGGGCTTATCATTGGCTTATTCATGAGGAATCAGATTACACTATGATCTGTATGTATATATAATTTATATCCCAATATATAGTGTCTAGACTTTTCTAGTGCAAACACTACAGTCATTAATTCTTTCTCTGTGGTAGTGTAGTTAAGTTATGCACCAGCGATACTTCTACTTACATAGTGGATGTAATAAGGATGCTTCTGGTCATCTAACTATGTAAGTACAGCTCCTAAAGCATAGTTGGACATGTCAGTCATGATATGGAATGGTTTGGACTAGTTAGGAGCTTATAGAATGGGTGTTTCGACTAGCTTCTATTTTAGAGTTTGGAAAGCTAATTTGCATTCCCTGGTCCATTCTAAAGGTACATCCTTTTTCATTAATTTCACCAATGGTTTGGAAACCTTTAAAAAGTTCTCAATAACCAAATATCTTTGACAATTTTTGATTGATGGGTAATTCCTTGGATAATTTTGATTTTCTTGGGGACTACCTCTATCCCTGTGTGTGATATTTTGTGCCCTAGTACTACATCTTCTTGGACCATCAAATGGGTTTTCTACTAGTTAAGCCTCAAATTGGTTTCTACACATCTTTTTAACACTTGCTCCAGCCAGTCCAAGGCTTGATCAAAGTTTGCTCCATAAGTGGAGAAGTCGTCCATAAAGATCTCCACACCATTTCCTATCTGTTGTTGGAATATGCTTAGAACTAGTCGTTGAAATGTTGCAAGGGCATTGCACAAGCCAAACAACATCTATTTCTATGCGAATGCTCCCCAAGGACTAGTGAACGTAGTTTTGGCTTGGTCTTTTGGGGCTATTTGTATTTGGTTATATCCACTATATCCATCTAGAAAACTATAATAGCGATGCCCTACGATGGTGTCTAAGACTTGGTCAATATGGAAAGTGATCTTGAATGTTGCCATATTTAGTAGCTTGAAATCTATGCACACCCTCTATTTGCCTCCCTTCTTAGGCATAATAACTAAGGGGCTAACCCATTCGCTATCAGCAATGGGGTATATGAACCCAGCCTTGAGAGGCTATTTGATTTCTTTCTTAACTACTTGCTTTAGCTTAGGGTTCAATCACCTCTACAGTTGTCTTCAAGGCTTCATGGAGGGGTCAGTGTAAATTTTATGTTAGCATATCCTAGGATCTATTCTAGTTAATTTAAGATATGATCAAACGAAGGCTTTTGACCATTTATTTATTACCTTTAGCAGTTCTTCCTTCTATTGAGGAGCAAGCTTAGCATTGATAATTACAGGTTTTCTATTTTTAAGAAACTTGTATTCCATACTAGTGGGCAATGGTTTCAGCTCGAGAGGCTCTTGCTTAAATTTCTTAGGGATTTCCAACTTCCCCCAGTTGATATTTTCAAGGTTAAGACTAAGAAGTTGGTGGTGGGCTTGCTCTAATGCATCTATGCTATCGATGAAAGCACAAGTCAAACCCTTATTTGGTTCCATGCATATGAGTGAACTACTTTCTTGATCAACTATCAGCCACTGGGTGTCTTCCTGTTGTGTGGCTACTGCATATAGGCATCTTTGTATGTTAATCACATGTGCACACTGATTAGAAGCAAGAAATGCTAAACTTTGCACAAACCATGATCTCTGCACACAAGTACACCCCTGTGTCACTGTATGTGATGCACGAAACTTTCTTCTTCTCGATCTTTCCAAATGTATTTTTCTTTGATATTTCTAGAGAAAGATCACAGACTCCTAGGTGTGCATCGATGGTGCTTAGCCATGCTCTTTCCATTATGATTGGGAAGTCCCCCTTACTATTGTTCACCTGAATTACTAGGAATTCAGCTGGGTACGACCACCCACAAATAGTGGTAACAATGTATTCCACTAATCCCAATGGGACAATGATGGACTAGTCGGCCAACTCTAGATGGAGGTTGCTCTTTTTCAATGGAGGCAAGTTCTAGGCCTTGTACATTTCTTGAGAAATCAAGTTCACACCAGAACATGAATCCAAAAGAGCCTTGCAAAATTCATTTCTAGCGATTTGTAAATATATCAGAGGATTCCCAGGATCAAAGAATTTCCTAGGAAGATGGCCAGCTTTAATCCAATCAATGACAGCATGTGTTAACATGACCATATGCATTGAATGCGGTGGTTGAGTTGAAGGAGGCTCCAAATTTTGATTGATATGGAGGTGTCTAAGGAATTATCTACTTGTGATTGGAAGGGCTTGGTTGGACTATTGGTTCTAAAGAAAGGTATTTTCTTCATGTGGTTGTTGGAACCAATAGTAGGTTGAGAGCTAATAGCCTTCATGGCATTATGTTACTGCAACTGGGTAGGGATTTCACCTTGCATCGTGGGAGCATGTGGTAGTGGTGCTATTGGTGGAAGAGATGCAACTGGATGAGAAGGATGATATGCTTGCAAAGTATCGCCTCTAGAAGGGGGAGTCCCATAATACTCATGGGCTTGGTAGTGAGGTTGAGGAGTGATGTAACTAGTAGGATCACGTGGGAAGATTGGCTGCTACACGTAATATCCATACGGGTCAGGTTACTGATAAGGATACTATTGCCTTGGTGGTGGCATTCCCCATGATTGTGCGTGATGCCACTATTGATATTGCTTAATTGGTTGTGGTGGAGTTCCACTTGGATAATACATTAAGGGTTGGTGGAACTGTCTTGGGTTACCTTGGGGATAAGGTAACCTTCAAGGTGTTTGCCTTTTGTTTAATTTTCGGTTGAGTGCATACAAGCCAGACTCTTGTAAGTATGATATTATAGGGTAACATCCCTTAGGATGGTCATATTGACATATCTTGCATCCACTATCATTGTCTATTTCTGAATCTACAACCTCTTCAATGATAGCAACTTTGCCCTTACCCTTGCTAAATACATGTTTAGCTTCTCTCTTTTTTCTTTTTTCGTGATCACTACCTTGCTCTCTAGACTCCTCTACTATTTTAAGAACAGTTTAAATCTATTGTCTAGGAAATCCCACATTTGGTCTACCTTTTCTGAAACTTCTGATGTCATCTTTTGGATAGGCAAAGTTTTCCTATTCACCATCTCTTCGAGAGGTGACTCTTCTTCATCCTCACAAAATCTTACTCCCCTCTTCTAGAGGGAAGGATCTCGGTTATACTCTTTCACACTTTCTCTCTTCCATAGCACACCTTCTTCCTTAGCAACTTGCTCCAATAGTCTTTGAATTTGATGGAACCTAAGCTCGGATAGTCTCCCTTGGGCATAAGTCCCAAGGGTTCTTCTTGTTTCATGCCTAAGCCCATCCACGAGATGGCATAATTGATCCCTTTGTGAATAACCATGGCCAGGACAACAATGTAACAATGCATAGTATCAGCCCATGGCAGCATCCAAGGGTTCATGTCCCCTTTGTTTCTAGCCTTGGATTTGCTTTCACAAGTTAGACACTCGGGAGTACATTTGGTACTTGTCATTAAAAATTTCTGACATAGTACTCCACCTACAAATGGATTCTGGTTCTAAAGACTGGTACCAACTTTCCACTTCTTTAACTAATGTCTGTGGAAACATCTTAAGTTTTTGCCATTCTGTCTCTATATTTTGTAAGGCACACACATCATGGAATGCTTGTAAATGATTTTGAGGATCAACGTTGTATCCCCATTCAAATTGTGGGATGTTTTTCATATCTAATCTCTTGATCCTACTATCTTTCTGATGCCTTTTTGGAATTCTAACAGCCTCAATTATGTCTCACATACTTCGAGTAGTGAGTAGGGGTTCATCGTGATTGTCTCGTCCATGGTGTCTATGATGCCTATGTTGTTTCCTACTCTCCATTCTTCTATGTCGTGAATCTCTAGAGTGCCCTCGTCCCCTTTCCTAGCTATTTTGTCTATGACCTCCACTTTGTCTACCTTTATCCCCATGGTCTTTTTCTTTATGACCGCATCCATATATTGAAGGAGATGATCAAGGAGATGATGAAGATGAAGAAGAAGGAGAACCATCACCATGACAGTGTCTGCTACCTTCTCTTCTACGGTCTCAGCCCTGATCACGATTATGATCAAAATGTCCACCTTTATCATGAGTTCGTGTCTCTTTTTTGGATCCTTTGTGCCCATGGGTATCATAACCTAGGTTATGAATTGTGAAATGAAGGCTTTGATACATAACCCATTGGCCAAAGTCAATGGGAGGAACATTGTTGTGTGGGTGACTACCTGAGGTAGGTTCACCACCCTCATTTTTGCTTAAGACATGTGTGGCATCCTAGGACCATTTACCCTTCAAAGACTTATGATGTCTCTCCTGTTGCAAGTCCCTTTGATGTTATGCCTTTGTGAAAAGGTATTCTCTAAAGTCATGGTCTTGCACACGTATTATGCATGTAAGTGTGACATGCCAATTCATGTGAGAGCATGAAGAAGCATGCTCGGGACTGAGCAATTGGGAGGTAACACTATGTTACCTTCTAAGTCTCGCCAACACAGTTGTTTATCTTAATGGAGGATAAAGGTGAAGTCTTCTATATACTCATCGGGATGAATATATACCACTTGAACTTGTTGAGGGATTGGTGGATCAACATCATGTGTATTACACTGCCAACTGTTTCCTGTTTTAGACCTAGGCAGTGAGGCACTTTTGTACGAAGAAGGAGACATACTTTTCTGTTTAGTGTGGAATGTATTCTTGTTTATTATTTTCTCAACCAGCCCTAAGGGTTCATTCCAATGATGTGAATGATTTCCTATGTTCTAGTTAGTGAACAAACAACTAAGTCCCTGACAACGATGCCAATGATGAGTGACGAGGTATCCCTACACAACCATACAAATACGAGCGTTTCATGCACTATCTGGTCGAATTCCAAGTACTAAGTGCTTATGCGCCCTTGTGGAGCAAGGACGGGTTGGTTGATCGTTGTCTTCCCAAGCTTACCTGTATGTCACGATTGCATGGTTAAGTAAGCTTGAGGCATATGATTTTTATAGCATTTATGTTTTTATGTCCTATGCTAGTAGGGAAAGAGACAGATAACTAAGTAACTAATTTAACTTAACTATTGATTAACTAGGCTTTAACTAATCCTAACACCAGTATCCATTCTCACTTGTTGTACACATCCTGAACCAGTTCAACATTACTGGGATTACCAAACACTAATCATTACTAGGAAACCAAGTGTTACACACATGCTCGAAGTGATCGTACTAAGTGTATTTTAATGATTTGTTTAATTAATCAAAAAGAATTGTTGTGCTAATAACAAAAATGTAAAGTACATAAAATAAAATAAATTCATAAGAAAATAAAATAAAAGAAATGCATAAGAAAACAAATCTCAAGTGCTGCAAGGATGAATCAAAGAGCTTGTCTTTATTGTCATAGATAAGGTGTGCTCAGGTACACAATGCTCAAATAAAGATCCATCCACACTTCGACCTCCTACTATGGGCACTTGGAAAATACTCTAACTTTAAAATAGACTACAAGAGTTTCGCTACTTGACTGCTACTAGACTTCTTTTCAATTGTGTGCTTGGGCACTATATTTATAGACTTGGTAGCAACTACTCTAATAATTAGAGTAACTGCTATAATAATTAGAATAATTGCTCCAATAATAACCACTCTAAATATTAGAGCAATTGCTTCATTAGTTGTGGAACTTTCTCTCTACGGGAAATTAGGAATAGATTGGAAGAATTATGCTCAAACGTTTTTGCAAAATTTTATTTGTTACAAGTAGATATTATAAGAACCATATAGACTAAGTGATTCAACAAAATAGGAATCTCCAAAAACTCATAGTATTTGACAAAGTTAGCTAAATCTTTTTATGATAGCCAATTATAGTTTTATACACAACCTAACCATTTTAACATTTGCTATAGCAAATGCATACTCACGATTAGTTTGTTTTATAACTATTGAGTTTATTTGGAGGTATCTAGGCCTTGGTGTTACTAGAAACTAGTAAGCACCTAAACCTTATTTGAAGAACATCTTCAATTCCATGACCCCTGGTCATGAGACCGTAAGGCCTTCCAAGATTGGTAGTCCCAAATGGTCACCAATAGTTCTTTTGGTGCTAAAATAAGGGCTAAAATTTTTTCTTGTAAGTTCATAAGCCTAATAGTCCTAGCACACCAACAATTCTTTGTTGTTAATAAGGGTTTAAGAAATTAAATACTATTTTCAATTCATAACCAAGAAGATTTAAAGTTTGGAAGATATCAAATATTTCAAAGAAATTCTCGATTAAAAGACTAATTACTCATTTGAGGAAGAGGGTAAAAATATTTTTGAATTTGAAACAAGTAGTGGAGTAAAACCCAAAAAGATAAGAAGATCACCCCTTCAATCTAGTTTATTAGTCTATAAGAGAAATTCAAAGAAGTATACAAGTTCAACAATAAAAAGGAATTCTATTAGGATGGAAAATCCTTGGCAAAGAGTTACATCATTAGCATTTCAAAACTACAACAATATTCCTAAGGTAGTTTACAAATATTTTCCTAAGCCTTTTATTCCTGGAAAAGCTTACTTGGCTAAAGAGTATATTCACATATTTGAGTGAGCTTTAGCTCATGCAAATGTTCAACATCAAGATCAAGCTTGTAGGTTGTTCATAGAAAATTTAAAGGATATGGCTCAAATTTGGTATTTAACTTGCTAAGAAAAAGTATCACAAGTTGGAATGATATGAAAAGTCTTTTATTGGCCTAGTTTAGCAATCAATTAGACCAACAAAAACTATATTGTGGGCTAATACAAGCTAAGCTAGAAGTTAAAGAGTCAATTAGAGATTTCAATATTAAATTTCAAAAAATTTATGGACTCTTTGAAAGACAATATAGACCATCAGATGAAGTACTTATAGATACTTATCTTAAGGTAGTGAATCCCAATATTTCAATTTGGTTAAGGAGAACTCCAAACTTCCTAACACTGAATGACTACTTTAGTGAAGCTATACAGTTAGAAAAATGGTTGAACTTGAATCATGAAGAGATTATCACAACTAAAAAAAGATCAGAGAAGATGATGATTCTTGTACAAGATTTTGCTTAACTTAAAGCTTTACCAAGGCCATACCATATTAAGACAAAGCGAGAGCTAGAAAGCAAAGAATCTGAAAAAGGACATTTGATGAGAGACTTGTCCAACAAAGTAGTGAAGCTAGAAAAAGCTGTGGTTAAAGCTAAGATTTAGGAAGAAAAGAAACATAGAAAAAATAAACATCAAGATACTAAGCTAGTAGAATATGAGGATGAAAGTGATCTTGTTATGTCTAACTTGATATTGAATCTGATGATGAGCTATCTAGTGTTCATTATGCAAGTAAGTCTTCTAACAATGGATCTAGTGATACCTTTACTATATCAAGTTTTGAAGAGGATATATTGTTAGATGGATATAATCTTTTATCAAATGAAAGGTTAACCAATTCTAGGCTTCCAAATGTCATTTTTGATCCATCTACTAAGAGGAAGGTTTTTCAGCCAAGTAGAAGAGAAAAAAAAATAAAGAAGATCAAGTAGAGCAAAGTACTCAAATCGGTCTTTTAATAAATGGATGATGAAACCAAGCTTTTATGGAGATGGAAAATACAGTTTGATTAAATATCTCAAACATATTAGAGAAAATATTAGCATATATCAATTACTACAAATTGGAGATTAGCAAAGAAAAGCTTTAGAGTTTATTAAAGGTAAAAGGGGAGTTGTAGAATCAAAATTAAGCTATGTGTCCAACAATGATGAGAAAACAAAAGCTAACTATGATTGTACTCCTAACAAGGAAGCTCCTACTTTTCTATTGACAATGACATTAGAAGACAAGTATCTTCATAATTGTTTAATTGATTCTAGAGCTACATGTACTATTATGTTGTTATATGTATGCAAAAAACATGGTTTTATTACTAAAAAATCAAATAAAAATATTGTTCAAGTGGACAAAAGTAGAGTGAAGATTATGGACCAACTACCTAATGTTTTATTAAAAATCACTTCAGAACCTCGTATCAAGAGTAGAGCAACTATTCAAGTGGCTGATATACCATATTCACCTAGTCTTTTATTGAGTAGAAGTTGGAGTAAGAATTTCTCAGGTTATATGTCAACAAATTATTCACATATGTGGCTACCTTGGAAAGGAGAGCCAAATCAAATTTACATATATTGTGAACCATTGATGATTGAAAATATTACTTCAAATGGAAAGAATAAGATTTTTAAAACAAGAGCTTTTGAAAACAAAATTTGCACAATTCAAGAAGTTGATAACTTAGATAAAGAGGATTCTCAAAATGAGAGCAAATGGAAACTATACTTTGATGGTTCTTGTAACTCCAGAGGTGCAGGAGCTAGGATAGTTTTACTAAAAGATGATTCCCCAAAAATATTTAAAGAAATTTATCTATCTTTCCCTTATACTAATAACAAGTTTGAATACAAAGCTCTAAATATTGGAATTAAAACAACACTGGAAAAAGGAATCAAGGTAATCATCATAAAAGAAGACTCAAGATTAGTATGTGAGCAAGTCAAAGGTAATTGTGCAGTAAAGACTTCATTCTTGCAACCTTATAAACATTTTGTCTACAAAATGTTGGATCAATTTCATCACTACCAAATAGAACATATAGGTAGAGAAGATAATTATATAGTATATGACTTAGCAAAAGCAACTTCATCATTAGATATGAAGAGGATAGAAAGTTATGAAGGTGTAATGATCAAGAACAAACATCAACCATTAGTACTAGATAACATTAAACATTTACAAGTATTTGAAGATGAGGATCAATTACTTAGATTCTTGAGAAATAAACAAGAATTTGAAGTTCAAATTATACATGAAATAACATCAAGGTTTAAGACAAAGTCCATTCCCAAAAAAAGTGATTGATTATGAACATGAGTTTAGCAAACATTTGCTTACTAGAAAGGATGTATAGAATTTAGATAATCAAGCTTATGAAGCAGTGAATTTTGGATCTACTGATATGCCAAAAATGTTAAAGGTCACAAATGAAAAATATTTAGTTTTCAAGAAAAAATTACTATTTCCCCTGAAAAATAATTTAGAAAATTTTACTTGATCTTATGATGATCTTAAAGGTTTTAATCAGATGTGATGACATAAAATTCCTTTGATAAATGGTTGTAAGATAGTTAAGAAAAAATAAAGGAAATTTAATCCATCATTTGAGCCAGTTATGAAAGTTGAGAACAAAAAGTTTTTACAAGCCAGAATCATATACCTGGTTCGAGATTTGACATGGCTTGCTAATATTTTTCCAGTAAGAAATAAGAATGATGATATTAGACGTTGTGTGGATTTTAAAAATTTGAATGAACCCTCTAAAAAAGATAAATACCCACTTCCTAGAATTGATGAAATGTTTATCAAAGTATCAGGTTGTCAAGTATATTCTTTCCTAGATGGTTTTTCAGGCTATAATCAAATCATGGTAGATAAGGATGACATATATATAACAACATTCATCACCAAATGGGGAGCTTTTGCTTACCAATTAATGCTATTTGGATTGTCAAATGCTAGAGCTACTTTTCAAAGAGTAATGGATTTAGCCCTTAAAGTTTTAATATTTGACTTTGTTATAGTTTATTTGGATAATATTTCTATATTTCCAAAAAAGAAGGAAGATCATATTGGTCATCTTCAACAAGTTTTTGACAAATGTCATGAGTATGGTATTTCATTAAATCTAAAGAAATGTATCTTTAGGACTAGGTCTAGAAGTTTACTAGGCCATGTGAACTATTAAGAAGGAATCACTATAGATACTTCTCGAATTCAAGCAATATAGAATATTGAGGATCTTACAAGTAAAAAGTTTTATATATCTTTCTTTGGAAAGATAAATTTCGTTAATAAATTTATCCCTAGATTCAATGAAATTACTAAATTTTTGATACATATGTTAAAAAAAGATGTCCTAGTAAAGAAAACACTAGAATCAGATAGAGCCTTAGAAAAAATCAAAAGGGCTATTCAAGAAGCTCCTTACTTGATCAAACCAAAATTAAAGGAAGACTTCTAGCTATATGCTTTTACTTTGAATGCTTTAGTTTATTTTAACTCAAAAAAATGAAAGTCAAGATGAACCAATTGGATTTTTTGGATATCAACTGAAAGGCACAAAATTATATTATTTAGAGTTAGGGAATTAGGCATTTGCAGTCATAAAGCACTTTAGCATTTTAAATACTATTTGGAAAGCTTGTTAGTTCACATTATGCTAATAGAGCCTGTAGCCAAACAAGTCTGAGTTCAAAATGAAATTAGATTGAAAAGAGGAAAGTGGATCATAAAGCTTTAGGGCTTTAGATTTTCATTGGAAATATGTAAAACTATTAAAGGAATGGGATTGACCAAGTTAATGACTAAAGAAGATGATGTATGTGTACTAAGGACTCGTGAGAAAAATTGGTGTGATGAGATTCTAGAATTCCTTGATACACGAAAGGTGCTAGTAAACTTAACTACAAGTTAGAAGAGAGCTTTCTTTGAAAAAGTGGATAAATTTGAGATTAAAGATGGAATCGCATATAAAAAGGATTGAGAGTGGTTTTTCTAGAATGTGTTCATAATGATCATATCAATTTCATTTTAGAATAGTTTCATGATCATTCTAATTTATTCTATGAATCTCCTAAGTCTACTATGCAACATATACTTCGTTATAGTTTTTATTAGCCTACTATATACTAGGATATTAGTTTGAAAATTTAGAGATGTTACAAATGTCAAATTCATGGGCCAAAAATCAAAAAGGCTAGAGCTCCTTTAAAACTGGTAATTGTAGATAAAACATTTCAACAATGGGGCTTAGATTTCATGGGTATAATTACTCCATCGAGAGCAAGACATAAGTTTATTCTCATAACTACCAACTACTTTACCAAATGGTTTGAAGTAAAGGCTCTAAGAAAACGTTCAGCATGAGATGTGATTAAGTTCTTAATAGATCATATTTTAAGTTATTTTGGTCAACCTAAAATATCGGTATTCGATAATAGACTTGCTTTTCAATCTGAAGAATTTATAGTTGGGGAATTAGAAAAATCCATCTTTTTATTTTCTTCTTCAAAGTATTATCCTCAAAGAAATGGATTAGCTGAATCTACAAACAAAAAGCTTCTTTCCTACAGTAGAAAGTCGATGGATGGAAATCTAGAAAACTGGATTAATTAATTACAATTTGCATTATGGAAAAATCGTATTAAGCTCAAAAAGACTATTAGAACTTCAGCTTATAACTTTTCTATGGTTTTCCTACAAGAGTTACGAATAATATTTTAAGTTTTGCCTTAGATGTTGTGCAAAAGTATAGTGAGAAAACTAATAAAAATAGAAGTTTCATGACCTTTCTCATCAAAAGGGAAGCCTAAATGGATAAAGCTAAAGATAATTTATTAAAGAATGCTTTTCAAGTTAAAAGGTGGTTCAATAGAAAGGCTTTGAAAAGGAAGTTTAAGGTTGGTGATCTTGTACTATTATGGAATACAAAAAAGTCAAATAAGTTTTCAGCAATATGGATTGGCCCATTTTAAATCAAGAAAAAATTATCTAGAGATACATACAAATTATCGACACTAGATGGGATAGAGTCACAATGTTCATATAATTTTTTGCATATAAAACATTGTTTTGGATAGCTCCCCACAACTTGAATCTATATGTATAAATTAATATATGTATACAGTATAGTAATATATATATACACATGTGTAGGTAACTATAATAATATTTAGTATATATAGTAGTAAGTAATAAAATTTTAGTAATAATATATATAATAAGTAACATACATATAGTCTTATATAATATTTAACCATAACATATATATATATATCCTATATGTATGTTTAGATAAGCCTATATAATATTATTAAACATGTATATGTTAGAATACTAGTTTAAATAGTATTTAATTTAAAGTGTTAGTTAAATTATTTAATTTTTATTATCTCAAGTAATCATTACTTATCATATGTGTAAGTGGGAGTGATGATTAGATAATTACTTAGTGGTGAGTTAATTTCATCAACCAAATAGTAGAATTCAAATTGGCCTACTATATAATGATGAAAAGATAATTAATTTGGGCAAGGTGGAAAATTTGGTTAGTGAAATTGGTGGAAATTTTAAACATTCTTTACATGATACAAAGAGATGTGGATTTCTTAGAATTGCATCATTTCTCAATTCAAGTCTTAAGTGGAGAAAGCAAGTGAACTATTTAAGTGTGAGGAAGAATATGGTTCTTGGAGAAAGAGCAATGAGAAGGCCATTTATCTCATACATTATGGGATGTAATCCAGAACATGTGTTAAGAGCTTATTGTAAGGCAATTGCCCATGGAGCATCAAGTAAAAGCCCTTTCTTACTTTGGCTTTCAGATGAGCTTAGATTTCTCACTAGTGGACTTTCTATATATTCCGATGTTTGGGGTCCATGAATGTAACACTCAAGATCAAAGAGAATGTAGTAGAGATGATTCTTGGAAGAGGATTTTATGTCTCAAGACATAGAAGCATCTAATTGGGGGGAACCACAAAAACCAGCAGCTAAAGAGATAGATGCAAAGGCGACAAAAATGGTTGTGTAAAGAAAAAATGAAGATCAAGATGAGGCTTCAACTAGGCAAGAAGAGGAATGCTCAATTGAGATAACATATGAAAGGACTCTCAATATGAGAATTCCTAAAAGAGTTACTTTGACTATTCTTTTCCCACCCACAAAATAGTTTGTGTAAAGAGTTGTTTGTAGAATTTTTTAAGATTCATTAGGAATGAGGCTTTTATTTCATCAAACCTTAAGTTTTATGAAAGTTTTCCTTCAAAAAGATTTCTATTTTTGTATGTAAAAAAAAAAGAGATGTTTTCAAGAAAAATTATTTTATTAGTTAATGTGCAAAGAAGGGGGGGTGAAAAATGTTGTCACATAAGACCATTTCTTAGAGCAATTGTCTCTGGTTTGAAAAGAGAATTATTGGAGTTAATCATGTTGGTGATATACAAGCCTTGATTACTTATTAATAAACAAAAAGAAAAGGATATCTAAATTATGTGGAATGATAATGCCTTGATTAGTTTAAAGTTATTTTTAGTTTGATACTAATAACTAAGATGAAAATTGAATATTTAATCAAGGGATAAAGAGGGAGTGATGAGTGGCAAGGTACCCCTACACTCAACCATACGAATACGAGCGTTACACGCACGATCTGGTTGAACTCCACAGACGGACTAGTTGTGGCACCTAGATAGTTAGCCTTAGGTCGCAGTTTGTTGTCTTCCCACCTGGACTAGTATTAGCTTTGTCACATATGGTTTAGTCTAGAGTGAGGTGTATGTTGGGTTTCTAATCTAATGCTACTTGTGAAGGCAATGGAAAGTAATAATTACCAAGCTAGGAGAGAAAGGGTGGGAGAATCTAAACTAGCCTAAGTGCGATGAGCATCCATTCCTTAATCATCCATACACATCTTGGACTTCTTGCATGACTACCACTGAGATTACCAAGTACAGATCCTAGGTACTCTACTGGGTTACCAAGTAGGCACACTTAAATGCTCGTAATCAAGTTGTACTCATTTCGCATTTTAACATAAGATAAGGGAGAGAGAGATTAACTAGGAAAGCAGTAAATAACAATTAATTAAATAATTAATCTAAGTGAATGCTGCAATGATGAAGTAATCTCAATCTTTATTTCTGGTCATGTGCATGTCCAAGTACATCACACTCAAATAAAGGATGTCATACAATTACAATCATAACACTACGGGCATACACTGGAAAATAATTCTATCTCTGGAGGGATAAAACTTCCAGAGTTTCATTAAGGGACTAAAAATGGATGCTAGAATAAGGAAAGCTACCTCTTATTTATAGGAAATGAGACAGGCCGTGATATCACGTACATGATATCGCAGCTGATGTGATATTGCATACGTGATATCGCAGCCCATGTGATATCATAGTTGTGATATCACGGTAGCGATATCACAACCACTACGATATCATGACAGTGATATCACAGCCAGCAAATTCATGACTCATCATACCCCCACGACTAAATGAAAACCCATCCTTGAGTTATAGAGAGAAAAAGCTCCATTGATTACATAGTGGATAGGTATGGGATTATTGACTAACTAGAATAGATTCATGCTGTAGTGTGGAGTCAGAAAAAAATTGAGACGCAACACAAAAGAAAATCCTATGATTACAAAATTAGTGGAACTCATGTAGTTCCTGGTGGCGGTGGCTCCTCCATAGGTATCTTTCCCTTTTCTTATGCTTCAAGTCTTGGGATTTGATGGCATTAAAGTATGGCTTGGAGTTTCTCCTCTCGTAAGGCCCTAGGTGCCTTGGCATGCATGTAAGTTTGCGCCTATGCTATAGAGGCATCCCAATCACCCTTCTCTTTTTCTTCCTCCACCCTTTTATTCTTTGTCAATAGTTTATTAAGTTGCTTGGTTCTGAAAGTGTCCAGCTGGTTCTAAGCAACCTTTGGCCCTATATTCGGAAGGTTTAATACTTCCGAAATGGATTGAATAGAGAAATCAATAGTCACACCACAAATGTTAACCATGGTGCCTTCTTTTCTTTTCTTTTTCTTTTTTTGTTGTGCCAAAATTGGTACATTTTCCCTAAGTACCAGGCACCGCTTGTAGAGAGGACAGGCCATAAGGGAGACCCTTTAAGGTGATCCCTAATAGCCTTAGGAGCGAACTCTACAAAAGATTCGAAGTTTAATTCCACAATCATCACAACGAATGTGGACTTTTCATGAATGGCCTAAACATAATCTTGGGGCAACGTGAGATGTTGTCCCTATTTAGGCACTGCAGCAACTCCTCCTTCTACCTACCCGGACTGTACAGTAGGAGGATCTTCTTGATGAATGTTGAATGATTGTTCCTCTTGTTCTGCATGTTGTCCAGCAGAACCTTGTCTTCCACCTCTCCAAGATCATTTGCTTCCACCTTGAGCAGGACCTTCCTGTTGACCACGTTTCGGGGCCATCTACAATCACACGGGATCAAGCGTTAGTAACGTTGTTTTTTTTTTGAAATTAAGTTTTACCTTACTTCTTGCCTTAATTAATGATCTTATTTTATCTCTGTGTGATATTGCTTGAAAGATTGTAATAATGAGTCTGTTTTACTTAGGTAGTTCCCAATTTTAATTTCCTGGTGTACCTAAAGGACTTAAATGATTTTTTTGTCACATTTTATTCTTTATTTACAACTAATTACCCTTAATAATGTCCTTTGGGCAATGATAAATTCCAAAATAGTTAGGTGCTTTTTGGCAAGTGTCCCTCCCCCACGACTAAGCTGAACACTTCGAGTTCAAGCAAATTTAAATGGAATTAGAATTGGAGTACCAGCGAGCAAGATATAGTGAGAAAAGCAAGTGTCACTCAATTGCAAGTCATAGAGAAAAATTTGAAAATTTCCCCACATGAATGGAAAAAATGATGCTAAGTGTTGTGGGGGGGTCACCTATTTATAGGTTGCAGGGATGCGATATCGTGTATGATACATCACGTACATGATATCACATCCGATGTGATATCGCGTATGTGATATCTCGTCCCTAGTGATATGAGGCACAACAAAATACCAAATTTTTTAAAGGATTTTCTTGAAATAAACGTTGGAACTGAGGACATTAGGCTATTGTTAAGGAGTTCTTGGGTAATTAGATGGTTTTGAAGGCATGACTAATGATGTGAGTGTAATTGAACAATAAAACCTTGGGTGGCAAGAAAAAGGTTATGTGATGGTTCATGGGAACGTTGAAATTCAGAGGGATAATAGTAAGGAAAGAATGTTATGAAAAATAAGCTGAGGGTGAGAAATGGTGTGTGTGATCTATGTTATAAGTGAAGATTACAAAGAATTACACAAGTGGGTCCTCCCCAAAGTAGGTTCCAACCTATAATGCCCTTATGTAACCACACTTAAAGTTTCCGTGGGCACTAAAAGGGTTAAATGTAATCCGCACAAATTCCACAAAACACACACATGTAAATGTCACTAAAATGAGGTAAGAATTCTATGCTACACAGGACACGAGCTACAATTACATTAACAGTGAGATGAGACGAACTATAGAAATGGATTGTAGAGATTGGGACATGAGGTAACTAACCCAGGGCATAGTGAATCCTATGTGTAAAGTATGATTAACGTGTCACTAATCCATCATTCCAAGATCAGAACCAAGTCCATTCCTCTAAGCAGTGACACTGCATTGTTTCATCCCATGATGAGCAACTATGAAAGTATCAAAACAACAAGGCATACGATCACTTGGCATTTTATTCAAGGGAGGAGTGATTTTTGTTTTGTGACACTTTTTTTCTTTTCTATATATTTTTTTTCTTTTCTTCTCTTTTTTTTAACACTAAATCCAGAGAAGCTGCCAACCTTCAGGCATGGGTGCATGTCTTTCCAGTGGGACCCCCTAGAACAGCATTGGATTTTTAAGTGCCCTTTTGATTACTCTTACTCCCATTTTTCGTTAGATCTACAAGGATCTTAGTACAACCACGTTGCATGATAACTCCCATAGACGTCACCAAAGAGAATCCGCACGTGCCCTTGATGTCACACCCTAATCATTCTCTCTTGGTCCATCTTTCTTCATTCTGGGTATAATGAACACAAAATTAATTTTAAGTTTTAAGAATGTCAAGAATATCACTGTACCCTTGAACAGAACCTCTTATTTGTAGAGTGGATGAGTGGGTGTAATGGGCTCACTGTTCCAAATAATTGCGCACTCGAGACTTAATAACATAGAACACACCTCAACCAATGAGCCACATGAGTGTTTTATTCATAGATGAGATTACTTACAAAAACGTAAAAAGACAAAAAGACAAAAAGATAAAAAGATAAAACAAGAAATTGAAAAATGAAAAACTAGAAAATAAAAAGTTGTAAAATCAAAGAAAATGAAAAATATTTATTAACCCTGCTTGTTATTTAGAATGGGGGTATCCCCCATAACTAAATAGTTGATCATGACAAGGATTAATAAATGAAGAATGAGGATCCTTGCATGTTGGAAATATTGGGGCCTAGTCATACTTACCCCATCGGGGTTCACACACTTGATTATAGTAAGCATAGTGGGGCACTTTATATGATGTAGTTCCCGAATAACGAGTTGACCCACTATGATATTTGGGACTGTTAGATGATATGCAAAGATTGGGATGTTGCCTTCCATGGTTGTGTTCATTAGGTTGTATGGTTGTTGGAGCGCGAGTTGGTGGCCTTGATGAAGTTACATGAGGCATTGGATTCGAAGATAAGAGTGGACCATAGTGTGGGACTTGTGTTGAGTTGGAAGATGTAGTGGCCTCGGAATTGTGTTGTCCCTTCTTGCAGTCATGTTTAAAGAAGGAACACTTTTGATTTTGAGGAGGCTTTTCACTGCTATTGGTAGTAGCAACACAAGTGGTGTTCATGGGTTGTTGCTGTGGTGCAAACACCTTAGAAACAGTTGGTGGTAATGTAGAAGGAGGGAAAGGATGAGAATGTTGAAAATTATGAGGAATATAAGGTGCACAAGGTGGTGGTTGTGTTGAGAACATGGGCTGATAGTATTGTGGAGAATAGTAATATGGTACGATAGAGTATGGTGGCCCAGTTGGAGAAACAGGATGTTGAACTTGATATGATCGAACACAATATCTCTGTACGAACTATGGATGTAACGTGTTTTCCCAATGCTCATATAAATGTAACAAGATTGGGCATTGACCCTTGGGGTGATCGTATAGGCAAATGTTGCATTCATACGTATGATTAGCAGTTGAGCTCTTATTTCCTTCATTCCTTCTTTCCGAATGTCTAATGGAGTTCTGTCCTATTTCTTGGGTTGTCAAAACTCTATCTCCAATAATATTGACACATTCTCCACACTTTTGATATGTCCAGTCCAACATCTTATTGATCTTTTCCTCGGCTTCTTCTAATGTTTATTGTGTTGGCAAAGATGATGTTTCCACCTTGAGATTGGTTGATTTCTCCTTTTTATGGTTATGGACCTTTGTTAAGTTGAGATTTTGATCTCGTTGATGTTTTTCAACACTCTCTCATCTAGCCAATTCTCCTTCTTCTTTTGCTACCCACTTAATAAGCTCTTGGACCTAATGGGTTTGTAGTTCGTATAGTTGACCTTGGGCATACATTCCTAAGATCTCTCTTGTTGCATCACGAAGCCCGTCAATGATATGGTACATTAGCCTTTCCTCGGAAAACCCATGGCCTGGATAGTTGTTTAATAGTGCATAATATCTTTCTAAGGCCATGTCCAAGGGTTCATGTTTTGCTTGTTTCCATCCTTGGATTTGTTTCCTCAAGGCTGACACTCTTGCGTAGGTTTGATATTTTTCGTTAAAGGCTTCTACCATTGTTGACCAATGCCATATTGAATTTGGTTTTAATGATCTATACCATACTTTTGCTTGGCCAACGAGTGTCATAGGAAATAGCTTAAGTTTTTGCCAATCGTTATCAATGTTGTTCCATGTGTAGGCATCGCAGAAGGCTTGTAAATGTTGATGTGGATCTAAGTTATAGCCTCCTGAAAAAGTAGGGAAGTTGTTTACATCAAGCCTGGGTAGACGGCTCTCTTTACGATGCCTACGTGAGATTCGAACAACCTCTTGTATTTGCGTTAAGCTTGTAGTGGCCAGCAGGGGTTCATCGTCATCGGGTAAGTTATGCTTTCGAGCGTTGGGATGACGTTGCTTTCGTTCATGTTTATAAGAAACCCCCACCTCGGGTTGCATACTCCAATCTTCGTTGTCATATAATTCATTGGTTCTCCAATGGACTTCCTCACTAAGCCCATGTGATATCACAGCTGTGATATCACGGTAGTGATATCACAACCATCACAGCCAACAAATTCATAAAATGTTCATGTCACTGATGCTATGGAAATTCAAGAATCTATGAAAGAAAGGTTAAGATCTCTGATCAATTCATGTAAAGTATATTTGTTCATTTTTAAATTTTCCACTCACAACTACGGCACACGAAGAGAGCCACAGAGGCAAGAAAAATTAACGCTAAGGTATCAATTCTTTTTAAATGGTAGAGTAAAGGGAAAGTGCAGGCTCCATAGGGAATGAGAATTTGTAACAGATGAAGAACCGCGTTGAGAGCAGAATTTCCTATAGAATCAAAACAAAATAAAACTCAAATTCAAGCCCAAATCTGATTACCATTGTAGGCATTGAATGAATAAAACAGAAAAAACAAACAAGGAAACCAAACAAGGGCAATAACAGAGAACAAGAATTAATAAAACAATTTATGTAAACAAGATTGAAATTGAGGATCCTGGAGTCACTCTATGGCTTCCAAGCCAAGAACATCGAAGCCATCGACACCTCTGAAAAATGAAAGAAAAACAAGCGCTGCAGTTCCACTAACCCTAACTACGACAGTGGGAAGCAAGGTACCGACTTTGCCGTAACTCCCCCACTCGTGATGCCGCTGCGTTTTCAACATCGACAATGTAATCTGCCACAGCATGAGAAAAGACCCTAACATTATTATCAAGAAACTACATGACTATTTTATGTCCAGAACATCTGATTTCACTCGATTTTTCAGTAGCCCAAGGGGCCTCGGCGTAGCTCTACCTACTCATTTTCAGAGTAAATGGCAAGTATACACCCAATAACGCACCTATAGGAGAACACCCAAAATTTGAGCACCATCATCACGAAAGATGAAACACCGAGTACAATGTTCCTGATGTTTCATTCTCACCGTTCCAGCAAGCTGAAGTTAGCAACAACGCGTAACTTCCTGTTGCTAGAACCGATGCCAAAATCAATGCCACAACCTATGCCGATGCCGACACCCATTGTTCTGATAAAGCCGTTGCTGGAAATGAAGACGGCATGATGCAAAGCTAACGGAAACCAGTTTGCTCTAGGTGTAGGATACGGCTGTAACCATTTATCTTGTTTTCAGGAGTGACGAATGAGAGGAACAATGCAGCAACCGGTCTTTCACGTCGGTAGGCGTTATGCCCAATGGACGTGGTTATTTTGAAATTTTCATTTTGTTAACTATTACCCCAAAACTATAACATAAATAAATTTTCAAAAATAATTAGTACGGGCTTAGCATTTTATATACTTTGGTCTTAACAATATACATTTAAGCAAAAGAGAAGTTATTTAAAAAGGAGGAGAGGAAATTTATGAACATGTGGGAAATATACCTTTAATGTCTACAAATTCATAACTTTCTATTGAAGTTAGAAAGTTATAACTTGATTCTTTGGATATTTGTAAGGATATGAGACACTTGCCAACTATGGCTGAATTTTTTCCCAACTTTAAGGTAGTTATGAATATGTTATCTAGATATTTGTTAGTCACCTTAAACTCTCATGATTATTGTAACTACCCTAAGGCCACTATATAAAGGTTGCAAGGGTAAAATTGAAGGGAGGAATTTTTGGGGGAAAAGACATTTTGAAGAAATCTTGTAAGATGGCTTGTTGAAGACATCAATTTGGCTACTTTGTTTTAATCCTGTGAGTTAATTCTTTCTATTTTTTAGTTGCTTAAATAATGGTTTAGATAGTATCATGTTTGACATTTAATTTTGGGATTTGTCCTAAGTTGCACTTATAGCTCTGTTTTTTGCGTAACATTAGACTCCTATTAAGATTTGCTATAAAAGAGCTCATCTTATTGGAAGCCTCAAGAGCAATTGAATAGTATTGTCTTAATGAAATTGCCTATTTTGAGCATAGAGGATTCAAGAAAATCTTTGATATTTTGATAAGACCAAAATAGCTTCTTTATTTTAAAAGTGTATTGCCTTGGTATTTCAATCAAGCAATTGTCAAATTTTTTAAAAGCTCTATTGAATGCAATCTTGGACAACTGTCAACTAGCCAAAATAGAGACTCTTGTTTTGTAGTTTATGCAACAATTTTTGTTAGTATAATAAGGTTGTCTTTATGAAATTGCTTGTTGAGCTCTGAAAGTTTGAATAGTTTGTAGTTATTAAATTAGAAATAGCTTTATCATGAAATGTTTACTTGTATCAATTTATCTTGCTTAAATATTTGAGATTTCACATAAATTTACTTTCTTTTCTTTCTTTTTCTAAGTCCATTAAATCTTGCTCTATTTCTAGTTTTCTTGTGGAACTTTCTCTCTAAGGGAAATTAGAAGTAGATTGGTAGAATAATGTTTAAATGTTTTTGAAAAAATTTATTTGTTAGAAGTAGGTATTATAAGGACCATATAAACTAAGTGATTAAACAAAATAGGAATCTCCAACAACTTGCAGTGTTTGACAAAGTTAACCAAATCTTTTTATGATAGCCAATTATAGTTTCATACACAACCAAACCATTTCAACATTTACAACAAAAAATAGATACTTATGATTAGTTTGTTTTATAATTACTAAGTGTAATTGGAGGTATCTAGGCCTTGTTGTTGCCAAAGACTAGTAAACACTTAAACCTTGTTTGAAGAATTATGAGACCATGAGGCCTCCCAGTGTTGACGGTCCCAAATGATTTCCAATGCTTACTAAAAACATTAGGCATTACACTAAGAGCTATGGTTGCAAAGGCATCAGCTAGTGATGAGAGTGGTTACTCTAGTGATTTATTCTAATTATTAGAGCAGTTACTCTAGCGGTTTATTCTAATTATTAGAGCGGTTACTCTAATTATTAGAGTAGTTGCCCCTAAGCCTATAAATACAGTACTCAAGTGCATAATTGGAAAGAAGTCTTTTAGCAGTCAAGTAGCAAAATTCTTGTAGTCTGTTTGAAAGTTAGAGTATTTTCCAAGTGCCCGCAGCAGGAGGTCTAAGTGTGGATGGATCTTTATTCGAGCATTGTGTACCTGAGCACACCTTGTGTACAGCAATAAAGACGAGCTCTTTAATTCATCCTTGCAGCACTTGAAATTTTTTTTCTTATGCATTTATTTTATTTTATTTTCTTATGCATTTATTTTATTTTATTTTATTTTATGCACTTTACATTTCTGTTATTTGCACAACAATTCATTTTGATCAATTAAGAAAATCGTTAAATTACACAAGCACGACCACTTTGAGCATGCGTGTAATGCTTGGTAACCCAGTAACGATTAGCGTTTGGTAATCCTAGTAGTGTTGCACTGGTTTAGGATGTGTACAACAAGTGGGAACGGATGTTCGTGTTAGGATTAGTTAGAACTTAGTTAATGAGTAGTTAAGTTAAATTAGTCACTTAGTTACCTCTCTCCTTCCCTACTAGCGCAGGACATAAAAATATAAAAGCTATAAAAATCATATGTCTCAAGCTTACTTAACCATACAATCATGACATACAGGTAAGCTTGGGAAGACAACGGTCAACCAACCCATCCTTGTTCCACAAGGGCGCATAAGCACTTAGTCCTTGGAATTCGACCAGATTATGCGTAAAACGCTCGTATTCGTATGGTTGAGTATAGGGGTACCTCGCTGCTCATCATTAGTGTCGTTGCTGAGGACTTAGTTTTTTGTGCACTAACTAGAACATAGGAATAGGGTTGGTTGAGAAAATAATAAACAAGAATACATTACACACTGAAGAGACAAGTATGTTTCCTTCTTCGTATGAAAGCACCTCATCACCTAGGTCTGAAATAGGAAACAATCGGTGGCGTAATACACATGACATTGATCTGCCAATCCCTCAACAATTTCAAGTGGTATATATTTATCCCAATGAGTATATACCAGACTTTACCTTTATCCTCCATCAAGATGAACAACTGCGTTGGCGAGACTTAGAGGGTAACATAGTGTTACCTTCCAATCATTCAATCCCAAGCATGCTTCTTTGTGCTCTCACACAAATTGGCATGCCACACTTACATGCAGAATACGTTGTGCAAGACCATGACTTGAGAGGATACCATCCCATAGAGGCACAATGTCAAAGGGACATGCAACAGGAGAGACATCATAAGTCTTTGAAGGGTAAGTGATCCCAGGATGTCCCACATGTCTTAAGCGAGAATGAGGGTGGTGAACCTACCTTAGGTAGTTGCCCACACAATGATGTTCCTCCCCTTGACTTTGGCCAAGGGGTTGTGTATCAAAACCTTCATTCCACTATTCATAACCTAGGTTCTAATACCCACGGGCACAAAGGATTCGAAAAAGGAACATGGACACATGATAAAGATGGACATTCTGATCGCAATTGCAATTGAGGCCGTGACTACCAAAGAGAAGGTAGCATACATCATCATGGTAATAGTTCTCCTTCTTCTTCACCTTCATCATATCCTTCATCCTTGCCTTCAGTATTTGGACATAGTTATAAGGAAAAAGACCATGGGGATAAAGGTAGGTAAAGTGGAAGTTATAGATGAAATATCCAGGAAAGGGAATGAGGGAAATCTAGAGAGTCATGACATATAAGAAGGAAGAGTAGGGAATAACGTAGGCATCATAGATACCAGGGTTGATACAATCATGATGAACCCCTCCTCACTACTAGAGGTATGTTGGACATAACTGAGGCTGTTAGAATTCCAACAAGGCATCAAAAAGATAATAGGATCAAGAGATTAGATATGAACAACATCCCACGATTTGAAGGGGGATACAACGCTGATCCGTAGAATCATTTACAAGCATTGCATGATGCATGTGCCTTACAGAACATAGAGAACGAATGGAAAAAACTTAAGTTGTTTCCACAGACATTAGTTAAAGAAGTAGAAAGCTGGTACTAGTCTTTAGAATCAGAATCCATTCGTAGGTGGAGTAATATGTTAGAACTATTTAATGATAAGTACCAAACGTACTCCCAAGTGTCTAACTTGCAAAAAAAAATCCAAGGCTGGAAACAAGGAGGACATGAACCCTTGGATGCTACCATGGGCCGATACTATGCACTATTACATCGTTGTTTTAGCCATGGTTATTCGCAAAGGGATCAACTACGCCATCTCGTGGATGGGCTTAGGCATGAAACAAGAGGAACCCTTAGGACTTATGCCCAAGGGAGACTATCTGAGTTTAGGTCCCATCAAATTCAAAGACTATTAGAGCAAGTTGCTAAGGAAGAAGGTGAGCTACAAAAGAGAGAAAGTGTAAAAGAGTATAACCAAGATCTTTCCCTCTAGAAGAGGGAAGTAAGATTTTGTGAGGATGAAGAAGAGTCACCACTTGAAGAGATGGTGAATAGGAAAACTTTACCTATCCAAAAGATGACATCAGAAGTTTTGGTAAAGTTAGATCAAATATGGGATTCCCTAGACAATAGATTTCAAACTATTCTTAAAATAGTAGAGGAGTCTAGAGAGTAAGGTAATGAGAAAAGAAAAAAGAAAGAGGCTGAATATGCACATAGCAAGGGTAAGGGCAAAGTTGTCATCATTGAAGAGGTTGTGGATTCGGAAATAGATAATGATAGTGGATGTGAGATATGTCAATATGACCATCCTAAGGGATGTTGCCTTGTAATCTCACATCTATAGGAGTCTGTGGTGTATGCACTCAACCCACAATTAAACAAAAGGAAAACACCCCAAAGGTTACCTTATCCTCAAGGTAACCCAAGGTAGTTCCACCAACCCTTAACATATTATCCTAGTGGAACTCCATCATAACCAATTGAGAAATATCAATAGTGGAAACACCAAAAATCATGGGGAATGCCATCACCAAGGCAACAATATCCTTATCGACAGCTTGACCCGTATGGATATTACGTGTAGCAGCCAATCTCCCCATGTGACTCTATTGGCCATATCACTCCTCAACCTCACTACCAAGCCCATGAGTATTATGGGATTCCCTCTTCTAGAGGTGATATTTTGCAAGCATATCATCCTTCTCATCTAGTTGCATCTCTTTCACCAATAGCTCCACTACCACCTACTTCTGCAATGCAAGGTGAAATCCCTACTCAACCGTAGCAACGTAATGCCATGAGGGCTGTTAACTCTCAACCTACTATTGGTTCCAACAACCACATGAAGAAAAGACCTTTTTTTAGAACCAACAGTCCAACCAAGCCCTTGCAATCACAAGCAGCTAATTCCTTAGACACCTCAGTATCAATCAAAACTTTGGAGCCTCCTGCAACTCAACCACCACACTCAATGTCGTCACCAATTGGAACAAAGTTGGCCACCTTCCTTGGAAATTCTCTGATCCTGGGAGTCCTCTGATATACTTACAAATCACTGGAAATGCATCGTGCAAAGCTCTTTTGGATTCAAGTTACAATGTCAACTTGATTTCTTAAGAAATGTACAAGGCCTGGAACCTGCCTCCATTGAAAAGGAGCAACATCCATCTAGAGTTGGCTGACCAGTCCATCACTATTCCATTGGGACTAGTGGAAAACATTGTTACCACTATTTGTGGGTGGTCATACCCAACTAACTTCCTAGTGATTCAGGTGAACAACGATAAGGTGGACTTCCCAATTATAATGGGAAGAGCATGGCTAAGCACTATCGATGCATGCCTAGGAATCTATGATCTTTCCCTAGAAATATCAAAGAACAATACATTCAAAAAGATCGAGAAGAAGAAAGTTCCATGCATTGCAGACAGTGACATAGGGTATAATTACATGCAGAGGTCATGGTTTGTGCAAAGTTTAGCATTTCCTATATGCAATTAGTGTGCACAAGTGATCAACATACAAAGATGCCTGTATGCAGCAGCTACATGATAGGAAGGCACCTAGTGGCTAATAGTTGATCAAGAAAGTAGTTCAATCATATGCATGAAACCAACTGAGGGTTTGACTTGTGCTTACATCGATATCATAGATGCATTAGGGCAAGTCCACCACCAACTTTCAAACCTTAACCTCAAAAATATCAACTAGGGAAAGTTGGAAATCCTTGAGAAATTTAAGCAAGAGCCCCTTGAGCTAAAACCATTGTCCACTGGTATGGAATACATGTTACTTAAAAATGGAAAACTAGTAATTATCAACGCTAAGCTTGCTCCTCAACAGAAAGAAGAACTACTGAAGGTAATAAATAACTGGTCAGAAGCCTTTGCTTGGTCATATCCCAAATTAATTAGAATAGATCCTAGGATATGATAACATAGAATTTACATTGACCCCTCCATGAAGCCTCAAAGATAGCTGCAGAGACAATTGAACCCTAAGTTGAAGCAAGTAGTTAAGGAAGAAATTGAACAACTTCTCAACGTTGGGTTCATATACCCCATTGCTGATAGCGAATGGGTTAGCCCCTTAGTTATTGTACCTAAAAAGGGAGGTAAATGGAGGGTGTGCATAGATTTCAGGCTACTAAATATGGCAACATTCAAAGATCACTTTCCATTGCCATTTGTCGACCAAGTCTTAGACACCATTGCAGGGCAGCGCTATTACAGTTTTCTAGATGGATATAGCGGATATAACCAAATACAAATAGCCCTAGAAGACCAAGCCAAGACTACATTCACTAGTCCTTAGGTAACGTTCTCATATAAAAATATGTTGTTTGGCTTGTGCAATGCCCCTGTAACATTTTAACGATTAGTTCTAAGCATATTCCAATAGCATATAGGAAATGGTGTGGAGGTCTTTATGGACGACTTCTCCATTTATGAAGAAAACTTTGATCAAGCCTTGGACTACTTGGGGCAAGTGTTAAAAAGATGTGTAGAAACAAATTTGAGGTTTAACTAGTAGAAAATCCATTTGATGGTCCAAGAAGGCGTTGTACTAGGGCACAAAATCTCACACATAGGGATAGAGGTAGACCCCTGAGAAAATCAAAATTATCCAAGGAATTACCCGTCAACTGGAAATTGTCAAAGATATTCAGTCATTCCTTGGACATACTAGCTACTATAGGAGATTTATTGAGAAGTTTTCAAAGGTTACCAAACCATTGGTGGAATTAATGAAAAAGGACATACCTTTCAAGTGGACTAGGGAATGTAAATTAGCTTTCCAAACTTTGAAACAGAAGCTAGTAGAAACACCCATTCTATAAGGTCATGATTGGTCCAAACCATTCCATATCATAATTGACGTGTCCAACTATGCCTTAGGAGTCGTACTTACATAGTTAGATGACTAGAAGCATCCTTATTACATTCACTATGCAAGTGGAAGTATCACTAGTGCAGAACTTAACTACACTACCACAGAGAAAGAATTAATGGTTGTAGTGTTTGCACTAGAGAAGTTTAGACACTATGTATTGGGATATAAAGTATATATACATACAGATCATAGTGTAATTCGATTCCTCATGAATAAGCCAATGGTAAGCCCTCGTATCATACGATGGCTAATAATCTTACAAGAGTTTGATTTAACGATGATCAATCGCAAGGGCATCTAGAATGTAGTTGTTGATCATTTATCTCGGTTGCGATGGGACAACAAAGAGGATGAGTATCCAATTTCTAATCATTTCCCTGATGAATTCCTCTTTGCTAGTGTAGTGAATAATCAATCACCCACAGAGACAAACTAGTACAATAGCATTCTTACCTATCTCCTCACCCAAAAAACACCAGAAGAGTTAAACCTTAAGAAAAAATAACAATTTCTTCACCGAGCCAAGTACTTTATGGAGATCAATGGACAACTTTACAAAGTGTGTCTCAATAACTTGGTTCGATGGTGTGTCCCTGATATAGATCAACTATGAGTTCTCCAAGATGCTCATGAGGGTCCTTGTAGGGGTCATTACGTTGGGAGACGAATGACCATCAAGATCCTGCTTGCAAGATATTATTGGCTTACATTATTTCAGGACGCCCATCGTTTCTTCCAATCTTGTGAGCGCTATCAACATGATGGGGGAATGACTACTAGAATGGAGGGTCCACAACAATGGATTCAACCATTAGAACCCTTCGACATTTGGGGAATTGATTTTATGGGGCCAATTACACCAATGTACAATGGAAAATCTTATATTATTATTGCTGTTGATTACCTAACAAAATGGGCCAAAGCAACTACTATTAAAGATTGTACATCATCTACAACTGCATGATTTTTTCAACAAAAAATCATAAATAGGTTTGGTGTGCCACATGCACTTATTTTAGATAATGGTACATACTTCACAGGTGCAACTTTTCAAAAATTAATGTAATGCTTAGGGGTTGAGCATAAATTGACTACACCATACTACCCCCAAGCAAACGATCAAGAAGAAGTTACCAACAGGGAGATTACAAAGATATTGACAAGAAGCATTAGCAAGTTTAGGCAAGGCTGGAGCACTAAACTGAATGATGCTCTTTGGGCATACCACTCCACATGGTAAATTACTGATGCTTCCCATTCAAACTGAGCTCTGTACACTATCCATGGCATGTGACCTCAACCTTAACTTGGATCTAGCATAGAAAAAATGGTTAGTAATCCTTAACTTGCTAGATGAAAATCGATTAGCTGACCTATCATGTAATGAATTGCATAAGGCCTTCAATAAAAAATGTCATGACCTAAGAATTAGAAAAGTTAAATATCAGCTAGGAGATAAGGTTCTCTACTGGAATCCCACACATGTGCCACAACGTACTAAATTTCAAACATTTTGAAAAGGATCTTATATTATTTATGCAACTTTTCCTTCAAGGGCCATGATAATATACAAACTTGAGAGCTCAAATAAGAAACTTTTGATCAACGTGCAACAAACCAAACCTTTCCAGGAGCTTAGGATAGCCAATACACATGCTACATCTCTTGATGGACAACCCTACTTACTATTTTGGATCCCCTCCTTGCAACTTAGTCATGGGGGAGATGGCCATCTATGCTAACTGTTTTAGGCCCTCATTTCTTTTTGAATTTTTGTTTTACATATTTTTTTTACACATTCTTTCAACTTTTCTTATTTTTTTTACATCATTGTTCATGTTTTTACTATTTCTTTGTTTGCTTGATTTACTTTTATTCATCATCTAATAAGTGCTCATGCTAATGGATTGAATTATATCATATTTATTGCTAATGTTTGGTTTTTACCTTTGAATTATGATGTTGATATTAAGGTATGGTTCTTTTGGTAAAATAGGTAATGAGTCCATGCCATCCACTTATCCATACAACTCTATGGTCTCCTTTGGCTTGGAATTGTACAGTTCCCTTTTTCTAAGTAAACTTGTTAATGAATTAGTGGCTTGGGATTTTTCAAACCAAGGAAAGGCTCAAAGGATGAAAAGGGTGTGACTTCAAGGGGATTTGATGCATTGGTGCTGGCCATTCTCTTGGGTGCTTGGATGCTTTTTCTTAGGTTTTCCACCAGTCTAACATGTTCAAATATCAGGAAGCTGAGTGAATAAAAATAAGTCTTTGCATGGTATGGTTCTCATACAAAAAAAAAAGAGAGAAAAAGGTGAGAATTCAAAGAACACCCCTTAGACATAATAAAGCAATATGGGCTACAAGTGCTAGTTATGGCACTAGAAAGACATGTTACTCATGCCTAAATGTTCCCTCTAACTAAGGTACTTTCTTGCTTCCTACTTCTCCATCTCACTCTTCTTGGGATGGTGGTCACTCTTTGTGGTAGCATTCTTGTTGCCTCAAGAGGATGGATTGGCCAAGTGTATTGATGCGAGGTCACTGAATGTGGTTGGTTTGAGTCTAGATTTGGGATGAGTTCTACTGAGTTATCTTAACCATGAAATACACAAGGGGCTTTACACAAACTTGTTCTTGGGATTCCATTCCATTCTCTCCTCTCCATCTTTCTTCCCATTAGCATTGTTTGTCATGATAGGATCCTCAACCAGAGAATCTTCAATGATGTCACTAGCTTCAAAGTCAAGGGTTTTGATGAGGTTTTTAGGCCATTCTAGAGGTTTCTTTACAGAAGCTATGTAATTAATAAGACTCTTAGGTTCAAGATCTAGGCAATTCGGATCAATACATCATTCAACATCACTGTAGGGTCCACTTAGGCTCAAAGGCAAGGTGATTTTCTTCTAGGTGTCCATAGTCCAATCTTTCATATCAATCATAAGCACATTAAGTGGAACCTAGGTAAAAATGAGTAAACAATGCCAAAATGATATAAAATACCTTAGTAAATATGCAAACACATAATATTCTAATGTTTAAAAAATGTAAACAAGATCAACCAAGGTTATGGGATGTAGGTGAAGATAGATGAGATAGAATAAAGGCCAAATAAAGGCAAATAAAGGCCAAAAATGGTCAACTAAGGTTCCGTATTGCTAGTTTAAGGCCATGTTCCTAGTTTAAGATCTTAGTAGGCCATGTTTACATAGTATCAAAAAATTGTCAAGAATGATCAAAGCCCATCACTTAACACCAATAAAAGGCTAAACAGAGGCCATAATAGAGAAAACAAAGATAAATGTAATGAAAATGACATGATGTAGAGGCTAGATGAGGTCAACTAATGGTAATGAGGGCCAACAATGCATCACAATGTCAAAATAGGTTAAAACACCATGAAATAAGGCCAAATCCATCAAAATGAAATACATGTGGTAAAACTTGGCCAATACTAGTCAAACAAGATTAGCGTTTTCTAGTTCTACACCTTAGTGAGCCATGGTATGGGGCTACAAGGTTTTTGAGGGAGTTTGGGCACATGAGGAAACTTTCTCAAGGCTATTTTGAGGAAAAATTAACACTTTTTCTTGTCACTACACTGGGCCTTACTAGTGACTATGCTAGCCCAACATAGACATGCATTTTCCAATGTAGTCAATATTCATGGGTAGTCTCCTAGGCTTAGTAGGATTAATTTTAGACTTTCAATGGTTCAAACAATTAGCACAAGGGGTGGGCATTAAAGATTTGCAAGTTTTAACACTATTTTCACCTTCAAGAAGATTGGAAAACATGTTTTCATTGGTGACTACACTGGGCCAGTGTAGTTATGGTAGGTCCTAGCATAGTCACATGGAAAATGTGAGTTTCTAGGGTTTTGGGACTGGTCTTACCACTCTGCCAACTTCCTAGGTCAACACAAGGTTATTAGAGAACTAAATTAGCTATTTGAAGATTGAATTTGAACAATGGAAGTGGATTTTAAAGCATATCCCACTTGAGTATGTTGGGTTACCATAGTTATGCATGGTGGCAACATAGTCATGGGAAATTAGATATTTATAAGGCCAAAAATAAGTGGAGTTGTAGCTGGATGGGATGGAATAGGGTTCTGGGCTTCTTTAGATAATTTTGGACCATTTTGAGTGCTATACGACTAATTGTTGTTGTCACAAAATGGGTTCCTACTGTGACTACACTAGGCTAGCATAGTCATAGGCTTCCTTAGCATAGTTTTTCATGGGAAATGAATTTTAATGAGTTTCCAAGCTTAATCAAACATGCTAATGGACTAGGGTTATAGTGTTGAAATTACTAGTTTTAGCAGCTATTTGGGTCTTGGAATGGCCAAATACCTCTTGGCTACGTTGGCATGAAATTCATAGCATAGTCGAGAATTTTGGAGTGAAAAAAGGTGAATTTTGGCTTATTTCCCAAGTTTTCCTAGTCTCTGCATGTTCCAATAAAGTTTTAGGTATCGTTGGAAGCTGATTTAGGTAGTTTCTAAGCTATTTTGAACACTTTCAAGTGGACTTTATTGGGCTACACTAGTGACTACGCTGGCCCAATGTAGTCACAATAGCTTCTAGTGTAGTCAAGGGATTTGGTATGGAAAATAATGAATTTTAGCTTCCTCTCAAGGTCAGATGGTCTCAAAATGCTATAGTAAGATCTTGCAATTGGAAATAGTGTCATGGAAATTGGATTTGACTTGTTTTGTGCTTCAAAATGTGGACTACACTGACCAACATTAGTTAGTACACTAGCCCAATATAGTCACATAATTTTCAGCATAGCTTAGGTTTTGGAGGTGGAAGATGTTCATTTTTATGGTCAAAATTAGCTTTGGTAGGGTCTCAAGACATTCAAAAATGAATTCTAAGTTGTCTATGGCAACTTTGGCTTATTTTAGGTGGACTACATTGGGCTTTGGTAATCACTACACTAGCCCAATGTAGTTACATCATCCCTTAGCATAGTTGAAATTGGAGACTATAAAAAATGATGAAAAAGGATGAGTTTCATGGAAAAATAGGCTATGGTGAGGTTCTAGAGCTTTTCAAAAGTGGATTTGAGTTTCTTAATGTAGATTTTGAACAAATTTGAGTGAAGTATGTTGGGCTCTAGCAGTGACTATGTTGGTCTAGCATAGTCACATCATCCCTCAACATAGTTGAGGCTTGGAATTGTGAAAAATGGAAAACATAATAAGTTTTATCTTGGTCTTTAGCTTTGCTAGATTTTAAGATTCTTGGGAGGTAAGTTGGACTACAACATGAATTATTTTAAGCTTTCTAAGTGGACTACATTGGGTTCTAGAAGTGAATACACTGGCCCAACATAGTCACTCTTGGAAAATGAGTTTTGGCATGGGAAATAAAGAAATATTGCTTCCATTTTTAGTCTAGCATGGTCTTGAGGCCTCCAAAGGTGAATATGAGCTTTTGATTAGACTATGCTGGGCACCAGCTATGACTATGCTAGCCTAGCATGGCCACCCCATTCTTAGTGTAGTCACACTTGGGAAACCCATTTTCATGATTTTGTGGGAGGGTTTTAAGTGATTGATTAGTAGTTTGAAGTCACTAGAGGTCTTGGGGAGGTGTGAAGGCTATGAAGTGAGGTTTTGGAGGTGTATATTGGTCTACATGGTTAATTCTTCCTAGAAACCTTGTGACTACACTAGGCCATCATAGTCACTGGGTTTTCCTAGCATAGTCATGAGAAATCATAGATTTTTGACATCATTTAATGAACTTGATCATGTTTTGAGCCTACCAAGAGCTCAGACTAGGGTTTGTGGAGAAGGCATGGACGTTTAGAGTCAATTGGAGGTTTGATGGGCTATGAATGGTCTATTCCACCATAGACTATGCTAGGTTAGCATAGTCATGTTGTTACCTAGTGTAGTCACATTATACACCCAATCCATAGCAAGATTTGATACCACTCCTAGCCTACTAACTACTAATTTTAATATTTGGTTGCTAATTTTGGTCATAGGCCTCTTGGATTGTTGTGCAATATAAATGGGTTGATGGTAAATGGGAAAATGCATTATATTCCATTGAACTACACTAGGCCAACATAGTCATAGCTAGTGCCCAGTGTAGTCTCATGGACTATCCAATTGTTTCATGAATCTTGAAGTTCATGGAAACTCTACTTACACCTATCTCAACACTTACTCAACTTGACCATGTATCTCTTGTTATGGATGGAGGATTGGGGATTAGGTTTTGGAAGATGGATGGGATATTGCACTTATCCAAAGGTTTCCATGAGTGCAAACCTTAGTGTAGTTGATAAAGCTGATTTTTGAAGGAATACGATATCAGATATATGATATTGTAGCTCCAATATCATAGCACTAGCTACATCATTGGATGTGTAATATCGAGGGATGCATGCTAGCCTATAAATAAAACACTTAGGCATAGAAATTCATAAGAGATTTCATTCCATAGTAGTGAAACTTGTTTAGTTTGTTTTCATGAGTTTAGTCCTTGGCACTTAGAAGTGTATGCCTGCAATATGGTGTTGAGTGATTGTATGGTGTCTTTATTCCAGTGAATTGTACTTGGACATAGTTTATGACTAGTAATAAAGATCAAGATTGCTTATCATCATTGTAGCATCCACTTAGTTTTCTTTCTATTTACTTAGAATAATTGTTCTTGTTTTTCCTAGTTAATCATTTACTTTACAAGCATTTTATTTTACATGTTGAAAGTAAGCAATGTGGATACGACTAGTTTTGAATACTAAGTGTAGTTATTTAGTAACCTAGTAGTGTTATCACTAGGTATGCCTAATAGTAGTACACTTGGTAATCCCAATGATGACTACATGAGTCTAGGGCATGTACAGAAAACCAAGATTGAATATTCGCCACCATAGGATAGAATAGATTTGTTTACTATTTACTTAAACTTAGAAACTATTTCCATTTCATCATGTTCACTAGAAGTAGCAATGGCCCAATAACATTAGTGATCATATACCTTACTATGAGCTAAACCATACACATAGAGTTTAGTAGATCCATGTGGAAAGACAACGGTCTCAAGCTTTAACCAATTGCTAGCATATTCACATTGCAACGTTCACAGATTATGAATTGGTCACACGTAAACAATTGTGACTTGTATGGTTAGGTGCTAGATTATTCCACTGCTCATCATTGGCACCATTTCTAGGAACAAGTTAATGTATGCTGAGTAATTAATTTTGTGAAGGTCATTGTATCAAAAACCCAAAGTTGAAATCCATAACTTTCTAATAAGTCTAAAATTAAGCACACTTTACCAAATGTTTTAAATCACAATATGGGTTCAAATAAGGATAGCTCATCAATTTCCAAGGAGACAAAAAGAGGCAATAATAGAATTAGTGATGAAGAATAATGGGGGATGCCAATGTAAACAAGAATCACATATGCTCACGCTGATCCTTATCATCTAGATTTTACTTTCATCTTTCATCAAAATAGTCAAATTAGATGGAGAGACATACAAAGCAACATAGTCTTACCTTTAGATCATGGAGCACTTAATATGCTCCAAACTACCTTAAGGGGAATGAATTTGAACCACATCCAAGAAGGGTATCATGTGACTCAGCATATGATAAGGCCCTATGAACCCAAAAGAGAGTACATGAGGAGAGATGCTACCATGAAAATCAAACATATACACAACAAAGGGAATTAGGTTAATACTTTTTTTTTTTGTTTAAACAATTCAATACTGATGCATTTATTATAGAAAAAATCCACCAAAATCATGAACAGCCTTCACAAACACCTATCATTAAACTTGAGGAACCTATCAAAGTTTAACTACATTCCATCCTAGTAGAGACACCTAAGAGGGAGGCTATTAACTCAAAGTATAAGTAGGACTCAAGGCCAAGAGTTTCTACTAGATCCTACAAAGAAGAATATCAAAGTCATGAAAGGAGGAAAAACTGGCACTATTCTCCTACTGCCTTATCCTCATCCTCACAATCATTAGTGGACTCTAATAGGAGAAGGCTAAGGCACCAAGACCGTAATAGGGAGAAGAGAAGGACTCCTGATCATCATGGCTATCACCCGAGGTATTCAGATGAGAAAGATGAAAGGTATGAATGAAGAAGATGCAAGGATTAAAGAAAGGATCAAGAAAGGTATGAGCATAGAAGGGGGTACTACTACAATAGAGCACATGAACTAAATCATGATAATGAAACCCTAATGACAACCCATAGCATGATTAACATTCAAGAAGCTATTTACATTCTAACTAGGCACATTAGGGATAGTCGTATCAAATGACTTGATATGAATAACATGTCAAGATTTGAGGGTGTTTATAATGCTGATCTACAACATCACCTACAAGCATTCCATGATGCCTGTGCCCTATAGAATATTGAAAGTGATTAGTAGAAGTTGAAGTTGTTTTCACGAACACTTGTGATAGAGGTCAAAAGCTGGTATAGATCACTCAAACCTAAATCAATCAAAAGATGAAGTACCATGCTAGAGATCTTCAATAAAAAGTACCAAACCTAATTACAAGTGTTCAATTTAAGAAAAAAAATCCAAGGATGGAAGTAAGGAACTCATGAAACCCTTGATGCAGCAATGGTTAGATACTATTTACTATTGCATATATGCCTAGGCCATGGATTATCATAATGGGAATAGCTAAGTTACATTGTAGATGGGTTAAGAAATAAGACCAAAGAGACCCTTGAGGTTTATGCCCAAGGCCAATTATTTAAAATGATTTCCCATGAAATTTAGAGACTGATTGACTAAGTGGTGAAGGAAGAATGTGAGCTAAGAAAGAGAGAATTAGTAAAAGATTATAAAAAAGATCCATCCATTAGGAAAAGAAATGCATGAGCTTGTGATTATCAAGAGGAAGAAATCTTGTAATAGGTAATTCAAAAGAATACTCTAGCAATTCCAAAAATTATAATTAACATTACAATGGCTAAATGTTCAGACACAAGCTCCACTAATAAGGAAGGATGTGTTGTGTGCTAGTCTGAAGATCCCAAGGGATGTTTTCCATTAATGACACATTTATAAGAGATAGGGGAATATGCACTTAATCCTAAATTTGTTAAGAAACAAATGCCTAAAGGGTTATCTTATCCTTAAGGTAATTATAGGTAGAACTTCCAACCAACATACTATCCCAATGGAGCTTTGCCACAACCACAAGAGTAGTACTATCAATAATGACAACAATCCCAATCGTGGGCCATCCCACCACCTCATCAACAATATCCATATAAGTAGCTAGATTCATATGGATATTTTGTACAATGTCCAATCTCTCTTAGTAATGATACTATTCAAACTCCACAATATTATCCCACTAGGTACCATAGACCAACACCACCAAGGACAAACTCTAACCCATACATGCATCTACAAGTAGCTAATTCATCAAATCAAACTCCTCATTCGTTACCATTAGTGCCACAATCCACTATCCAAGGGAAATTACCATCACAAATGCAACAAAGAAAAGTTACAAGAATAGTAAGTATACAAATAGAGGATCTTATTAACAACAAAAAGGGCTAGCCATTGAAATGTTCTTTCTTTGGGACAAGTCCAAAAAATATTGGTAGAGTTGGAGCCTCATTAAAATAAGATCCTTCTATAAAACATGTAGACTATCATGCTAATAAAAATAGTATCAGATTGGATCAACGTAGGAATACTTTCTAGAAAAACAATGGATCCAAGAGTTCCTTTGATTTATCTATGACTAGCTAGAAATCTACCAAGTAAGGCCATACTAGATTTGGGTTCCAAAGTAACCTTGATCTCTGTAGAAACATATGACACATGGAACCTATCGATGTTAAAGAAGTGCAACATTTGGCTAGAGATTGCAAATCAATTTGTCATCATTCCTTTGGGATTAATAGAAGATGTTGTAACTACTATCGATGGATGGTCATATCTAGTAATCTTTCTAGTTATTGACATGAAAACTAATGACAAGGAATTTCCTATCATAATGTAGAGAGCATGGCTTAGCATAGTGAATGCTAAGTTAAACATGAGATACTTGTCTATCAACATCTCTAAGGAAGACAAGCATGGAGCCATACATTCACAAAAGATTCCATGCATTACTACTAATAAATATGGTTGCAATTGTAGACAGACCTTCTAGAATGTCAACATAGTCATTACACCAGTCCAAAACAATAGTGAAAAATAAATGTGTGCAAAAGAAAGATCATGGACCACCAAACCTAAAGACATTCAATGATCAACAACTAAGAACTTTAAATTATCCAAAACATGCATGGGATAATCTAAACCACTTATTAATTCCCATTCTAAGAAAATGACCCCAACTAAGAACTTACAAATAGAAATAGTAAACCACAATCATACACCAATAGAAAGAGGAACTAAGGACTTAGATGATAAAAATTCCATTACAATCTCAATTATATGAGATGATAATAGAAAAAATAAATTACTAAGAATGGTATGTATAAAACCTTAATTGTATGATCTAGGGAAATTAAGGAGAATTTTCTGAAGCCTAATCCATAAGTTTAGTCATGAGGGAAATGCCTTATCTTGATTCAGGAATTCCTTTATATTTTTCAATTTTTCATCTTAAAATTATTTTTAATTTCTTGATATACCTTTTCACATTTCTTAATACAAATTTCCATTCTTTTATACTTTTCAAATTCTTAATAAATTCTTAATTATTTAATATTTTTCTCTTCTTTAATAATTTTTCATTCTTTTAACATTTTTGATTCTTTACATCTTTTTCCAATTCTTACTATCTTTTTCATGTCCTTTGTAAATAATTTTGATTATTAATAAAATACATTAAGAATAAGGAAGGATGTAGTCCAATAAGGTGAAGATTTCCCTTTGTTATCAAATCATAAGAAACTAATTATTTGCTTCATGAGACCACAACATCCATCCATCCATTCCATCAATAAGAGGTTCTACAAATGGCCATAATGATATTCTTTTCATCATAACACTTAAAATAATCTTGTGATCATTATTTCTAGATTGAAAAGTGAAGAACCAAGTGGGAATGTCAAGGGTGTGACATCAAGGGGATTTGAGGATTTTCTTGGATTATTTCTATGAGTTTCATTTTATTTCTTAGGTTGTATTCTATCCTTGTAGCTCTAACAAAAAATAGAAGTAAGAGTAAAATAAGTGTTGCCTTAGCATGTCACTAGAAAGACATGTTACCCATGCCTAAAGGTAGTCCTCTGGTAAGGTTGACATAGATAAAAATAAAGCTCATGCATAGGATAAATTTCTAGGGATCCCACTAGAAAGACATGTTACCCATGCTTTAAGGTGGGCAAATTCTCAGGAATCTAAAAATATAAAAAGTGCAATGAATGAAATCCTCCCTTGGACAATACACTAAGTAACAATACTCCTTGTAATAGTGGTAGTCTTATAGTTGTAATTCCAAGAGCTAAAATAATGCGATGTCACTAGAATGTGGCTTGGACTTAGTTTGAATCTTGATAGAAAGCCTAATGATTACTTTAACCACTAATAAAATTTAAGAATTCATTATGCTTATGGTAAGATACCTCACATCCTAATTTCTTTAATCCCTTCTAAGTCCATTTCATCTCACTGTATGAATAATCATAACTTGTGGTTTTGTGTAACCTAGCATAAATTTCCCAAGTTGTGATACTAACATGTGTATTTTTGTAAATAGCTATGCATTACATTCAACTCCTTAATTACCTAAGGACATTTTTAGGTGTGGTTATACAAGGGCATTAAGGGCTACAGCCTACTTTGGGAAGGATACACTTGTATAACTATTGTATCTTATACCTGCCTAGCAATCCCACATTATCTTGAGCCTTTCAACAACCATAAATATCAATAAAAACTTCCCTTAACATTCAATACATCCATTCCAAAAACACAAATTCATTACCCATCTCACACATCTTACCACCACTTATGAACTATTCTTGCCCAAGATTCCTTCTTGATGAACTCTCTATAACAAAGTTTTGGAAAATATGCATCATTCATAGCCTAGCACCCACTAAACATGTTTCATACCTTCCAAACATTCAAAGTGACTCATTTTTGCTCATCATATCTTAATGGAAAATTTTAAAATTTCACCTTTGATATTGGAGCCCCTCTAATATCAAATATCAAAGCCCATAAAAACTATATATATGTGGGAACTTAGTGGAATATTCTCATTTTTCACTTTTGAGCAAAGGGGTTTTTTTGCCATTTTTTCCTTCTTAGTTCTAAGCTTTGACCTTCCAACTTCCAACACTCATAACTCCACACTCATAGCTTTGATTTCCATGATTGTTTATCCTTGTTGATCCTAGAGTTCTCAACTTAGTTGTGGGGTGTGCTTAGTATGATATTGCAAAAATTAGAGTCTTAATTTTCTAACACCAAGAAGGTATTATAAGTGGAGTCATAATTTTCTAATGCCTAAAAGGTATTATAAGGGTAATTATGAAGGGAAATATGAAATTTTTAATGAAAACCAAGCCAAAAAAACTTAAATAATCCTCTTAATGAATCATACCAACCATTATGAGCCATAAACAAGAACAAAATGGAAAACTATGAAGGGTTATAAGGAAATTAATGTTAATGCAGTGTGTTTTTTTTAAAAAAATTTCTAACTTTGCAATCATAATAAGCTAAGAATTTCATCTAATTAAAGGTATGAGAAAGGAAATGAGTTATGAAAAATCAAAGAAAACATTTTAATAATTCCAAAATCCTTGATAATTGTAGATGGCCTTGAAGAGAAGAGAAACAAGAGAACCCTCATAGCCTGCAAGCAAAAGACCATGAGGCCAAGGGAGAGGTCGAAAAGGAGAACAAGATTCACAAGAAGAACATGTGGAGCAGGAGGCTGAATCCTTTAGCATCGATTAGGAAAGTCCTACTACCAAAAATTCAGACTAAGTAGAGGAAAAAGAACCATAAGCATAAGGATAACACCTCATGCTATCACAAGAATGCCTCTAGATCATCCAAGAAAAGACACTTTGAACCACTGTAATCATGGAGATGAACTTTGATCTATTTGTGAAATTTGTTCTAGAAATGGTAAGGATGCAACTCAAGGTGTCACCACCATGGCCCATACTTTTAAATAGTGGATAATGGTATTTAGGGAAGACCTATCAATTTTGGCACAATAAAGAAGAATATGCAATAGTCAACATCAAAGAGTCTCCATTTCATATTCAATCAAGATGATAGCTAAAGGCCTAAACATGCCCAATGAAGGGGCAAAATTAGCACATCTATCCATAAGATTAGACAAAGAAACCAAAAAACTATGGTTTAAAAGGGCATATGGTAAGGGAGACAAGGAGTATAATGAGCTAACTTTGGAAGAGAGAATTTTTTTTAAAATTGGCATATATCACATATTTTCCACAAAAAGATTAAATAGGCTATTCACATATGCAACCAGAGGAAGTGAAATTCTAATGAAAAAGTATAATGCAAACCTTGCACAACTCTACTTCATGGAAATCTAGAGGTGGTTTGAAGAAAAGAAGTTAGGAAAGTTGATACTTCCATTTCTTTACCTAATCAAGAAGCTATGAAAATGTGCTGGAATCCTAAGGTACACCAATGAAATCCTTAGGAAAGCTCAAAATGCTTCATATGTTCAAATGCTCAAGCTAGCACCACCAAAGAAAGGCCAGGTGGATTAACAAACATATGCTAGGGAAACCACATATACTATTGTACAATAATAGAAAGCAGGACCTAGTGGTCAGTATTAAGAGCAACAGTGGTAACAATAGCAATAGCAATAGTAAGAGCAATAGTAACAACAAGTTCCACCAACACCGTTAGAATTGTAGGCCATCCATGAGTCATTTGCAATAAATCATAGAGACTATTAGTTGGGGAATATGTAAGGAGGCCAACCTCTACAGAGTTATTGATAGAGCCATTCAACCCAAAGTTTCCATAAATCTTGTAAGTGGATAGATATCATTAAAATTAGGAGGATAGGCCCAATGATCACAACAAATTTTTGGGAATGTTGCATTATTCCAAGTGGTGCTTGAAACTAGAGAAGGAGCCATAGTTATGATTATGCAACATCAAGATGCAGAAGGAGTAGTGGAAGTGATTACGAATCATATCAAGAAATTCTTTAACATAGTTGTTGCGCTGCTAGTTGATCTAACTAGAGCAAGGGATGCTCAAATATTAGCTAGTACCTTAATGACTCCTGTCGATTATGAAGATGTGCTAAACACATTACTACAAACTAGACAAGTAATGATAACTCTTTTCGACATCCCAAGTGATGTTATTGTAGTATAGTCACAGTTAATAGCAACCAAGGATAAGCTAGTTATGGCAGAAACTAGGGCAGAGTATGCAAAGAATGAAATTCATAGATTACAAGAAGAGCTCATAATCCTAAGGGTCAAACATAGAGATTCTACTCAATTTGTTATGCTTGACTAACTAGAGTAGTTTAGAATAGAGTAGATTAATTGCCTGATAGAGAAAAATAAGTAGATGAAGAATAAGAAGAAGAAAGCAGTGTGGAATGCCTTTGTAGTAGAAGCATAGACATATGCACATGCTAAGACACTCATCATAGCACAAGAAAAAAAATAAATAACTCATTGCAAACAACACCAAGTTGACTAATGTAGAAAAGTAGAAGAAAATTCTTAATGAGAGCATTCATCAATTAAAACAACAACTAATGAGAGTTAACCAAGATATGAACCACTTAGCAAGATAAAATAGAATCTTCTCAATGAAGGAGGTATGTGTAATTAGACAAAAATCAACTATTGAAATCAACATGTGGTAGAATGAAGCTAAGAAGTACATAAGGCTCAAGGAATACTTCCACAATTAGGTGGCCATGTATAAAAAATCAATGAGAAGGAAATCCAAATGGTTAAAGTCCAGATCAATTCCATATTAGCACAAAATCTAGCAAGAAGAAATCAAAAGCAAAGACCTATAGATAGAAGATATAAAAGAATACATGGGGTTAGCCAACCTTTGCTATGCTAACCTAGCCATGTTAACAGTAGGTAGGCCCCATAATAAGCTTGAACAACAAGTAGCAACCATGTATGCATTGTACAAAAAGGAGTTTGTAGACTAGAAACATGCTCTAAAGAAACTTCAGGTGGAAAAATTTGAACTAGAAGTAGTTAATACTAGCTACTAAGGGAAAAAGATGTTGTAGAGAACCTAGCCTGAAGATTTTTTGACTATCATGAGTTACAAGCCAAGGCTAGATCATTTGAAGAAAAAAGAACATAGTTCATGGCATGGTATGTTAAGGCCAAATATATGCTTTCCCAAGTGCCATGTCTATGGGATGTACTGACTCCATCACATACTACACAATAGGCATGGATGATACATAATCCTAGAATAGAAGAAGAGAAGCTTTAGGAGCTACTTAATAGATACAATTTTTAGAAGTCTAAGGACAAGGGGAAGCAACCGATGGAGGAGTTGCCACTACCAAGCACTACATAGGCTACATCAAGCTTCATCAAGTTGTTTTGTTCATTTTTTTTTGTCATGTCTTGTGTCAATTTTTATAAAACACCACTACGATATTTAGTTTTATGTAAATAGTGTCATGAAAATCTACCTCCTAATTTTGTAAGGAACTCTATCCTCATTTTGATTTAACTCGAGGATGAGTTTTCAATTAGTTGTGGGGGTATGATAAAGTTATTTTTGGAGGGTTTAGTGGAGCCCACATGGATTAGTAAGCTTTAGTTGAAAATGCTTCTCACAAACCACCATAGTCCCTAGTTGCTAATTCCATTACCAAGTGAAGTGAAAGTGTTGGACAAAAATCAAGGTTTCAAGGAGAACACTTAGGATTAAGTTTGGTTCTCATGTTTTAGTCTACCAAAAATCATTATTGTTTTCACTCTTTCTTGTTGTAGCACATAAGTTGAGATCCCTTTGCCTACGACTACTACCAACCCCAACATAGTCACAAGTATTCTTGCTTCCAATTCTAGCATAGTTACAGCTATTCTTGCTTCTAGTGCCAACGTAGTCATCCTAGTACTACTAAAAACCAAGAATTCTTAGCATTTTCTACACTTGTTTTCTACACCATGATAAAAAATAAGGCTGCCATTAAGAATCCTACATTGGAGGAGGTTGATGTAGTTGCCCATGGCCTTTCACACTTTCCCTATCCTAGTATTGAAGAAGGTTCTACCATCATCTATCCTAGGTACACAGCCTTACATATTTTTCTCTTTTTATTCCATCTATTTTGTTTGTTGGGTTTATTCTATTTCTCAGATCTAGGCCTATGTATTAGTTATTTTGGGATTTTGTAAAACTTCCATCATAGGTTTTGGTTATGTTTATTTGTTTTCAGCATTACTTGGACTTTGGGATTTGTTTAAATTGAGGTTTAAATGCTTTTTCCATGAATTCCATGGGTGTTCTTCTTTTTTCACCCAAAAATGCAATGTCACTTGTGAATTTTTTCCTAAGAAAAAAATTATGTTTTTTAATTTTTTGAGGTTATGAAGTTATTTCTTACTATTTTCTAGTTGACTAGATTTTTGAACCACTCAATTTCACTTTACAAATAATTTTTTATGGCTATTTTCATTAGGTTGTGTCATGTGGGTTTTCCATTTTTGGCTATTTTATAGTAGGAATTTGGTATCTTCTCTATGGTAAATGGTCATAAATTTCTAAGTTTTAATGTTATTGGTGTTTAGTTCATGATTCAATAATTCCAATAGATGTAGAATCATTGAATTAAGAACGGTTTGCTCATGTCAGTGTTTCTGTTGACTCGTGCAAAAGAAGGTTTTAGTTAGGAAAACCATGGTTAGGTTAGTTTTATAATTTTTCTTGAAAATTGGTTAAACATTTTTACATTTTCTTATTATATATTTTTAGCTTATGGTTTTATAATTCAATGGCTATGGAATCATCAAATTTCTTTAAGTGGTTAATTTTTTACAGATGTTTCAATAAGGTCACACAATATTAAGTTTTAAGGCTATTACACATTTACCCTTGTAAAGATGGGCAATGTTGAGACTTTGAAAAATTTTTCCCATCAATTTCCCATGATCCTAGAGATTTTCTAGGATGTTGGGAAGGGTTTAGAGGTGGTTTGGATTAAATTAATTTTTTTTGATAAATTTCTCAATGATTCCCAATGAGTGTTTTTTCTGGTTTTGATGTTGTTAAAATTTGGGTTATGAACTTAGGTTGTGTTTTGAAATTTTTTTAAGTATGGAATTCAGCATGAAAATTGAAATTATCATTTTACATTGTCATTTTTATGTTTTCATTTCCAAACTATCAATTCCATGCTTTTCGTTATAAATGGTCCTTTTCACACTTTTGGTTTTAAATAGTCATTTTGTTAAGTGTGAATTATTCCATTTAGTATTTTGCCTAAGTGTTATTTTCACATTAGAGTATTATAAATGCCAACAAAGTTAAGTGTTTTAATATTTATTTTTATTTCAATTTTGGTGTTATGATGTTTTAGTTTTGACTTATGCACAGTTGTAACAATTGTGTTATTGTCTTGGTGTAGGGTCTTCTTAAAATCCATCCTAGTGGTGATAGAGATTATGGGGCTCTTGTGCTACATCCATCTACCAAGACCCAAAACTCCACTTCTTGATATGGAGTGGGGACACCGTGGCATGTGATTTATGCTAGGAACCAAGAAGTTTCTTACCTAATTACTTCAGAATTTCAGTGTGATGGTTTGGTCACACTTGGCATTTGAGATAGCATTAACGATAATGGAAACCCTTTTCCCTGGTTTCTCTAGCATGATCATCAAGTTCATGGTAGATAATCTTGAGGCTCATGTAGATGATCTTGAGGCTCACGTAGAGGGTGAAACTAATGATGACATGACCACTATGGGCATTCAAAAATTATCAAAAATTTTTGAGATGCCAAAATTTAGCCAATACAACATGGAAAATACCTTGATTATTGGCGATCATGTCCATACATTGTTTCAAAACCCCTTATCATCATCTACTACATAGAGGGGTATGAATAATTGTTATTAAAATGAATTTTAAATATATTGTTATTTTTTGGTTATATAAGTTATGATTATTTGTGTTGTTTTACTTGCCTATAGGTTCAGGGTGAACAAGCAAGGGTCGATCTAAGGTAACAACATTTTACTCCTAGCTCACATAGCCTTAGAGGTATTTACCAAAAGCCCAAATATGAGGCTTTCGATAATGGAACAACTAATAGAGGACTTTGATGGTTGCATCAAATGCCACCCTAAGGCTTATATTAGATGTCTAGCTAATGGGATGATAGATAGTTGGTGGGAAAACCCATCTCTCAATGTAGAAGCGAACCAACCCCCTAGAGCTCCTATGATGCTTGCATCATATAGGAAAAGTAAGTATTTTTGTTTGTTGATTTTGGTTATTCCTATGCTAACATTTTCCTAGTTATGTGGATATTAAGTTATTTTGGTTTTGGTTGTTTAAATGGTTATATTAGTTTCATTTTGGCTTGGCTATATTTGTTACATATTGTTTCACATGATGCACCTATGTTAACACTAACAAGCCATTTTTCATTCTGTCATAGAGGTTACTCCATTAGTTATAGTTATCACTTTGGGATGCACTAAGAAGACCTTGATCCTCAAGTTTGATAAGGTGAAAACCACACAAGATGGTTATCTAACTAGGCATCTAAGGCTATTCACACAAGGATCATTCATGCAGGCTTACTTGACCTCTTCATGGTCCCAAGCCCAATCATTCCCACTAGGGAGATGTTGAACATCATTGACTCCTTTAGCCAAGGAGTCAAAAGATTCATCACTTATGTTCACAATGTGACCATCATTTTGGATGTTAATGTATCCACCTTCAACAACCTCTTTAGCATCCCAAATGATGGCATGATGATTATCACCAAAGAAAGGAAGGAGATGGAGCACCAGGAGGAAGTGGAGGAGTGGTTAAACACTCACCATGATGATAAGGGATTCTATCTAAGCTAGTTCTAGTCTCTAGAGGCTAGAGAGATGTGTGGCGAAATGAAAATGCAATGTTGATGATTTTAGAAATAAAGGAAAAAAAACAATGTAAGCGATTCAGATGTGATTGCCAGCTCTATATAAATAGGATGCAATAAATAAGATGTGTAGAGAATATGATTACAAGATCTGGGATTTAATTTATGAACACAATGTGTTTGGTGCAATGATTACAGGCAGGCTTCGGTTTGGACGAAGCACATGCTAGCAGCAAGAAAGTTATCTAAAGATGAAACAAACAAGAGGTCAATCTACCTTGTTCTAGCCAATCTAGGCGCAAGGAAGTTGGACCCCGAGGAGAATATCAAATAGTCAATTATTTTTGATCCAGAGCTCTCTCCAATCACCTCCGATGTTCTCACGATCGCTGATCCTCTTTTTCCTTTTCTCTCTTGCCAATCTCGAAAGAGAAAAATTTTTCCAGCCCCTTTGATCTTTGTCAACTAGAGCATTTATAAGGTTAAGATCAGGAGAAAAACATGGTTTAAGTGATGTGTGTCCTGAACTCGTAAAATGCCGTTGACTTAATGTGTCGTCGTTGAAGCTTGCGATGCTATGCTGCATCATGCGTCGTAAACTACCCTCATGTGGGCTTTGACAACAAATTGTCCTTTGATTATGCTGTAATATGCTAGAGAGCATATTGTGGCATATGAACTACTGATGTCTAAATTGTGCTTTCCATTACTTGAATTACGCTGCATTACACTAAATTACGCATTGTAGCGTAATTCAGCGTAAAATAACGAAACCACAAAAGTTGAAGTGTTGTTGCTGCGCTTTCTCTATTTCTATCCTACTATGCTGCACTGCATAAAGCAGCATAATGGGCCCCTTAACAAGGAAAGAAAACTCGCTGAAACATGCATCATGCTACAGATCGTTGCTTAGGCCTTGAGATTTTTACTGGGCTGTCAAAGTTTTGCATGTTTGTCATCCTTGATACTGCGGTGGACTATCTTTGATATTACGCTGCATAATGAGATGTTACGCTATGTAGCGTAATACAGCGTAATTTGCCAAAAGTTAAGATTTTCGAAACAGATAACTTGCAAGGTTGGAAGTTTTGCCGCTGTGCATCCATCACTTTGCTCCATCCTCTGGAATTTGCTTGCGCTGTGCCACGCAATGTGGCGGAACAGATCTTCGACTGAAAAGGAACTTGCCGTGCCACCCCTTGTTGCAACCCTTTGTCTGAGTCACCAGCTTTTTTGCTAAACTGTCGTGGCCTCAAAATTTTCACGGTGTTTCATTAGTAAAAGACAAATTGAGGCATACTAATTCTAGTGACATGGTTCGATAAAGTGAAAGATAGAACTTAGGTTATCAACTTAAATATTGATTTAAACAATTTAAATCAAGATGAGACATAATTAATATATTAATTCATATAGACTCAATCGATATGAATAGAGGAAGAATAAATTTGATGGAATATTTTGCATCTAAATAATATGGCTTCAATATAATTCAATATGTTCATTAAATATATCAATTTATGCCACTATATTGATGCAAATCAATAAGTATAAAAATTTTCCAAGTGTCTCGAATATTATTAGCATGATTACAATATAAATGAATATATCAAGGGCATGAATATTTTATATATTAGTCTATATTAATGGATTTATGAAATTCAATGAGGTAGCACCTCATCGATATACATTGTTTGACAAAATTCCTATGAGGTAGCATAGATTAGGATTTTCATTTGTAGTAATGAGGGCCTCCATTTTCTTCAAATTAAAATCTACAATGCCTTCCTAGTAGGGACCATGACAAGGAGTTGGGTCTCCACGTCCATGTCGACCTCCATCATGTAATCCTAACTGTTCTTTTAGGAGGATAAGACAAATTTACCCATCATAACCAATTTTCCAAATTAGGGATGAAATGTTAATCTTGTTTAATTTTGTGAGTGTGTAGTTTCTCCACTATAAAATGGCTGAATCATCAAGTGTTGAGCAATAGGCCAAGGTAAGTATGGGCTTTATTGAGGAAATATCCACTAGCTTTAGTATGCCAAATATTTTAGTCATATTATAGTAGCCAAGCAACAAACACTTGAAAATTTCTTCTTAGCATTATAAGGCCAATTACTCTGACTGGTTTGACCTCATAGACACAACAGTGAAATAGTAGCTAGAAATGATGGTTGTGAGGCTTTTATTAGAACCCCCCCCCCCCCCCCCCCCCCCCCCCCCCCCCCCCCCACCATCGAGTGGTTCATCCAGGAGGAGGTCTGGAAATTTTATAAGAACCTTAAACCATACCTTATTAAGTTTGATCCTCCAGAGTGCTATTTAATTTCTTTTGTTCAAAAGACAAGAGTCAAGGTGATAGCAGCTAAGCTACAGGATTGGTTTGGGATGCTAGCCAAGAGGAAGGACATTTTTTGGTCAAAGTAAGCATGGAAAAGAAATATGATCTATTCCACAAATTCATTGGTGAGTCCAATTCTGGGCAATTGCAAGCATAGGGCTTGCATTTTATGAACTTTCAGGTGGAACATCATGTGATGGCCAAGATGATGATAATGAACATCCTATCTTCAATGCACACTACTTATGTGCTCAACCCTACACTTCGTGTTATGAAAGCATTGAGGTTTTAGAAGGAAGAAAATTTTTCTTACCTCCCGATTAGGTATTTAGTCTACCATTACAATGTTGAAAAGGAATACCTTTACCCTTTCTCTAAAAATTTATACAAAGGTTGGCTCATTCATTAAGGAATTGGAGGAATCGAGTTCTTCATTAGCACCTAAAGCCAATGAAATCTATGGGTTCATAGATGAGGTTTAGTGCCAGCTCCAAGAGTTCTAGTCCATGCAAAGGAAGATCCTAACAATTCTAGAGAGGGTCAGCTCAACCCTCATCATCATGGACAAGAGGGTGGAAGACATTGAAAAACATGTTCATCCTCAAATCTGAGATGATGATGAAGGGATGAAGCCCATTCATTTTGAAGAGGATATGGAGGAGGAAGAAAGCTCAAAGGCTTGATATATGCCTCAAATTTCATTTTTTTTTGTTGACAAATGGTTGTGTGGTCATTATTGTGATTGTGAAAAGGCTTAATTTTTTGTTTATGACTGAACTCTAATGGAATGATGGTTAACATTAATGATCTTTTTGTTTGTTTACATGTTTATATATGATTTGGATATAATGTGCTTAGCTAAATTTTAAATTGTAGAATGATGTAATATGAATGTGGCATCAACATATCAATTGTAGTTTTAATTTGTTTCCATGGCCACTTTAGATAGTTGTGCATATATTATGCATGATAATGGTTTTTTATATTGGTAACTTATTTGCTTCTTTTCATCTTTGTGGCTAGGCACTGGGCAAAGGCTAATTGGGATTTGTGTTGAACCCCTTAATGCTATAGTTTTTAACCTTATAAGTTTACATTTATTTATTTTGTTGTTTTACTTTATCAAAGATAACTAATTTTAGTGATAAAAATTAATAAGTATTTATTCCTTGTTAATTTCTATGTATCACAAGAAATCACAACAGTGGTGGAGATTGATGTCAATTATATCAATTCTCATAACAATCATGATATGGATCAATAAGATAGATTTCTAGAGAGAACGAATTCAGTGAAGAAATCAAGATATTGATTTGAGTTACTAGGAAATCTAAATCAAGTATTGAAGATTCTAGAAATCACAATACAATTTGACAACTCTTCAATTGATTGTGATCAAATTCTTCAATATCAATTGATTTCCAAAATGTTTATTTTTTTGAATTATTGTAAATCTTCCAAAGTATAACTAAGAAGCTCATGTATGAGTGAAGGGGATGCCAAATTCAAGAAAGAGTCCACACCAAATTGAATCCTTCTTTATTTGTACCAAACGTTGTTAAGGAAAATTGTTGACACCTTGGTGCAATCAACAACCATTGATGTTATTAAGGTTGTGAAGTTGTTGCATTGTGATAGCAGCAGAGCAAGGTCATAGATTAGGTCATGTATTCTTTATAATATTCTAATATTCATGATAAATTTATGTATTTTTCAATTTGGTTTAATCAATTATTCTCATCTTTGAACTTAATATTAGAAGTTAGGATGAGGGCTTTTTCATTTTACTTATGAGTGATAGTCATAAGAGTGAACTATTTAATTGAATTTGGATTTAATTATTTATTTTTTTAATGATATTTTTAACTTTGGAACCATTCCTCTATGGATACAACTTGCAATTTAGTCATAGATGAGGTGAAAATTTTACAATGAAGATAATTATTAAGGTAATTCAACACCAAACTTTGGTTGGCTCGTCACTAACATACATCACACCATGTTACCAATTGTTCAGTTTTTACGTTGGCTACACCATTCTTTTTTGAATAGTATGGAACTATATTTTAATGAATAATTTCTTCATCTATAATATATTCTTGGAATTCTTAGTTCATGTATTTTTTCCTATTATCAGTTTGTAGCTTCATGATTGGTAATCTAATCTATTTTTTCACTAGTGCTTTAAATTTTCTAAGGGTATTAGAAACTTCTGATTTAGATTTGATAACATATATCCACATCTTACATGAATAATCATTAATATAGGTTATAAAGTACCTTCTCCTAATGAAGTTACATTACCATATGAAACAACATCTGAGTGTATAATCTCCCACTTAGTTCTTATTGTTATATTCCTCATGTGTGGAAACGTTATCCTAGTTTATTTATGAATAGCATGTGACTTGCAAAATATGTTATGATTTAGGTTGTGCTATGTTAAACTATGGAAATATTGTAATAACTTCTACATATAACTTCTATTCATATGACCAAATCTTAATGCCTCAATTCTTCATCTAGTGTTTTATAAGTTGCAAAGTAAATAACCTCTCTTAGTGGATGTAATTTAAATACTTCATTTGTTCCTTTCATATTTGCAAGCTTCTTCTATAACTTACCTTCTATTATTATATATTTTACATTCTTATTTGAATCTTCTTCAAAAACTATTTTGTATCCATCTTTGATCAATTCAAATGCAAATAGCAAATTGTGTTCTTTTAGTGCTACAATGTAATACCCATTCATAATTTGTATTACCTATTCTGCAATTTTCATATTAATGTCACCAATTCATTTATATTTATAAATGGCTCCAATAGGTGTCATAGCTTCTCTAGCACTTAAATCACATAAATTTTGGAAAAGATTACGATTTTCTGAAACATGTCTAGAACATCTAGAATCAATGTGCTACATATTATGCTCTACCTTGTTTACTTTATCTTCGCTTATAATATTTGTAATAATTAAGATTACCTCATCTCTTCATAGGTTTGCTTCATTCTTGTGATAATTGTTCTAATTATTATTATTATTATTATTATTACATTTTATCAATCCATATTTTCTATGATAATTCTTTATTGAATAATAGAGGATCTTGGATTTTTAAGATTTAACAAGTAATCTTTGAGTATATGTCTTCTTTTTTCATAGATATCACAAGCCAGTTGTTGATTCCTTTGATTGTTAAATCTTCAAATTTCTTTATTATCATAACATTGATACTATATCCCTTTCCTTCCTTGTTTATTTCTTAAGGTATACATAACTTGTTCTAAATTTTTTGATTTCTACTCTAATTCCATCTTTGTTTCTTACAACTACAATCGAGCTATCAATGTTGGAAAGTTTAGTCTTTTTCCTAGGGCATCAAGTACTTGAATAAATCCTTAAACTTATCTAGAAATTCTCATAGAAGGAAACTAAGTCTTTCTTCATTAGATACTTTTTCATTTCCATATTTGTGTTCTAATATAACCACCTTCATATCTTTGATGAAATCCATTAATTTCTAGTCTATATTCATCTTCATTATTTATAATTTTAAGAAAATATGATGTTTCTTTGCTTGGCCTAGAGATCCAAATCTCTAATATAGATGCTTCTAAATTTTTACAACTATATTCATTCCATATAGTAAGTGAGATACTTTATTAGAGATATTACTATAGAGAATGCTTCAAGCCATATTGTTTTATTCTCTTTTCCAATCATCATCAAGTTGAAAGTTAGTGCTTAAAATAACATGCCAGAGCTTGCTAACTGATAGGATGATTCTTTTTCTTTCTTTCTAGAACATGTCTCCTTTAAAGAAATGTAATATCAAGTTAAAGCTTTTTGATTAATCTATCATCATTTCCTTGGAATTACAAGAACACATTATGATGATCATCATTGGGTGATCATATCCTTCTAATCTTCTTATGATCCATGTTAACAACTACAAGATAAATTTTTCCATCATCATGGAAAGAGTTTTGCTAAGTACCATTGATGCCAATTTAGAAATCAAAGACTTTTCCTTCAAAATTCAAGGAAAATGAACATTGAATTGTAGAAAAGAAGCATGCTCCTTTGATGAGCGGCGAGGTATCCCTACGCTCAACCATATGAATATGAGCATCCATGCATGATCTAGTCGAATTCCAAGAACTAAGTGCTTATGCACCTTTGTGGAATAAGAATGGGTTGATCAATCATTCTCTTCCCAAGCTTACTTGTATGTCATGATTGTATGGTTAATTAATCTTGAGGCATATGATTTTTATACTTTTTTGTGTTTTTATGTCCTGCTACTAATAAGGGAGGAGAGAGATAACTAAGTAACTAATTTAATTTGACTACTTATTACCTAGGCTCTAACTAATCCTAACACCAGTATTCATTCTCACTTGCCGTACACATCCTAAACTAGTGCAACACTATTGGGATCACCAAGCACTAATTGTTACTGGGTTACCAAGTGTTACATGCATGTTCAAAGTGATCGTACTATGTGTGCTTAATTAGAAGAGTTGTAGGGTGAGAGAGAATCATTAATTAACTAAGAAAAGCATTAAGTAATAATAATTAACATTAATTAATCTATTCTGAATGCTGCAAGGTTTATCACAAAGTTTGTCTTTATTTCCATACACAAGGTGTGCTCAAGTACACAATGCTTGAATAAAGATTCGTTCACTTTATGACTCCTACTACGGGCACACAGAAATAATTCTAACTCTGAGAGGGAGAAAAGGCAAGAGTTTCGGTAAGGGACTAAGACTAACTATGCAAACCAAGTGCACCTACCTCTTATTTATAGGCAATGAGGTAGGCTGCGATATCATGACTCATCATACCCCCACAACTGAATGAAAAATCATCCTTTAGTTCCTTACAAAATATTGGAAAGGTATGGAATTATTGATTGAATGAGAACTAACAATGATAGGGAATAATAGACTCAAAGTGCCTAGTGAACAGATCGACAAACATATTACAACATTGGTGTTCACTCCCTTTGTGGTGAACACTATACATGGATGACATCCAGACCTTTACTTGATAGCTTGAAGAGAAAAAGGAAGAAAAGAAAATGAGGTGTGTTGCTACCAATCTAAGATTGCACCCTCCATTGTTTATCCATAGCCACGCAACTAGACTTATTCCCGGTGTAAACATTCTGGCTCCATTCCATCCTGAGTGCTTCCTCCATTCCATCCTGAGTTCTTCCTCCTATTCTAGTCCATAGTTCATGTAATCGCCATCTACACATACAACACAGTCATGAATGAGCAAGGATAAGTAAGCCACACTGCAAATGATACCTTGCCTCGATATAAAGCACATTGGCTGGGTTGTGGTTAAGGTAGAAACTGGGTTATAGGTTTATTACTAATAACTGCCGAAGGTGTAGGGGTTAGGCAAATAGTAGAATGGAGAAATTGAAAAATTTATGCTAGGGCCCCCATGACTAAGAGCGAACCTCTAGTAGCAATAAGATGGAAAAATATAAGGAACAAGAAAGATGGAAAAAATAACAATGACAACGCCAATAAAGTGGATGTCAAAGATGGGGATGAAATGAGAAATGGTTGATTGCAGATAATGTTTAAGGAAAAGAACTTAACAATTGCACCAAAAAGGAATGCCAATGGGTCCTCCCCAAAGTAGGCTCATGCCCTTTATTCCCTAACAAACCCACAAACCAGAGAGTTTGTAGGCTCTAGGAATGTCATTTGGAAGTAAGAGTTAAAAAATTACTCACAAGAGTTTACCAAGTAAAAGCAATGCATCAACCAAGATATGGACTAATCATAAAATCGGCAATGAGATGGAAAATGGAAAGAAAGATGGAGAGTAGAAATGGAATGGAATCCCAAGAGCAAAGTTGTGTAAAGTCCCATGTGTATGTCATGGTTAATGTGATTGAGTAGAACTCATTCCAAATCTAGACTCAAACCAACCACACACAGTGACCTCGCATCAATACACTTAGCTAATCCATCCTCTTGAAGCAACAAGAATGCCTCCACAAAGAGTCACCATCATCCCAAAGAGAGAAAGATGAAGAAGCAGGAAGTGAGAAAGGCCTTAGTTAGAGAGAACCTTTAGGCATGGGTAACATGTCTTTCCAATGCCATAACCAGTGCTTGTAGCCCATATTTCTTTATTATGTCTAAGGGGTGTGCTTTGAATTCCCACCTTTTTTTTGTGTGAGAACCACACCATGCAAAGACTTATTTTTATTCACTCAACTTCTTGATATTTGATCGATGGCAGAATGGTGAAAAACCCAAGAAAAAGCATCCAAGCACCCAAGAGAATGGCCAGCACAAATGCATCAAATCCCCTTCAAGTCACATCCTTTTCAACCATTGAGTCCTTCCTTTAGTTTGAAAAATACCAAGCCACAAATTTATTAAGAAGTTGATTAGAAAAAAGGGATTGTACAGTTCCAAGCCAAGGGAGACCATAGAGTTGAATGGATGAATGGACGACATAGACTCATTGCCTTTTTTATCAAAAGAACCATATCATAATATCAGCATCATAATTCAAAGGTAAAAACCAAACATTACTAATCAACATTATTATGATACAATCCATCATCATGAGCACTTTTTATATGATGAATGAAAGTAAATCAAACAAAGAAATAGTAAAAATATGAATGGTGGTGTAAGACAAAAAATAAGTAAATTGAAAAATGTGTAAAAAAAATACAAAAAGGGCTGAGGGCCTAGAATGATTAGCATAAGTGGCCATCTTCCCCACAATTGAGTTGGAAGGAGGAGATCTGAAATAGTGAGCAAGGTTGTCCACCAACAGAGGTAGTATGAGTACTAGCTAATCTAAGCTCATTGAAAGGTTTGGTTTGTTGGATGTTGACCAATAGTTTCTTATCCAGACTCTTAGGTTTTTATATCATCATGGCCCCTGAAGAAAACATTGTATGAATGACATAAGGTCCTTCCCACAACTTTTGAAATTTGGTACGTTGTGGCACATGTGTGGGATTCTAGTAGAGAACCTTTTCTCTTAGTTGATATTTAACTTTTCTAATTCTTAGGTCATGATGTTGTTTATTAAAGGCCTTATGTAATTCGTTAGATGATAGGGCGGCCAATCAATTCTCATTTAGCAGGTTAAGGACCATCAACTATTCTTTTTGTGCTAGATCAAGGTCAAAGTTGAGGTCACATGCTATGGACAGTGTACAAAGCTTAGTTTGAATGGAAATCATTGATAATTTACTGTACACTAACTAATAGGAGGAGTATCCTATAGGGAGTTTCCATCTAGAGCAGTATGCTCAAAGACCATTATTCAGTTTAGTGCTCTAGTCTCGCCTAAACTTGCTAATGATTCTTGTCAATATCTTTGTAATCTCTCTATTGGTGACTTTGGCTTGACCATTCACTTGGGGGTGATATGGTGTAGTTAGTTTATGCTCAACCCCTAAGCGTTGCATTAATTTTTGAAAAGTCACACTTGTGAAGTGTGTACCATTGTCTAAAATAAGTGCATGAGGCACACCAAACCTATTTACAATTTTTTTTGAACAAATAATGTAGCTATAGATGATGTACAATCCTTAATAGTATCTGCTTTTACCCATTTTGTAAGGTAATCAATGGCAATAATAATATAATCTTTTCTATTGGACATTGGTGTAATCAGCCCCATAAAATCAATTCCCCAAATGTCGAAGGGTTCTAAAGGTTGGACCCATTGTTGTGGACCCTCCTTTCTAGCAGTCATCCCCCCATCACATTGACAATGATCACAAGATTAGATGAAATGATGGGAATCCTAGAACAATGTAGGCCAATAATATCCTGCAAGCAAGATCTTAATGGTTGTTCATCTCTTAGCATAATGACCCCCACAAGGACCCTCATGAGTGTCTTAGAGAACTCACAGCTGATCTACAATGGAAACACACCATCGAACCAAGCCATTAAGACATACTTTGTAATGTTTCCCATTGATTTTCATAAAATACTTGGCTCAGTGAAGAAAATGTTTTTTCTTTTTAGCATTAAACCCTTATGGTGTTTGTTGTGTAAAGAGATAGGTGAGAATGCTACTATACCAGTTTGTCTCTATGGTTAATTACTTATTCACTACATCTACAAAGAGGAGTTCATCTAGGAAATAATTAGAAATTGGATACTCATCCTCTTTGCTCTCCCATCACAACTGAGGTAAATGATCAACAACTACGTTCTCGATGCCTTTACGATCGATCATCGTAAGATCGAACTCTTATAAGATTACAAGCCATCGTATGATGTGAGGGCTCACATTTGGTTTGTTCATTAGGAACCTTATTGTACTATGATCCATGTGTACAAATACCTTATAGCCTAAGACATAGTGTCTAAATTTTTCTAGTGCAAACACTAAAACCATTAATTTTTTTTTTGTTGTAGTGTAGTTAAGTTGTGCATCAATGATACTCCTACTTGCATAGTGGATGTAATAAGGAAATTTTTAATCATCTAACTATGTAAGTACAACGCCTAAAGCATAGTTGGATGCATTAGTTATTATGTGGAATGGTCTAGACCAGTCATGAGCTTGTAGAATGGGTGTTTCTATGAGCTTCTGTTTTAAAGTTTGGAAAGCTAGTTTGCATTCCCTGGTCCATTCGAAAGGTACGTCCTTTTTTGTTAGTTCAACCAATGATTTTGCAACCTTTGAAAAGTTCTCATTAAACCTTCTATAGTAGTCAGTGTGTCCAAGGAATGACCAAATATCTTTTATAGTTTTTGGTTGACGGGTAATTCCTTAAATAACTTTGATCTTTTTGGGGTCTACCTCTATCCCTATTCATGAAATTTTATGCCCTAGTACAATGCCTTCATGGACCATCAAATGGATTTTCTACTAGTGGAGCCTTAAATTGGTTTCTACATATCATTTTAACACTTGCTCTAAGTGGTCCAAGGGTTGATCAAAGTTCGCTCTGTAGGTGAAGAAGTCATCAATGAAGACCTCTACACCATTTCCTATCTACTACTAGAATATTCTTAGAACTAATCATTGAAACATTGTAGGGGCATTGCACAAGCCAAACAACATCTGTTTGTATGCAAATGTTCCCCAAGGACCAGTGAACATAGTCTTGGCTTGGTCTTTTAGGGCTATTTGTATTTGGTTGTACCCATTGTACCCATCCAGAAAACTATAGTAGCGATTCCCTGTGATGGTGTCTAAGAATTGGTCAATGAATGGCAATGGAAAGTGGTCCTTGAATGTTACCATGTTTAGTAGCCTGAATTCTATGCACACCCTCCATTTTCCTTCCTTTTTGGGCACTATAACTAAGGGGCTAACTCATTCGCGATCAACAATGGGGTATATGAACCCAACTTTTAGAAGCTATTTGATTTCTTCCTTAATCACTTGCTTAAGCTTTGGGTTCAATCACCTCTACGGTTGTCTTCAAGGCTTCATGGAGGGGTCAGTGTAAATTCTATGTTGGCATATCATAGGATCTATTCCAATTAATTTGGGATATGGCTAAGTAAAGGCTTTTGACCATTTATTTAACACTTTCAATAGTATTTCTTTTTGTTGAGAAGCAAGCTTGGCGTTAATAATTACCAGTTTTCCATTTTTAAGAAATGTGTATTCCATACTGGTGGGCAATGGTTTTAGCTCAAGGGGCTCTTAATTAAACTTATCAAGGATTTCCAACTTCCCCCAGTTGATATTTTCAAGGTTAAGACTTGGAAGTTGGCGATGGACTTGCTCTAATGTGTCTATGCTATTGATGTAAGTGCAAGTCAAACCCTCAGTTGGTTTCATGCATATAGTTGAACTACTCTCTTGATCAACTGTCAGCCACTAGGTGCCTTCTTATCTTGTGGCTATTGCATACAAGTACCTTTGTATATTAGTCACTTGTGCATATTGATTGCATGTAGGCAATGTTAAATGTTGTACAAACCATGACTTCTGCATGTAATTGCACCCTGAGTCACTGTATGCGATGCATGGAATTTTCTTCTTCTGGATCTTTCCAAATGTATTTTTCTTTGATATTTCCAAGGAAAGATCGTGGATTTTTAGGCACACATCAATTGTGCTTAGCCATGCTCTTCCCATTATAATTGGGAAGTCCCCCTTACCATTGTTTACTTGAATCACTAGGAAGTCAGTTGGATACAACCACTCACAAACAGTGGTGACAATGTCCTCCACTAGTCCCAATGGGACAGTGATCGACTGGTTGACAAACTCTAAATGAATGTTACTCTTTTTCGATGGAGGCAGGTTCTAGGCTTTGTACATTTCTTGAGAAATCAAGTTAACACCAGAACCTGAATCCAAAATAGCTTTGCATGGCTCATTTTCAGCGATTTGTAGATATATCAAAGGACTCCTAGGATCAGAAAATGTCCTAGGAAGATGACCAGCTTTTATCCAATCAGTGACGGAATGAGTTAACATGACCGTATGCATTGAGCATGGTTTTTGGATTGAAGGGAGCTTCGAAGCTTCAAGTGATAGTGAGGCAGTTAAAGAATCAGCGACTTGTGGTTGCAAAGGCTTAGTTGGATTGTTGGTTCTAAAGAAAGGCCTTTTCTTCATGTGATTGTTAGAACCAATAGTAGGTTAAGGGTTAACAACCCTTGTGGCATTACGTTTCTATGACTAGGCAAGGATTTCACCCTACATAGCTAGAGCAAGTGGTAATGGAGTTTAGGGTGGAAGAGATGCAACCGAATGAGAAGGATGGTATGTTTGTGGAACATCACCCCTAGGAGAAGGAGCCCTATAGTACTCATGGGCTTGGTAGTGAGGTTGAAGAGTGATGTGACTAGTAGAGTCACATGGAGAGACTGATTGCTGCACATAATATCCATAAGGGTCAGGTTTCCGGTAAGGATATTGTTGTCATGGTGGTTGCAATCCCCATGATTGTGGGTATTTCCACTGTTCATATTGCTTGATTGGTTGTGGTGGAGTTCCACTTGGATAATATGTTAAGGGTTGGTGGAACTGCCTTGGGTTACCTTGAGGACAGGGTAAACTTTGGGGTGTTTACCTTTTATTTAATCATGGGTTGAGTGCATACATCCCAGACTCCTGTAAATGTGAAATTATAGGGCAACATCCCTTAGAATGGTCATATTGGCATATCTCGCATCCACTATCATTGTCTATATTCGAATCCACAACCTCTTTGATGATGGCAACTTTTCCCTTACCCTTGTTATGTGCATGTTCAGTTTCTCTCTTTTTTCTTTTTTTGCAATCACTACCTTACTCTCTAGACTCCTCTTCTATTTTAAGAATGGTTTGAAATCTATCATCTATGGAATCCCACATTTAGTCTACCTTTTCTAATACTTTTGATGCTAATTTTTGGATAGGCAAGGTTTTCCTATTCATCATCTCTTTGAGTGATGACTCTTCTTCATCCTCACAGAATCTTACTCCCCTCTTTCAAAGGGAAGGATCTCTATTATATTCGTCTACACTCTCTCTTTTCCTTAGCTTGCCTTTCTCTTTAGCAACTTGCTTCAATAATCTTTGAACTTGATGGGTCCTATGCTCAGATAGCCTCCCTTGGGCATATGTCCCAAGGGTTCTTCATGTTTCATGCCTAAGGCCATCTACAAGATGGCATAGTTGATCCCTCTATGAATAACCATGGCCAGGATAACGATGTAATAGTGCATAATATCGGCCCATGGTAGCATCCAAGGGTTTATATCCTCCTTGTTTCCAGCCTTGGACTTTCTTTCGCAGGTTGGACACTCGGGAGTACATTTGGTACTTATCATTGAACAATTCTAACATGGTACTCCACCTACGAATGGATTCCACCTCTAAGGATTGGTACCAGCTCTTCGCTTCTTTGACTAGTGTCCAAGGGAACAACTTAAGTTTTTCCCATTCACTTTCTATGTTTTTTAAGGCACATGCATCATAAAATGCTTGTAGATGATTTTGAGGATCAGCATTGTATCCCCTTCAAATCATGGGATGTTTTTCATGTCTAATCTCTTGATCCTACTATATTTTTGGTGCCTTGTTGGGATTCTAATAGCCTAAGTTATGTCTATCATACTTCGAGTAGCGAGTAGGCATTCATCGTGATCGTCCCATCTATGGCGTCTATGATGTCTATGTTGTTCCCTACTCTCCCTTCTTTCACGGTGTGTTTCTCTAGAGTGCTCTTATCCCCTTTCTTAACTATTTTGTCTATGACTCCCATTTTTCTTACCCTTATCCCCATGGTCTTTTTCTTTGTGACTGTGTCCAGATCCTGAAGGAAAGGATGAAGGAGATGATGAAGGTGAAGAAGTAGGAGGACTATGACCATGTCAATGCATGCTTCCTTCTCTTCGGTGGTTGTGGCCTCAATTGCGGTTACGATCAGAATGTCCATGTTTGTCATGTGTTCATGTTCCTTTTTTAGACCCTTTGCATCTATCAATACTAGAATCCATATTATGGATAGTTGAGTAAAGATTTTGATACACAACCCCTTGACTAAAGTCAATAGTAGGAACATCATTATATGAGTGACTGCCTGAGGCAAGTTCACCACCCTCATTTTAACTTCAAACATGTGGGACATTCTATGACAAATTTTCCTTCATTGATTTATGATGTCTCTCCTATTGCAAATCCCTTTGGCATTATGCCTCCATGGGTTGATACTCTCTCAAGTCATGATCATGCACAACGTACTTTTCCTGTAAGTGCTACATACCAATTCGTGTGAGCTCAAAAAGAAGCATGATCAGGACAAAGTGATCAGGAGGTAACACTATGTTACCTTCTAAATCTTACCAACATAGTTGTTCATCCTAGTGGAGGATAAAGATAAAGTTTAGTACATATTCATTGAGATGAACACATACCACACAAAACTATTGAGGGACTGGCAGATTATCATGTTTACTATGCCTCCGATTGTTCCCTGTATTAGACCTAGGTGGTGAAACACTTTTGTATGAAGACGGAGACATGATTGTCTATTTAGTATGCAATGTATTATTATTTACTATTTTTCTTTAACCAACCCCAAGGGTTTGTTCCAACGATGTGAAAGATTTCCTATGTTCTAGTTAGCGCACAAACAACAAAGTCCCTGACAATGGTGCCAATAATGAGTGGCGAGGTATCCCTATGCTCAACCATACAAATACAAGCATCCACACATAATCTAGTCAAATTCTAAGGACTAAGTGCTTATACGCCTTTGTGGAAAAAGAATGGGTTGATCAATCATTGTCTTCCCAAGCTTACTTGTATGTCACAATTGTATGGTTAAGTAAACTTGAGTCATATTTTTTTTATACCTTTTTCTATGTTTTTATGTCCTACTACTAATAAGGGAGGAGAGAGATAACTAAGTAACTAATTTAATTTGACTACTTATTACCTAGGCTCTAACTGATCTTAACACCAGTATCCGTTCTCACTTGTCGTACACATCCTGAACTAGTGCAACACTACTGGGATTACCAAATGCTAATCATTACTAGGTTACCAAGTGTTACATGCATGTTCAAAGTGATCATACTATGTGTGCTTACTTAGAAGAGTTGTAGGGTAAGAGAGAATCATTAATTAACTATGAAAAGCATTAATTAATAGTAATTAACATTAATTAATCTATTCTTAATGTTGCAAGGTTTATCACAAAGTTCTTCTTTATTGTCGTACACAAGGTGTGATCAGGTACACAATGCTTGAATAAAGATCCATTCACTTTATGACTCCTACTATAGGCACACAGAAATAATTATAACTCTGCGATGGAGAAAAGGCAAGAGTTTGGGTAAGGAACTAAGACTAACTATGCAAACCAAGTGTGCCTGCCTCTTATTTATAGGCAATGAGGTAGGCCACGATATCACGTACGTGATATCCAATGGAAGGCCACGATATCACGTATGTGATATCACAAATGCGATATTGCCGCTCATCATCCATGTATCACATATAGTAACATATGATGTAATTACATGTATAAAATCTAGCCAATTAGATATATAACCATCATACCATGTAAATCATGCAAAGAATAAATGTGTATGTAAAAGTACTTATATGTAATAACCACCAAGAAAGAGGACATCAAATGATTGAAACCAAAAAAAAGCTACAAGTCTACTATGTGCATGGGATCTTGGAAAGTCCTTTAAAGTGCTTACATTGATAAACTAGATGAGATGGAATAACTAAAATGGTAACTTCCCTATGCAGAAAGAAACAAGAAGAAGGATTAGAAGAAGTTGGAAATTTTTGAAATAACTAAAGTAAAGTCCATCAAATTCAAAATATTACTAGAATACCTAGAATCTGTGTTCTTGAAAAATGACAAACTAGTAATTGTAAATGTCCAATTCATGCAAAAGTAGAAATAGAAGTTACAAGAGACAATGAAATAGTCTTTGCTTTCTTGGAAAATGAAATAATAGGAATTGATCCTTTCATATGCTAATATATAATCCACACCAATTTAGTCATTAAGTTTAAATAATAGGTCCAAAATAGATTAAATTCAAAATTAAAGAAAATTGTAAAGAAAAATATTGAGAAGCTCCTAAAAGCTAGATTCATCTACCCTATAGCAAATAGTAAGTGGATGAGCCTACTCATCATTATGTCAAAGAAAGAAGACCAATGGAGGATATATATTAACTTCAAGCTATTAAATATGGTAACCTACAAAGATTCTTTTTCATTGTCATTTGTTTTCCAAAGTGTTGGATACCATTATAGATCATAATCATTACAACATCCTAGATGCCTTTAGTGGCTATAATCAAATTTAGATAGCCCAATAAGATTAGGCTAGCCCCTAGGAAACGTTTTTTTTATAAAACATGCTCTTTGTCCTATGTAATACTCTTGCAACAATCCAACAATTAGTCCTAAGTGTCGACCTTTTGGTATGTCAAAACCTTAGAGAAAATGAAGAATGTAGAATGTGTGTGTGATTGTAGCCTTGTAGGACCATGAAAGAAATATAATAAACAAGGACTTCAAATGGAGAACCAAGACTTTAGAAATAAGAGCTCAAATAGAATGAAATCCATGTTGAGATGTCAAAATGAAGACTAAGTGAAAAAGTTGGGAACATGAATGGAAACAGATTCTACAAGCCAAACAAAGACGTTCTGAGGAGTGTCGAGATGCCAAAATGATAAAGGAATGCTCTAGATCTTAAAGTGTACAAGTAAAGAAGATGTCTCTCGAAAACAACAAATGTAAAACTTGAAAAATAGACACCTTATAGTAGATGTCTCAACTTATAGATAAACATCTCTCCTACATTAAGACTATTCATAGTTAGACATCTCATCCTTAAAGTAGACATCTATACTAGCCATTTCATAGCTATTGCATGAATTTCAAGAAGTTTTTGGAAACTTAAAGGGAATAAGACAAAGTAGAATTCAGAAAAATTCGGCAACTACTATTCATTGTCAAATCTATCCAAGGTCATTCAAAGAGATTTTATGTTTTTCCTTCATTGTATTATCTTATGTATGTATTGGTTGTATTGAGCCTCATTGCAAGGACTCTATAAATTTAGTTACACTTTCTTCTTGATCTTTTTAATTCTTTCTTGTAGCCCTATAGGGTTAATGTGCTTGTTATGGAAATGCATCTTCATTGAGCTTGTCAAGACCTTGCAAGATTGAGTGGTTTTATGGCAACAAAACACTCCAATTCAAAGCTCACATTTGTAAAGGTTATGGGATCCTTTAAACCACATTTTGAGCTTGTTGAAACCTTGTGAGGTTGAGTGGTTTTTTGGTGATGAAACACTTTTTTGTGGAGCTCAAATCTTGAAAAGGTTGTGTTTCCCTTCAAACCATATTTTTGAAGCAAAAAAGTCTAAAGATGTGCATGGATCCTACCCTCTGAGTGTGGATGTACAAAGTTGGGGAACCCCGTAATAATTGGGTTTGATTTTTGTGGTTGGAGCAATTTTAATTGGGGAACCTATTCAACCCCTATTCTTCTTGATCCACAAGTGATATCAAAGGCTAGTACTATCAAGCTATAGTTTTAACATCTCTAGAGTAAACATCAAACGGGAAACTAATAGTTGATGGATTTAATTCTTCAAATTGGAGAACTAGACTAACATGCTTCATTGAATTTATTTCAAAAAGTTGTATTCAACACCTCTACTATAAAGGTAAAGGTAAATATTATAATTTTTCCTCTACACAATGTTGGATATGCAATGGAAGAGGTCATATGCCGTCCAAAAAAGTTTGTAAATGTAGGTCACATGAAGAAAATTCAAGTAAAGTAATAAGAACCAATAACATCAATATCAAGTTGGATAAGAAAAGAAGTCCAAAGGATGAATCCAAAGATTCTCATAATCTATATCTTGTCTTGAAAAATCAAGAATCCATTGAGGATCAAAGATTTCATCATGTAGATGAGGAAGATGAAATCTCCTTAGAAGAAAAATATGAGCTACTTGTTAATGAAGTTATTTCCTTCCAAAATGTATGCTTTAAAATGAAAGGAATCTTGCATGACAAGTAGACAAAGACTACAACTCTTAATTCTAAATTTTTATGTCTTAAGAAATAAAAAAATATACCTAAAAACTAAGACTTAAAATTTAATCAATGTTATTGAGTAGACTAATAAGAAATTTTCAAAAGAAAAGCTCAAACAAGATCAAGAATAAAAGCACTTGCACAACAAAGCTTCTTCATCATGTTATTCAAAGAAGTATCCTTCAAGGTTTGATAATACAATGAGATTTAAGATCTTAAATCAATTTTATTATGGGAAATTTAGACATGCTTAGGCTTGTTATCATCTATGGATGAAACATTACACTTGGCCTTTTCCAAAATAGCCTCAAAAGGTGCCTTGCAAGGAAAGAAAGTTTGAAACTAAAATGAGAAGAACACTAAACAAAATTGGATGGCTCAAGTTGCTCTCTCTACTATTAAAACAAGCACATGGTATATTGATAGTAGTTGTTCAAGATATATGACAAGAGGTAAATATTAATTCATACACTTTTCAAAATAAAACTATTGAACTATCACATTTGGAGATGACATGGAAACCCCAGTAACATGCATTGGTACTATCAAAGGGAAAGGTAAAGGTCAACCTTCAATAACTCAAGTTTTCTTTGTTTAAGGACTAAAGCATAATCTTCTTAGTGTTAATCAACTTTGTGATTCAAATTTTGATGTTACGTTTTTCAAAGAAACTTGCAAAATAAAAGATTTGACCTTTGAAAAAAATTATTATCAAAGGAATTGGAAAGGAAAATGTTTACATAACTATATTTGGAGATACTCCTAACCTTGAATCTAACTTCTTGATTAGCAATGTAGATGATGCTCAATTATGGCATAGAAAATTAGGCCACATAAACAAAGAACTTCTTCAAATCCTAGTGTCAAAAGTAATAGTTCAAGGATTACCTAAACTTAAATATTTCAACTAGAACACCTGTGAAGCATGCCAAAAGGGAAAACAAACAAGGGTAAGGTTTGGTAAGAAAATTTGCATCTCTACATCTCATTCCTTAGATTTACTTCACATGGATTTGGTTGGTCCTTCTCAAAATCTTAGTTTTTGAAAGAAATGATATTTCCTAACTATTGTTCATGACTTCTCTTATTTTACTTGGGTTGCCCTCTTATATCACAAGGATGAAGTATTTGACCATTTTCTAAGAATTTGTAATTGGATACAAAAAGAAGAAGGTTTTGATGTCAAATTCATAAGGAGTAATAATGGAGGAGAATTCAAAAATGTTATGTTTGAACAATTCTATTAGATGAATGGCATTCTTCATCAATTTTTTTCTACAAGTACTTCTCAAAAAAATGGTGTAGCAAAAAGGAAGAATATGATCTTGAACGAAATGGGAAGAACTATATTGAATGACAAAAATCTTGCTTACAAGTTTTGGGCCAAAAAAAATTAATACCACATGTTATGTCTCCAAAAAAGTATTGGTAAGAAAATTCACTACTAAAATCCCTTATACATTATGGACCAGTAGAAAACCATCTATTAGTTATTTTCATTTTTTTGGTTCAAAATGCTATATTCTAAATGATAAAGATTCCTTGAGAAAATTTGATCCCAAAATTGATGAGGGAATTTTCCTAGGATATTCTTCCATTAGTAGGGCATATAGAGTATTCAACAAGAGAAATAATATTGTAGAAGAAACTATAAATGTCAAAATTAATACCAATGATAATATTTCTCCACAACCCTAATGATGAAGAAGTTACTATCAAAAAGTTATCTAGCACCTCCCAAGTTCAACTTCATAAAAATTCAGAAATAGAAAGTGAACATGAGAAGACATCTCCATTTCAACCCAAAATGCCTAGACTTAGTAGATCACACTCTCTCAATGATGTTATTGGACAAGTAAAATATGGAATCCATTGTGGGAGTCAAACTAAGGAAATGTGTGCCTATCTTGCATATCTTTCACAACTAGGACCAAAAAAGTTCAAATAGGCCAAGGAGAAGAAGGGTGGATTTCAACTATGCAAAATAAACTAAATCAATTCACTAGGAATGATGTGTGACAACTGACATGTAAACCTAATCATAAACTAATCATTAGCACAAAATGGATTTTTAGGAATAAAATGGATGAAAATGGAAACTCATTAAGAATAAAGCAAGGTTGGTCACCAAAGGATATAATCAACAAGAAGGAATTGATTTTGATGAGACCTTTACTCTTGTTGCTAGACTTGAATCTATCATACTTCTTTTGGCCTATGCAAGCATTAAGAACATCAAGCTATATCAAATGGGTGTGAAGAGTGCCTTTCTAAATGAAACCATTCAAGAAGAAGTATATGTTGAACAAACCAAAGGGTTTGTAGATCCCATTAATCTTGATCATGTTTTCAAACTCAAAAAGGCTCTGTATGATCTCAAACAAGCCCCTAGAGCTTGGTATGAAAGACTTTCATAACATCTTATATTTAATGGTTTTGAAAGAGGTAAGTTTGATGTTACTTTATTTCTTAAGCATTAATGTAATGATTTACTTATTATATAAATTTATGTTGATTATATTAATTTTAGAGCGAATAATGACATTTTATGTAAGAAATTCTCAAATTTGATGCAATAAGAGTTCAAAATGAGCATGATGGAAGAGCTCAAAAATTTTCTTGGATTTCAAATCAATCAAACAAAAGATGAAACCTTCATTTGTCAAACTAAGTACATCAAAGATCTACTACTCAAATTCAACTTGGTAGATGTGAAAGAAAAAAATGACATCTATGGCAACAAATTTTAAGCTCACCAAAGATGATCAAGGCAAGCCGATTGATCTTAATCTCTATATAGGTATGATAAGTAGCCTACCCTATTTAACTGCTAGTAGGATAGATATATCATTAAATTTAGGAATTTTTGCAAGATATTAGGAAAATTAAAGAGAGTCTCATCTAAAAGCTGTTAAATGTATTTTGTTTATTGTCTAAAAGGTACTACTAACTGGGGACTTTGGTATCCAAAGGACTTCTCACTTGATCTTGCTAGGTATTGTGATGCAAATTGAGTAGGTTATACAAATGATTATTGAAGCACTAGTGGAAATTTATTTTTTTAGGAAAATGTCTTGTCTCTTTGGAAACCAAAAAGAAAACATTCACAACACTCTCTATAGTAGAAGTAGAGTACATTGCAACTATAATTTGTTGTACCTAGATTTTATGCATGAAAATTTTTTTTAAGGAGTTAGGAATTAAACCCCAATCTACACCAATTTTTTGTGACAACAGTAGTGTGATCAACATGACAAAGAATCCTATTCAACATTCTTGTACCAAACACATCAAAATTTATCATCATTTTATACAAGAACATACCCAACTCAGGCATGTAAAGCTAGAATTCATTGGGATAGAAAATCAACTTGCAGATGCTTTCACCAAGCTTCTTGATAAATGATGACTTACTTCTCTTTATAAAGACATGGGAATTAGGTAAGTATTTTATCTTAATCTCAAATAAAAAATGATAATCATAAATATAAAAACAAATAAATAACAAAAACACATAAGATTTCTTACATATGTTTAGGGGGAGAGTTCTTGTACTTTTTGTTAATGTGCAAAAGGTGGGAGAGATTGGTATGGTTTTATGATACTTTGATATGTTTTTATGGTGCTTTGAAGAAATGATTATATAAATTCTTGAGCTATTTAATTTTCCCATAGTGTTCATTGAATATACTAACCTATTTTCTTAAGTTTTGAACATTACCAAAAAGGGAAATATTTTTGACCTTTTGATATGTCAAAACCTTAGAAAAAAATGGAGAATGTAGAATGTGTGTGTGATTATAGTCTTGGAAGATCAAGAAAGAAGGCTAATGAGCAAGAACTTCAAATTGAGAGCCAAGATTTCAAGAACAAGAGCTAAATTAGAACAAGATCCATGTTCATATGTTTAAATAAAGACTAAGTGAACAAGATGACAGCATGGATGGAAATGGAGTCTACGAGCCAAATAATGATGTTTTGAGGATTGCTAAGATGCCAAAATGACAAAGGAATGCTCCAGATCTTAAAGTATGCAAGTAAAGAAGATGTCTCTTAAAAATAATATACGTCTAACTTGAAGAATAGACATCTCACAGTAGATGTTTTAACTTATAGATAGATGTATCTCCTACAATGAGATTGTTCATAGTTAGATGTCTCATCCTCGAAGTAGATATATATACTAGCCATTGCATGAATTCTAAGGAGTTTTTTTTTTTTGGAAACTCAAGGGTATAAAAGTAAGTGGAATTCATGGGAATCAGCAAGTACTATTCATTATCAAATCTATCTAAGGTCATCCAGATAGATTTTTTGATTTTCCTTCATTGTATTATCTTTTGTATGTGTTGGTTGTATTGAGCCTCATCGCAAGGACTTTGTAAATTTAGTTACACTTTCTCCTTGATCTTTTTCTTTCTTTCTTGTAGCCCTATGGTGTTGATGTGCTTCTTTTGGGAAGGCATCTTTGTTAAGTTTGTCAAGACCTTGTGGGGTTGAGTGCTTTTGTAGCAACAAAATACTCTAGTGAGGAGCTCACATTTGTAAAGGTTATGAGATCCTTCAAACCACATTTTGAGCTTGTTAAAACCTTACAAGGTTGAGTGGTTTTTTAATGATGAAACACTCTAGAGCAAAGCTCAAATATTGAAAATATTGTGGTACCCTTCAAACCACATTCTTAAAGAAACAAAGTCTAGAGTTGTGCATGGATTCTACCCTCCAAGTATGGACATACCCAAGTTGGGGAACCACATAAAAATAATTTTTAATTTTGGTGGTTGAAGTAATTTTACTTAGGGAATTTATCAACCTCCCTTCTAACATCTCGATCCATACTAAGTACCTTTCAATAATAAATTAACAATCATGTGAAAGTCTTCATGGATGAGTTTTTCTCTTGCAACTCTAATTTTGAGCAAGCACTAGACCATTTGAAGAAAATGCTAAAATGATGTGTTGAAACCAATCTTAAGTTTAATTACTAGAAAAGCCATTTGATGATCTAGGAGGGCATTATTCTTTGATATCTAGTGTTAAATAAAGAGATAGAAATGGATCTTAAGAAGATAAGAGTGATCCAAGGAATAACACAGAGACCATAGACCATGAAAGATATTACATCTTTCCTTAGACATACTAGCTATACAAGAGATTCATAAAATATTTTCAATAATTACTAAAATACTAGTGGAATTTACAAAAAATAATATAGCATTTGAATGAACCAAGAAATTCCATCAAGCATTCAAAGTTTTAAAATCAAAGCTTATAGAAACTTCAATTCTACAAGCTCCTAATTGGTCCAAGCCATTTCATATTATGATAGATGCATCCAACTTTGCCTTGAAGGCTATGGTTACATAGTTGGATAATAAAAAATGGTCATACTACATTCATAACATGAGTAGAAGTATCACATGTGCATAACTAAACTATATCACAACAAAAAGGAACTCATTTCCATGGTATGTCTTAGAAAAATTCAATTATTGTGTGCTTGGATATCCAATTTTTATGTACATTAATCATAGTAGAATCTAATTCCTTATGAATAAGCCACTTGATAATCCTTGTACCATACAATGACTAGTAATTTTGTAGCAACTTTACATAATCATAATTCATAGAAAGGAAAGTAAGAATCTAACACAATCAATCATTTGTATTGGTTATGGTGTAAAAATAAAGTTGATGAAGAATCACTCTTTAATTACTTCGTGATAAGCTATTATTTGTAAAAGTAATAATGGTTGCATCTAATATAGTCAAGCGATGGTATGTTGATTCCCTCATCCAATTACTCACCTAAGAAGTCCCTAGTAAATGTAATAAACATATAAGATAGCAATTCCTACATCATGTCAAATACTACATAAAGATAAAGGATAGCCTCTCTAAAATTTGTGCAAATGGCCTAGTTCAATAGTACATATTACAAGAAGACCAACTAAGGGTTCTACAAGATGCTCGTGAGGGGTCTTATGGAGGCCACTATGTTGAAGGATGAATGACCATGAAAATCCTCATGGCATGATACTATTAGTGAATAATCTTCAGAACTTCCCTTCAATTTGTTAATTCCTATAAAAGGTATCAATTTGGAACCATTCAAATTATGGAAAATAATTTTATGAAGTCCATCATACCCAAATTAAATGAAAAGTCTTACATCATCATCATTGTAGACTATTATATGAAATGGACAAAAGCTATGGTAATGACTCATTATACCATGACAACAACTTCAAAACTCTTTTAATAATAGATGATAAATAGGTTTGGTGTACCAATGAAAATTATTTCTAATAATGGTACTCATTTTAAGGATGTTATCTTTCAAAAGCTAATGATTAGGGATCGAACACAAAATTCTACACCTTACCATCCCAAAGCCAATGGCCTAGCCAAAGTAGCTAATAAAGTGACTACATAAATCATTACTAGTATAATTAGAAAATATAAGAATGACTAGAGCATGAAACTCAATTATCTCTTATGATCCTCTCACTCCACCTACTAGCTTCCTATAGGCTAATCCCCATATGAATTAGTGTATGATAAGTAACCAAAACTTCTAATTCAAATGAAGCTACGTATACTAAATACTACTTGTTAACTTACCCTTAATGTTATTCAAGCATAGAAAGAAAATCTTATAAACCTCAATGTGCTAGATGAAAACAATAGCATAGCACTCATGATGAATGAGGCTTACAAGGCATACACTAAACAATGTTATGACATTAGAATTTGATGGATAGAATTTCAATTAGAAGATAAGGTTCTTTATTGGGATATCATATATCTAGCTCAATGTACTAAATTCCAAATATTATAATAAAAAATCTTACATCATTCATTCTACATTCAAATCTAGTGCCATGCAAATATACCATCATGACTACCCTCAAAAGCTCATTCTTTTAACATGCAAGTTAAACTATTTAAGGATTCCTATGTAGTCATACACTTCAATGAAATCTCTACTAACTCTAAAGTCTATTCCATTTTCCATATCTCCACCATCTATCATGGTTGAGAACACTACAACTAACACCTTATGAGAAAAAATCTATCATCTTTTTATTTTACTACATTCTTTTGCATTTCTTACTTTCTAATATTTTTTTTAGTTCTTGATACATTTTACAATTTTTGATATTTTCTCTTATTTTTTATTTATGTTTTATTTTAAAATTATTTGTTTCCATATTTTTATTAATAAAACTTATTACTTACATGTAAAGACCAACGTTGTTATTTGGACTATGCCCTATGCTATCAAAATGTTGGACCAATAAGTATATTAAAGAAGTGAGACCATACCATGCATCCCTCTAATTTTTATAAATAATAGGGCCTTATCATGAAAGTAATATGGCTCTTATCACATGAAACTAAAATTAATCCGTGATTTTTATGCCTTGAAGAAAAGGAAAAGAACCAAGAGTAATTAAAAAGGGCATGACATCAAGGGAATTTTTTAATTCTATGAACTTCCTCTATGATTCCCACTACACCACATTATTATTCTATCACTCATGTTTTAATTATGTGGGAAGCATGTTTTTTATTAAAATTTGTTACATTACTACAATACTAGAAAGACATGTAATTCATATCTAAAGGTATTAACATACATTTAAAAATTTTCTTGGAATACCACTAAAATATATGTGACTTATGCTTGAATGTACACTTGTGATGGGATTAGCATTAGCTATGAGACTAGAAAAGTATGTAATATATTCTTAAAGGCACCCATCTAACCAATGGCTAGGATTCATAACTTAAATTCTTATAATTGATGAATTATAGCATGAATCAAATGCATGTTTTACAATTTTTCCTTAAGGACTAATGATATTTTTATGTGGTTATGATCAATCTCATGATGGTGGATCCAAGATAATGCAATGTGATATCACTAGCAATGACAAAGACTTACCTTAAAACCTACATGGATAGGTATGATGATCATTCTAATCATATTCAACACAAGAACCTATTATGGAAGTGGTGAGGTACCTCATGTTCTAATATCTACAATCCTTTCTTATTTCATTCCACCTCAATGCTCCATGTAATTATGAAACTGGTGGTTTTGTTTAGTATAGTGTAAGATTCTAATAATAACAATTCTATGTTCATGGAAACATAAACTTGATCAACATTCAATTTCTTAGGTATCCATTAACATATTATGAGATTATTATAGAAGGGTATTTTAGGTAGGATCCTACTTTGAGAAGTACATACTTATATAACTTTTGAAGATCTAACCCATGAACTAACTCCATAAGTAATGAGGAGCCCACTTAATTTTCACAATTCAAGCTCACACAAGTTCAAATAACCAAGGAAAATCCACAATTAAAGAAGAAAGAAAAGAATGACTTTATTCTTGCTTAAGGAAAATTATTACAAAACACAAAGAAAGTGTGACATCCCAATTCGTAGATGTTAGTGAAATACGATCATTCATTGGGTAAAAAAAATGTTGCATTACTTGGAAATAACTTAATTCCTCATATAAAAAAATGTTGCATTACTTGGAAATAACTCAGTTGATCATATAAAATTAAGAATAATAAGGAATGAACATAGAATTGACTAGAATAATTTTATTGATATTTCGTTGGTACACTATAATGTCCTCTAGGTTATCTTCCTATGACACTTAGAACCTTAGAGGCAATCCATCTCTGTCATCATAATTAGACTATTCAGCCAAAGGGGTGATCACTTCCTTCTTGTCTTGCTTCACCTAGCTCTCATCATATGCCAATATTAGCTTTGCAACTCCATGTTGATAGAACCTCTAAACTTGGCCTTAAACGCCACAAGTCAAACCCCTTTCCAAGGGGTACTATGAATAGTTGTAACTTTTCATAACAAGGCACCCCTTCATTTGAAGGCTAATTACATGATTTTAGTGCAATTCCACCCTTAACAAGGCACTAGACATTACAATCTACCTTCCTTAAGCATCTAGCTCATCCTCGAGCACTTCCTTTATGTCGAGGTGCTCAACAACTGCTTTTCCATTTTTCTCCTCATTCTATGCTTCATTATTATCCTCATTATCATTTATACATGAATAAAAATTTTCAATTACTAAATATAATTTATTACCTAAGAATAATCTAATCTATTACTCAATATCATGATGATAAAAAAGTTAAGGATTAATATTGAGAATAAACTCTCTGTTTTCCCAAGTTTATTGATAACAATTTGACCATTGGACGACTACTTCACTTATGGTTTTATTATGAAGTTTCTTGGTTCTGTGATTCTTGATCACAATTGGTTTGACCTTGAAGCTATCATTGGATCACAGGGGTAAAGTGTTCCAATCTAGAATGTAAGGCACATCATTTTCATGAAACTTCTTTAGAACACTTACATTAAAACTAGATGAATTCTTGATGTTGTTGGAATATTTAATCAATATGCTATTTCACCAATTCTTTTTTAGATTTCAAAGGGTTCACAATATATTAGAGTTAACTTAATATATTTTCCTAACTTAAGGAAACTCCTGGTGGGTTTTACTCTTATTAGTACCTGATCTCTGATTTGAAATTCCTTCTTAACTTGATGTTGATATGCATATCCTTTATAGTTGTCTTGGGCTACTTGTAGATTTTGTTTAACTCTATTAACAATATTCTCCATTATTTTCATTTCCTTTTCCTTTAACTTTTCTCTTAAAGTTGGATCTACCCAAGTTAGTGTTGTATGATAATTTTTTCCATATACAATTTCGAATGGTGTCTGATGTATGGGTCCCTAATAATTATTATTATAGGTGAACTCAAATAGATGCAAGTAATTCTCCCATGTCTTTGGCCTACTTCCAATGTGTCTTCATAGAATATCTTCTAGTATTCAGTTGACACATTCTGTCTAGCCATCTATCTCTAGGTGATATGTTGTGTTGAATTTTAATTGGGTATCAAGTTCCTTAAAAAGGTTTCGCTATAATTTTGAAATGAACTTAGGGTCTCTATTAGAAGTGATTGATTTTGGGTATCCATGCAACCAAAATACTTCTTGTACAAATTTTTGGGATACCTCTTTAACTATATTTGTAGATTTCAAAGCTATGAAATGAACCATCTTCAATAGATATTCAACTATCACCAAGATTAAGTCATTCCCTTTTTTAGTTACTAGTAATCCCATGATAAAATCCATGGTAATGTCTTCCCATTTCCATGTTAGGATTTCCAAAGGTTGTAATAATCCACTAGGTTTATTTTGTTTGGCTTTCACTCTCTAGCAAATTGGATAATTTTTTATGTATGTGGATACATCTTTTTTCATTTGAAGTTAGAAATAAAATTTATGTATCATCACATAGGTTGTAACAAATCCAAGATGTCTAGTGTAAGGTACTTCATAAGCTTCTAACAATAGCTTAAGTCTCCAATTTCCTTTTGGTATACATACCCTTTATCCTATCATTAATAGACCTTCTGAAGAGAGGTAGTAATGGGGCTCAGAAGAAATATTTCTTAAAATAAGGATCCTCTTTTATTCATTCCTTACTTTCTCCTTCCATAGAGGTCATTACAACACTGATCATCAGGTTCCACATTTGGCTAAGGGCATCAACTACTACATTTTTCTTGCCTACAATATATTTAATCTCAAAATCATATTCAGCCAATAATTCTACCCACCTTTATTGTCAAGTGTTTAAGATGGCTTATCTTTGTAGGTATTCTAACCTTTGATGATCTATTTTCAATATAACTATTTTTCCATAAAGATAGTGTCTCCAAATTTTTAAAGCATGAACAATTACTAGAAATTCTAGATCATGGGTTGAGAAACTTACCTTAGCTCTTCATAATTTATGAGATTCAAAACATTCCACCTTTTCTTCTTGTAAAATAATTGCACCAATTCCTACTCCATGAGCATTAGTAGATACCTCAAATGGTATTTCTTCATCTGGAATTCCTAGGATAGGCAATATTGTGAGTAGCATCTTTAGCCTGAGAAAACATTTTCTACATTTTTCATGAAATTTAAACACATGCTTTTCTTGCAAAAGGTCATTCAAGGAAGATACCAAGGTAGAATAATCTTTAAAAAAATGTTGATAAAAATATGTTAAGCCCAAAAGACTACGAACTACTGTAGCACCTTTTAGTTTGGGCTAGTCTTGAACTACACTCACTTTAGTTGGGTCTACTTGTAACCCTTTCTTAGATACAATATGGTCCAAGTATGATACTTCTTCTTTGAAAAGTTCACATTTACTTAATTTTGCCTTTAACTAATGTTCCTTGAGGATTTCCATCATAGTTTTTAAATGTTTAACACATTCTTCTCTTAACTTAGAGTAAACAAGTATATCATCCATAAATAATCAATGTACTCTTGAAAAATATTATTCATTAATATCATGAATGTTGCAAGTGTGTTGGTTAATCCAAATGGCATTATTACAAACTGATACAATCCGTAACTAGTTCTAAAAGTAGTTTTCTCAATATATTTTTCCTTAATCCTTATTTGATGATATCTTGATTTTAAATTGATCTTAGAGAAATGGCATGCTCCATTAAGTTGATCGAATAGGTCATCAATCCTACGTCAAGGATATGTATTTTTAATCATTACTTTTTTTAGTGCTCTATCGGTAATGCATAACCTTAATGTACCATCCTTCTTTGTTATGAATAAGGCTAGAGCACTCCAAGGTGAGACACTAGACCAAACCTCTCCTTCTTCCAAAAATTGGTCTAACTGTATTTTAACTTCCTTAATTATAAGATGGAGAATGGATACAGAGCTTTTAAAACTAGTTGTATACCAGGAAAATATCAATGACATGTTTAATAGTTCGTTTTGGAGGTAGTTCCTTAGTTTCATTGAATACTAAATCTTTATATTCTTCAAGTTGTTCTAAAATTTTAATTTTAGAAAATGTCTAAGGTTGAGTTACTTTTACAACCAACATAGTAGCACCCTTCTTAATTAGTCTCTTAGCTTGCTTAATAGTTATAGTGTGAATTTGATTTGTGGTACCTACCCCCTTAGAACCTTGACTCCATCAATGGTTGATACTTTCAAAACATGATTTCCAAATTAGGTAATAATATTAAATTTTTACAAAAAAAAATTATTCCTAATATTACATCAACATCTTCTAATTCAAATTTAAAGAATTCATCAATGAAAGAAATTTCTTGCAAGGTAAAGGTAATTTCTCCATAGCTAGTATGCTTGCTTATAGTTATTCCATTTGCAAGTTCTATTTTAATAACTTTCTTGGAAGGTAAGCTAAATTCAATGACTTAATTAAAGTTGGTGAAATAAAGTTATCACTTGCTCTATTATTGATAAAAAAAAATTAACCTTTTGTCCTTTAATTGATCCTCCAAAAATCAGTAAAGCAAATTGAAATTTTCTCAAACTTGATTTTGCCAATGTTTATATTTTGCTCACTACAACTATAGTAGTGGTTTGAATCTTTATTTTAGCTACATTTGAGTTGGATTTTTTTATTCTTGTTTTGATTGTTCCTTTGTATTCTTGCTCATAACTTTGGGTAATCTCACTTGAAATTATCTTCACCATAAGTAAAACATCTAGATTAAGTTCTCTTGGTGGGTGATTCTTCTACTATTACTTGTTGAAGGGTAGTTCATACTTGGTTTGATTCTTCATAATCCTTAGCAATTTTATAGGTTTTATCAATAGTTTGAGGATTATATGCACATGTATGGGAATGTAGTTTTGCATGTAGTCCACTGATGAACTTTGAGGCTAATTATTCCTTATCCTAGTAGCTTACATACTAAGAGAGGTTATATAAGTCTTTATAATAATCTTCAACAAATTTTCTATCCAATCTCAAATAATCAAATTGCATCTTACGCTCCTTGAGGAAGGAATCTAGTAAAAAATTTTGCTCAAAGTCTTGATAAAAATTGAGCCAATTTTTTATTAGATCTTGTGATCTTAGACCATTCCACCATGTTATAGCTAGCCCTCTTAGATATAGAAAGACTACTTCCAAACATTCTTGGTTTGATAAGTTCAGCATATCGAAGTAATTTTTCATGATATCAAGCCAATCTTTTGCCTTGGCACTAGATCTAAGTGCTTCATCATAATGATCTAGTTTTACCTTTTTGGCATGAACTTACGTTAATGATTTTCTTTGTACATTTTACCAATTTCAATAATGCTCATCTTTAAGTTCCACTCTTTGGCCTTGTGAAGGAATATCAGTACCTTAGTGCCCAACAAGTGGGGACTAGTCTTTATATTAATCCATAGCAGGAAGTTGATCTTGGTTCTGATCTTGGTGATGGTCCCTATATGGATGGTGGTTTTGGTTAAAATCTTGGATCAAGTGATTAGCTAATTGCTTAATGGAATCAGCAAAGGAGTTCATCTTCCCTTATACTTCGGACCATTTTCCCATTAAATCTTGAGACAACTTTTTGATTTCTTTAGACATATTTTACATATTTGTTCCAAACCCTTGGTTTGATTGTTGGAGTTCCTTTTGGATACCTCTAATTTCATTAATCTATTGTTCAAGGGCATCTATTTGATCATTGACTCAAGATTCCATCAATCTCCAATGTACTCTCTAGGCTCTGGACATTGGTAAGTTGAAGAAACAAGGCAAGTTCATGATTCCTTAGTTTATGATATCCTTTTTTGGGTCTTGTAATAGTTAATTGGTTCCAAAAGAGGTTAAACTCCTAACTAACTAGCAAAAATTCTAATTATTCAACTATTCAATTTTGTAAGGCTTTTTCATGTTTTAGAACCCTAAATAGTGATTTGAAAAACTAATTTTTCATTCTCCGTAAGATGAATCTAACTATTTCATGGTGTTTGGAAGTTTCAAATTTGTTGGAAATGATTTTTGTTTTGTTAAAAATGAGCTCAAAAATCACAATTTATGGTCATTTCATGTTGCAAAAAATTTTATGTTTTTCAAGGCTTGTTGAAAGATCACCCATCCCAATACTACTCTAGGACAAATGAGCTTAATTGCAAAGTTCTTATTCTAATTGCTTTTAACCCATCAAATTTCTATTTTGACTATTTTTCTTTATGCTCTTCTAAATAAGGTTTGTAACTTTAATTTTGACATATTGTGAATTTCTCTCATCCAAATGAGAGATATTTTAAATTATTTTTTAAAAGTCAAAAAAATAATTTCATATGTCTACTACGACTTGCTCAACCTGTAGCCTCTGTAGCCTAAAGGATCTACATATTCTATGAAACTCATGCAGTCTACGCAACTCCTGCAGCTTGTGCACTTTGCCTATAGCCACAACAATGGCAAGGGAGACAAAGAATGGTAGTGCCAATAGTGGTAGGGAAGGCAAAGAATGGTGGCATCAATGATGGTGGGGAAGGTGGAGAATCATAATGCCAATGATAGGCTAGGAGGCAAAGAATGGCAGCATTGACAATAGGCTAGGATGTGGACAATGGTAGGGCTAATAGATGCAGTGTTCCTAGTGATAAGAAGCATAGCATAATAGATGGCCAACCACACTAGGACATGGCTAGCCAATGCCATGGCTAGGCTAGCTGTGATGCATCATGGCTGGGCCTTGTGACCTAGCCACGCTATAGCACGACTAGCCAACACTACCCTACCCCTTAGGGTTAGGACAAATATTCAAAAAATTATTTTTAAAAAAAATTATTTATATTATTATTAAAATTTTGGGGCCAAGGTTTGCACCCATGACTTTAAAATGACAATTATTATTATTATTTAATAAATTGTAAAACATCATAACTCTTAAACTGTAAGTCAAATTTCGATGAAATTGGTATCAGTAGAATTGGCGAACACTACATGTTCAACTTGAGACAATGTCAATTTACTCCACTTATCACTTAAAAAATAAAAAAATTAAACATTAACTTAAAATTAATTAATAATTAATTGTGTATAAACACAAGTGTAACTACCTTTTCTTTTAGTATCTTTCCTCTTGTAATACTATTATGGTTTTCAAATCTTTTATAAATTAATGGGAGAAGAAAGTCTTTTTGCCCAATTCAACCATATTACATAACAACTACAAAGAGATAACATTTTGCAATATGGCTCCTCTAAAGCATCTTGGCCAATCTTCTCCTACTCTTGGACAATCCTCTCATACTCTCTCAGGTAGCACCTAATCAGTTTCTATTATTTTTCATGAGAATAATGTCATGCAAACAATTTATTTGATTTGTAGCTTGTTGGATGTTGAGGATTTTGAGTTTTTTAGAACTTCTAGACTATTTGAGTTTCTAGTATTTCCTATTTTTAAGACTCCTAACTACAACAATGTCATAAGGAATTGATGTAATAATTATTAGGTATGGGAAATTTTTTTTCAAAAATGATTTTTGGAAATTTAACTATTACTCTTACTAGCATCTGAGATACTTTTAATTTTCACATTTGTGAAAATCCTTTTATTACCAATGTGAAATCTCTTGAATTCTAATCTTTTTTTCAAAGATAATTATCTTATTATGCTTACGATTCTACCCTGATCCAAAAGAAATATTACCAAATTGATTTTATCAGTGAGACTAATTACGACTTGTGTTAATTTATATACAATAAAGTTTTATCAAGTTCATGGTCCACTTCAATTAACTCCTACTCCATTTTTCTTCTTCATGGTGCAAAAAATGATAGATTCTATTATTGGTCTTTCTCTTATTTCCCTTCCTTGTACCTTGCCATGGATTTGGCTACTGCCACTAAAAATGACCTCAAAGAACCTTATACTATAACTTGTGTACCTTGCTTATGGGCTTGATCTCTTTCAATCTCTCAAGTATAGGATGGCTAGATAATAAGCTTATCTATTGAGTCTCTCTTGTTATTTAATCTATTTATAGTATTTCTAGGCACCATTTCATCTTTCCAAAAAATTGAAATGCTTTAAAGATCATGTCTTTTCAAAAAATAAAATTTAATAAGGCTGCAAGTAATGACAACTTGTAGTGTCCTCATAGATTCCAACTTGCAATGAGACAATGTTCATACTTAATTACACTAGTAAAAACATATGATTTCTATCTCTATTTTCCATGAAACTATGACATTATTACAAAATTGGAAGACTCAAAATCAAAAGAATATAATGTACTACAACCCATAGTGATCTACATCTCCTCTTCTAGCCTATAAATATATATATCTACTAATTACAATAGATTGTGACAAACTACAAGTTGTAGTTACCCTCGATTCTAGACTATGACTCACTACAATCCATAGTAACCTCGCAAGTCCTCACCTAATCCTAAAAAATAAATGAACTTTGGAAATACATATACTAGGATAGGATTTAATCTATAGCTACTCATAGAAGCAAACTATGACTCATTGTATCCCACAATGATCTCACAATGACTTGCCTAGGCTATATAAAGTATCCAAATGACTTTACACAAACTAGCAACACAAACATATAACTTCTACTACTACTAGGATATAGTGAGGCTAAGAAATGCTATTAAGTATGGACTGAAATTCTCATCATCTCCCTTATCCTTCAAAAGAGACCTATCTTCAATTCACGATTCCACTTAATATAGTATTTAGTCCTTACAAACCCAAACCATTCCCATGAACCCAAACAACATTCTCAAGTTCCTCATCACTCCAATGCATCAAGTAATCATGCATATTCTTGTCTCTTATTCTTCTAATATATCTTTCTCATAACACAATTGGATTTCCTAGTGAGGTGGATGAATTTAAACTTTCAATTACATCCTTGAAGATTTCATGACTATCCTCTAGATTTGATGTAAGAACATTGATATGAACTTAAATATGACAGATCAAACAAATAATAAATAGGAAGATCATTACATAAATTAATTTCATAAGCATTTGGATTGGTCTTGGTCCTAATTTTGAATGGACTAATTCTCCTTAACTTGATCTTGTAAAAGCGCATATTCTTTTTTTCTTTTCTTGCTAAGATAGATCCAAACATAGTCATCAATTTGAAATTCAATTATCCTCTTATCCTCATTATGCTTGGAAGATATATCCTTTGCTTTCTTATTCCAGTGATATTTGACATTTTGATGTAAATAGTTTATTGCTTAGTAAAATTAGAGCTCATAGAGGCACAATCATCAAATTTCTTTAGCTCATCAACCATTATTGATGAAAGAACATAATTTACCACAAAAGGAATTTTACTAGTACTAGTGTGGAAACCATTATTATATGAGAATTCAACATAAGCTATAATATTTTTTCATCTTTGAGGTTGATCCTCATACAAGCACTTCAATATCTTCAACAAATATTTATTAATCACTTTAGTTTACCCATCAATTTGAAGATCATAAATAGTGAAAAATAATAACTTAGCTCCTAGTAATTTTTAAAGTAACCTCCAAATGTGACTAGTGAATTTAGCATCCCTATCACTTATAGTATCAAACCTTTTGACTTCTACACTAGAATGGACAATATGAATTCTAGACAAAGCATTAGTAACAACATTTGATGTTTTTCTTTTATGTTTCAAAATAAAATAAAATTGTTGCAATTTCTCTATCCATTTCATATGCTTAGCACCCAATTTCTTTTGAAAATTCAAGAATTGAAATGCTCTATGATTAGTTAACAAAACAATTTTAGATCCTATCAAGTAATGTTTCCAATGCTTGATAACTTAAAGTATGGCATAAAATTCCTTCTCACATACACTATGACATCTCATTCCCAAATGTCATGATAAACATCAAATATACATTATATTAGACATTAGGCATAAGATGATAACATAGAAAATACTAAATATATGTAAAATTTGATATTAAGCATAAAGAAAATAATAGGGAAAATGTAGAAGGAAAAAGAGAAGAATGATTTATTGATGTAGAATAGTGTATCTTGATCATGCTCTGAGAGTGTTCCTTAGGGTTTCCTTCCTTTAACATCTATCCCTTAGAGGCAATCCAGCACTACCACCATAGTTAGGCCTATCACTAGCTAGAAGGAATGGCCAATCCTCTTTCTATCCTGCTTCACCTAATACTCATTGCTCACCTTTAATAGCTCCATAATTCCATGCTAATACAACCTCTATGCCTAGGTATAAATACCTTAGGTCAAACCCCCAAATGTCACCTCAAGAAACACATTCGTTATTACAATGTGCCCTTTTGGATCTTAATTACAACTCCCCTTTCAAATCTAGTTATGATAATGATAACACTTGTTATGAAGAGGAACCATCTTTGTTATGCAAAAGTATCATTTGGGAATGAGAACATTATAGTCTACTCCCTTATGTCTTGTTCCTCCTCAAATGAGTCCATGTTCACTATCTTTTTCCGGCTCCAATGCTTTTTTTATGATCCTATGCTCCAATAATTTGATTTATCCTTTGTACATAAAGTTGTTTCTTTCTTATTTTGCAAACAAAATATATGTAAGAAGAATTTATATAAGTATCAAATATTATTTTATCAATAATTAGCTCATTTTCTAAGATAATGACAAGAGTTTAATTAAATATCTACTCACTAATTACTAGTCCTAACCAAGATCATACAAGGTGTAACTCATATTTGATTATCCAGGTAAACGTAGGGTCAATCCTTATTCCTAACTTGCATTACCCTAGATATTTTATTTATCTAATTAAAATATAAACTAAGAAAATAAAGAAAAATTAAGAAAATCATAAATAAAAGTAAGGTTAAGATACTTCGTGATCCTAATCAACCTTAGGAATTAATGGAAGTAATTGTAATTCTTCCATAAGTGATATATGATCAAATGGTCTTATTTGGGATGGAAGGGCTTGATCTTGGTTCTTCTCAACTTCTTCTTTAGAATTAACTCTAGTAACATGGTAACTTGAAAGAATAGGACATTGTACCAAATATAATCTAGGGTCTTAATGAAGAATGATGTTGCACCATCTGCATTAATCATATCAAAGTAATTGGTAAACTATGGTTCTTAATGAATACTATCCATCAACATCATATGTTCCTGAATTCTAGGATCTAATTTATCTATTGAAGATTCAAAGTAAGTAGAATATGCACTATCCAATGGAATTGCATGTTGAATTGATGAAAACATCTTCTACAAAACTAGTTCATCTTCCAAGGATTCTTTTACACATCCATAATTTAAGAATTGATAAACACTACTTCCAACTTTCATATTGAAGTCTCCGTAAAGGAATAACTTATTCTTCAAACTTTTCTCTATTTTCTTAATCAAGTATGCTCCTTGACACAATCTGAAATTTAGACATGTTGATTTGGTAATTAAATATGTGTTAACCATGCATACACATCTCCCTAATAACTCAATTTTTAGTACCAATGCCAAATCAATGTGACTTTTCCAAAATCTTGATCCATCATTTGAAGTTCTAGAATTTTAAAAATCATATCTTTTGAACTCTATTCAAGTCTTTGAACTAATTCAAACTTGGCTTCTTTATAAAAGAGCACGCAACCATCCATGTTGTGATTTCTATAATAGGCTAATTTGTATGGCTCAAAAGAAGAACTTCCACAAGAACCTTTTTACTTATAAATACCTCTATACCCCATGGCAAGAATTCTTTTAGGAAAAATACATCAACATCCAAATCTTATAACTCTACTAAGATACATGGATATCGTTACTCATGCTAGTCTAAGGCCCATGGTGGACATAGTGAATGTTATCTCTCATTGGCTATGGATCTTGAAAGCACATTGTTTGTTAAAAGTCATTACTCTTTATGGGTATCATACACCTTGTCAAAATAAGATTATGACCCTCCATATTGTTCTACCATATGATTTGGTTGCAGGACAAATTGATATATATCTTCTTGATCATTATATTTGACCAACTAATTCATTAACTAATTCTCCAACTAACCTTGTTGGTAACAACTAGCTACATTACCTAGAGTCTTTAGCGACCTTTCTTTCTACCCCCTTTAGAACATTGATTTTGGTAGTATAACTTATGATACACCAAGGATTAGTGATCTTAAGACTATCTTTAAAGGTAAAGCACTTAATCTTAAGGCCCCAAAAGGTTAAATTTGTAGGTCTTGATAATTAAACTGGTATTAGTTGCCTTAAGTTATGGCCTCTTAAGTCATGATTTAAGGTATCATTAAATTATTGTATATCCAGATGATAAATCTAACCTTGCTATTGAGTCCAAAAGGCTGAAAAATATTAGAAATGGTTACTCAAATGTTTAAAATGAACATCATATGCCTGAGTTATGCTAAAATTGAGCTTTTGAGGATCTTGAGGCACCATGTTGGACAAGAGTAAAAACTAATTTTTAGAGTTCATGACATAGATTTAACTTTACCATTACATCTAGGAGGTTGAAATCTATAGCAAACAACTCCTTGTTTGCTGAAAAAGACTTCCAAAATCAAAAGTTATAGCACACTCAGTTATAGAATTCTCATTTGACATGCTGCCAAGGTGCCAAATTCTTTTTTTGAAAATTTTTCTCCATGTTTTAAATTTATTTTTACCACCAATTTTTCTGATATTTTTAAATTTCCAATTAACTGTCATAAAATTTTATGATTGATCATATGGTTGGCTAGTGGTGTCCACAAAGCTCTATGAAAGGTAATTATGGATCATAGAACTTAGAAGGGGGATGAATAAGTTCCCCAAATCAAACCTTTATGAAACAAAGCACACACATGAATTTACATGGTTCCCAAACTTGGATACTCCACACTTGAAGGATAGATTGCAAGCATACCTCTAGACTTTGCTGCTCTCAAAATGTGGTTGAAGGATCCACACCCTATACAATCTTTAAGCCCTGCTCCATAATGTTGTATCGTAGCACTAATCACTCACCCCCACAAGGTCTTATTAGGCTTGGAAATATGGTTTCAAGGCTTCCACAACCTTTACAATCTTGAGCTCTACACCAGAGTGTTGTACTGTAGCACCAACAAATTAATCCTATAGAATCCCAACAAGCTCAAGCATAAAACTCCCATAGGGCAACAAGAACAAGAATTACAAGGGATAATTGCAACTCAATTTTCTGATCCTTCTATAGTTAGGTACACACACTTTACAATGCCAAAATGATAAGACAATGAGAAGCAACATAGAATTCAATGATTACAAATGATTATACAATGAATACAATAAGGCTTGCCCATTTCCCAATGCACATCAAGTCATCTTATAGCTACTATGTTTCTAAATCCATCTTCGAACTCATGCAATGGCTAGCCAAAAATCATCAACAGTCATGGGAGATGTCTTCTTCATGCCTAAGAAATCTCTTTGAATTTGCCTTTAATTTTGGGAAGACATCTTTGTTTCATGAAAGACATATTTTTGAAGTCTTCACTCTAGAAGATGTCTTTGTCTTGTGGAAGACATCTTTCTAGTACTAGCCTACATTTAGTGAAGACATATTTTGATGATGAAGACATCTTTGCCTAGAGAAAGACAACTACTATTTCTTGAAGATGTCTTTGCCTAAGATTACTCCAATTCTACCAAGACATCTATTTTTTTCCAAAGACATCTTTCTTCCACTTTCTTTATCTTTTTAATGCATCATTTCTTATCCATAGCCATGTTCTTCTGCATGCTTTGATGATGATAACTTTGCTCATACAGTATCAACTCATCTTGGTTTCCCATGTACTAAGTCCTACAAACACAATAACCACACAACCATGCAAACAACCTTTGACTCAATTTTTCTTAATGTTTTGACACACACCAAAACATGCTAAATGGTCCACAATCTCCCCCTTTTTGGTGATGTTCAAAACTTAAGAAAATAGGTTGATGATCATACAAATATATTCATACTACTATAGCCTTTTTGAATAGCATCAAAAAGGATAAAGTACTCAAACTTGGTTAGAAAATATATAAAAGAACAATAAAATCTAGATAATATGTAGAGCCAAGTATCATGCATAATCCCAAAAAGATATAGTAAGTATGTATTTATCAGGTCCATGAAGAGGTGCCCCAAATTTGATAAGAGCAGAACCAAACCTTCCAAGTGAAATTCAACCTTGAAGTGAAGCAAAGGCTTTCAAAGATTAAGCAACATGTCTCTAAAACAATAAGTCCTTAGTAGTGCATGGTTCTTGGAATGTAAATATATTCTTCATCTTTGTAAAACATTAGCAAATAGACATATCTTTATGTTGAGGTAAATATAGTCATACAACATCATAATGGAAAATCATTGATGTCATATTCATTTGTTACAAAGAACAGAGATGGATATGTTCCCATAGAGTAATCATTTTATTGCTCAAAATGTAGTAAGCAATGTACTGCATCCTTTAATTAAGGCGTAATTGTGGAAATTGAGAACTCCTCTTTTGAGGTCAAAAACAAGGAGCTACAATTAAATCAATAAGGACATAAACATTCATTTTTAAAGGCTAAAGGTAGAACAAGTAGGAACAAGCATATTATCTAGTTGTTTCATTAAAAATTGCATTGCTATACTTAACCAAAAATTTGAAAATTTTCATGAGAATAAGGAAGGTATGAGTGAGACATGCATATTTTGTTTCTTATTCACAGCAATGCAACATCCACAACCATTGATCAAAAACAAAATGCAAATAAGTATGCATTCATATACTTCTTGAAGTACTCTACTAATGTACATATGATCAGGTAAAAATAGTCTATTAATAAACTTTAGGACATAAGACCAAAGATAAAGCATGTAGAATGAAGTATTTCAAAAAGTATCTCAAGATATTTTCAAAGGACTGAAAATCAATATAGAAGCTGGTTTATGCTAAAGTCAATTTTGGAAGAAATTTATCTTTTAAACCAATGTGTCATGATTCCACTTGAACTCAATTCCTAGTAAACATCAAGAAGGAAAGAAAAAAGACAATCAATGTCCAAGAAGGCTACATATACTTTAGTAATATTTTAGATAGTAAAATTACTTGTAAGATATCTTCATTAAGAGTTAATCATTCTCTTTCCTTGAATATTTTACATGTCCTAAATCTCCATGATTTTGAGGTCTTTGAAGACTCCCCCTACATTTGTGATCTCCAAGATGATGATTGGTAATGCGTAATAAGCTTCCCTTACACATGTGTAGTTCTTCTAGAGTCTTAAGACTAAAATGCAAGCTACAAAACAACATTATAAGTATAGATCAACATTAATCCCAATTGCAGAGATCTAGATCTTCAACTAGCAATATTGATAGAATTTTTGGAGGTTTGTCTTATCTTATAAATGGCAAAATCATCCCAAAGATTATAAGCCTAGAAATATATCATCAGAAATTAAGAAAGGCTGAATGCAAGACAAGAAACTAAACTAAAATTGCTATAAGATGAAGATCGAAGAGAATTCATAATGAGTGTTATTATAAATCTTCACCAGAGCAATTATATCAATATCATGGGTGAATGTAAGAAATGCTCTTCACACTTATTCCATCATTTTTGATCGAAATAATTTTGACTTTCTCAAACACCATCCTTATCAACTAGCAAGCAAAGAGATGGAAACTTACCTTGACTTACCTTGCTTGCTGATAAAAAGAGAAGATTAATGGAATTTGAGATGAGGTCCCCTATCATGAAGTACCTTCTCATCCTTTGGTTCTCTTTCATTGGGTCATGTATTTGATGTCTCTATTTTTTCATGTTCCTTGTCATAGGACTCTTGATCACTTTTGCATTATTTTTAGCACTCCACTTCCCTTCATTCTCACTTATTAATACCTACAAAATTTCCTTACTAAAGCCTTTTTTGACAAGACCAATCATTAATCATACTTTGATCATCATAGCAAAGAGCTTGCTTATCACAAAAATTTTTACACAAAAAATTATCCTTATGATCAAAATTATCAAATCTTATTATGCTTGAGCTTTCATATTCATGTGTTACTTCCTATAAATTCTTTGGTTGATTTTCAAGAGTCTCTTCTTCTTGAATCTTGCTACAATCCTTATTAAAGAGGTTAGCTGTTGAATCTCAACTTTTATATCTAATATTTCTTCCTTCACTTTAGCATGAATAGCTTCTAACTTAGAAAGTACTAGTTTCTTTACCTTCCTAATAAAATGATGTAAAAGAAAATTTCTTCTTTAAATTCATTATACCTACCATCGCATTTACCATATTTTTTAGCTACAAGTGAGGAATTTTCATTGGTAAGCACCATGCATATGAGATGTGAATCTTTGGAAGAATTGCATGCTTCTTTTTCACTTTGCTTACCATCATCCCAACTTGTATAAAAGTTGATCTTTTTTTATTCCTCATCATTGGATCTATTCATTGGCTATACCTTGCTATCACTTGGATCGCTAGGACATTCAAAGGCCATATGTCCTCTTCCTCCACAAACCCAACATTCTATAGAAGAAAAATCTAGATTACAAGAATTTAAAATATTTCTGCTTCTTTCTCTAACTTTGAAGAAATTAGCTTTGTGCTATTACTGATATGCCCCTTTGTTTCTTATTATAAGCAATTGTTGTAGTCTCCTTGAGAGAAGAGCAATCTCTTCTTCATTTCCCTCATCATGCTCATTGAACTCCTCCTTGGAGGTAGCCTTTTGAGTAATAAATCTTTCTTAAATCACTCCTTCACTTATGAGATTTATTTCATAGGTGATAAGAGCACTTTGAAGTTCCTCAAATTTTAGAGTTGAGAAATCTCTTATTTCCTCCATGGTTGTGACCTTAGGTCTAAACTTTGGTTAAAGGGTTTTGATCATTTTGATAATTACATCACTTTTAGGTAAATCCTTTCTTGTTCCTCTAATTGCTACAATAAGATCGTTAGCTCTAGGAAAATAATCTTTGATTTTCTCACCTTCTCTTATTTTGAGTTTATCATAGTCATTTTGTAAAAGTAAAAATTTTGATTGCTTGACACTAAAGGTTCCTTCATAATTAGCTACTAAAGTTTGCCAAATTGCCAAATTTCTTTGGATGTTTTACATCCTAGTACCCTATTAAATTCAGATTTATTCAATGTATAATATAAATAATTTTTTTCTTTTGAATCAAACATGAACTTATCCTTTTCCTCTTGAGATCATTTTTGTGAGGCTTGATGATGTTGGTGGTGCCATTGACAAGTGGAGTGTAGCCTTCCAGAATTAACTCCTATACTTCAAACTCCATGGATTTGAAGAACCCTTGCATTCTAGCTTTCCAATAGACAAAGTTGAATCCATCAAACATGGGTGGCTTTGTGAAAGATGTTCCCTTCATTGTTCACTCTTGAAATTTATGAAGGTAAATAAGAGTACTAGGCTTTACTACCACTTATGGATCATAGAACATAGAAGGAGTAGGGATGAATAAGTTCCCCAGATTGAACCTTTATGAAACAAAGCACACACATGAATTTACGTGGTTCCTCAACTTGGCTACTCCACACTTGAAGGGTGGATCGCAAGCACATCTCCAAACTTTTTTTCTTTGAAAATGTGATTGAAGGGTTCACACCTTGTATAGTCTTGAAGCCCTACTCTAGAGTGTGTTACCATAGCACCAACCACTCAACCCTGTAAGGTTCCTTCAACCTTGAGAAATGTGGTTTCAAGGCTTCCACAACCTTTACAATCTTGAGCTCTACACCAAAGTGTTGTACCATAGCTCCAACAACTCAATCCCATAGGATCTTGACCGCTCAAACACATTAACCCTACAAGGTAACAAGAATAAGAATTATAAGGGATAATTGCAACTCAATTTTTTTATCCTTGTATAGTTACGTACAACACACTTTACAATGCCAAAATGATAAGATAATGAGGAGCAACAAATAATTCAATGATTACAAATGATTATATAATGAATACAACAAGGCTTGCCCATTTCTGAATGCACATCAAGTCTTCTTATAGATATCATGTTTCTACATCCATCTCAGAACTCATGCAATGGCTAGCCAATGATCATTAATGATCATGGGAGACATCTTCTATATGCCTAAGACGTCTTTCTAAATTGTCCTTCAATTTTGGGAAGACATATTTGTTGCATGAAAGATGTCTTTCTAACAACTCTATTTTGGAAGAAATCTTTCTACTACTAGCCTTCATTCAGTGAAGACGTCTTTCTATGATGAAGAAGTCTTTGCCTAGAAAAAGACATTTTCTATTTCTTGAAGACATCTTTTCTTGAGATTACTCCAATTCTACCAAGACATTTGCTATTTCCTAAAGACATATTTCTTCACTTTCTTTATCTTTTGAATGCATTTTTCCTTGTCCATAGCCTTGATCTTCTACATTCTTTGATGATGATAACTTTCCTTGTATAGTATCAACTTATCTTGGTTTCCCATGTACTAAGTCCTACAAATATAATAACCACACAACCATGCAAACAACCTTTAACTCCATTTTTCTTAACATTTTGACACACACCAAAACACACTAAAGGATCCACAACAACATTCCATGGTGTTCACAAAGCTCCATGGGAGGTAACCTTCCAAAGCGTCCATGATGTTTGTGGACCTTCGTGGGAGGTAGCATTCAATGGTGTCCATGAAGCTTTATGGGAGGAAGAAATCCATGTTGTTCATGGTGTTGTATGAAAGGTAGCCTTCCAAAATATCCATGATGCTCACAAACATCATAGACTACCAAAAATTTTAGTGGATTTTTTAGCAAAGGTGGTTTACAAAGGCAAGAGCAATGTTAGTGATGCAAGCAACGGCGGCAATGATAGCAACAAGTGATAATGTCAACATTTCATAGTGTAGATAGTAGAAAGTGAGCAACAATAGTAGGTAAGCAATGTGCATGGTAGTAGGTAAGTGAGTAATAGCAGGAGCATAATAGGATCATAGCAAGCTATGGTCCAACAAGCATGAGAGTTCCATCAACATGTGATGATAGGTGGTAGGGGGCAGATGCAAGGGACAAGGCACAGTCCCATGTAGGACTATGTGGAGTGGAGCTATGTGGACATAGTAGTTGCAACAATGGAGCACATGATGGTAATGGTAGGCAGTCATAGTGCAACTAGCTCGACTAATGAGAAGGATTGGCAAAGCTGTAAGGCAAATAACAAACTAGTGTCATGACTAAGCTAGCTATGTGGCAAAGTCATCCTTGTTTGGCCTATGTAGCCTCATATAAGAATCTGTGGTCATTAACAGTCTACATTGGCACTAATGAGTCTTTGAAAAGTAGAGTATGGTGACCTCTACAATGCTATGAGGTTGCAAGAGAGTAGCATAAAGGATGGCATGCACAAAAGGAAGGTGGCAAGGGAGGTGATGATAGCACATGAAGGTAGGAGGTACCGTGGGTGGCAAAATAGTAGTAGATGGAAATCAACATGGATAGCAACAACATGGTAGCAAAGAACAATAGTGTAGAAGTGTAACTAAAAATGAGCTTTCATAGCCCATAAATGAACCTGCATGATCCTAGATCGAGCGATGCTACCCTAATGGACAAGTGTTGTCTCCATGCAAGGCTACATAACCTTATATGGGCTAAGTGGCCCACTTACAAGGTTTTGTAAGCCCCTTACCATGCCCTCCTCTCTTTTCAGCAATAATAGCACCTTGTCGTCAAAGTTTCCATTTTTGACGTCACTATCAATGATTTCATTATTCATGGATAGTCACTACATTTGACCCTCACCATTGTCATTCTACCTCACACTGGCCTACCTCACTATCAAATCCACAAGAAACGAGACAATAGAATCCGTAGTGACCAATTCTATGCCCCCCACAAGCTATTTTAGAAAAGGAACAAGATCAACATTAGGGGTACTCACTAAGGTAGCATGGTCCTTACAGGCTAGTGTGTTCCACATGGGTCAACATGGCCCTCATGAAATTTTTTTTAAAACTTTTTATTATTATTTTGTTTGGACATGCATAATGATAAACTTTAAACATCAATATCTCACAATCTATAAGTTTGATTGAAACAAAATTTGTACCCTTAGAATCATCTTGACAAGTACTATGAGTTGGATATGGTTTTAGAGTCTAAAAATTGGTTTGAATTTTCAAGAATTTTAAGGGACCAAGATAGATTATTTTTCCAAATTGACATTCCTAGGCTTATACATAAAAGAAATGATGACCTCTAGATGATTCTGATAATTATAAATGTTATCCCAACCCTTAAACACAAAACATAATACTTTTACCTTATGATTTTGTGAATATGATATAATCTTATCCTCTCACATCAAGATTATGTCTTAGATGTTAAGGATAAGTAAGACATCCTAACATTACCCCTCAAGTACTGATTCAATAGGGATGAGACAATCTTGTGATTAGGTTGAATTCCTCAAATTTACCAATTCATTGGTCCTAGATAATATGAGTATTACTAAGTTTATAGGGGTAAGGTATTTAGGATACTAATTTCCAAATGATATCAAATCAACTTAGGTCATGATTACTAACTTTTTAGAAGAAACTTAATGATGACCTAAATCCATTACATTCTAACAATAATATAATATGGGTAAGAGTTACCTAGATTGATGTTTTACCAATGTTTCTTGTAGTTTATGTACCTTGGTAAGGCATAGTCAAATCTCCTAATCGTTGATATCCTTGAATGAATCTTGGTTAGTGGGATTTATGTTAAACATGATATGCTTCCTAGTTCTTTTATAGATGTATGGATCATCTTGAACATATGACACATTTGGTGGTGATCTGTGGCTCTCCTTGGATCTTGGCTCCATGGTTAATCATCATGTTGTAATCGACTCATGGTTCTAATTAGTTCTTGGGTTGTGGTTTGCTCTAATACCAAATGTGACATCTCATTCCTATATGTCATGAAAAACATTAAATATATGTTATATTAGACATTAGACATAAAATTATAAGTATCAAACATCAAATATATGTAACATTTGACATTAAGCATAAAGAAAATAATAAGGAAAATGTAGAAGAAAAAAGATAAAAATATTTTAATAATGTAGAATAGTGTATCTAAATCATGCTCTAAGAGTGTTTCTTGGTCTTTTCTTCCTTTAGCATCTATTCCTTAAAGTCTATCCATCACTACCACCATGGTTATATCTATCACTGACCAAAAGGGATGCCCAATCATCTTCCTATCCCACTTCATCCATCACTCATTACTTGTCTTTACCAGCTCCACAACTCCATGCTGATATGACCTTTATGCCTGGGTATAAATACCTTAGGTCAAATCCCCAAAGGTCACCTTAAGAGACACATCCATTATTACAACATAATCTTTCAAGTCTTAATTACAACTCCCCTTTCAAGTCTTGTTAAGATAATGATAACACTTGTTATGAAGAAGTACCATCTTCATTATGCAATAGCACCATTTAGGAATGAGGACATTACATACACTATAATTATTTTTTATATTCATTCAATTTTCTAAAAAATAATAAAATTGACTTAACCTCTTGAGAAAGTATACCTTCAATAGCAAGCCCACTTACATTCATCTCCACTTCAAATATTATGTAGAAGTTTAAAATTACCAAAACTAGAGCACTAGAAATCTTCTCCTTCAATGCTTAGAAAGAATTCTCTTTTACTAATCCCACATAAAACCTAGAATTTTTCTCAAATAACATAGCATATTTCACATAATAGAATTGAAATTTCTAATGAATCTTCTATAGAAACCAACTAAACCAAGAAAAAATATTATCTCTACCATCTTTTTAAGTGAAGGCCACTCTTTCATTATCTTAATCTTGCTTATCTCCATCTTAACTTGATACTTGAAGATAATATGATCTAAAGAGATAATTTTCTTTTTCATAAAATCACATTTCTTGTCATTAATCACTAATTTAGGCTCATATAACTTTAAGCACGCTCATATCAAGTGTTTTACATAATCATCTTCATTAGATCTATAAATAAGAATATCATCAAAGAAAAAAATGCAACATTTACCAATAAGATCTCTTAAGACATCATGCATAAGCCTTGCAAATGTGACTAGAGAATTCTTTAGCCAAAAATGCATTACTAATCACTCATAAAAATTATCATGTATCTTGAATATCATTCTACATTCATCTTCAAATCTAATTATAATTTGATAATGTCCACTTTTTAAATCAATCTTTGAAAAGATTATAGCTTTAGTCAAAACATCAAAAATATCATCCATCTTAGGAAGAGGAAATTTGTACTTAATTGTGATTCTATTAATATCTCTAAAATCAATACACATTCTCATCTCATCTATATGCTTCTTGGGAACAAGAATAGTTGGAATGACACATGGAGACATGGATTCTTTAACAAAACTATTAGAGGGTAATTCACTTGCTTGTGTAACTCCTTTCTTTGATGTGGAGTCATATAATAAGTTCTCTCACATGGAATAGTAGCTCTTGGCATAAATTCAATTTGGTGTTGCATGGATCTTATTGAAAAAATTCCTTCCAAGTTACCTTAGAAGACATTAGTAAATTCTTGAGTTAAAGATTGCATAGCTAAAGAAACTTCATTTATGGCTCCTCTTCATTTTTTGCAATGGTAGAAATGATGACAAATTCATGACCAGGTTCCTCATGTTCCTTGTATTGTTGTAATATCATTGGAATCCATTGATGAAATTCCATCTTTTCTAGGAACTAACCAAATATTCCTATCCCCATCATAATTAGCCTTGTTATCATAATTCCAAAGTTTACCAAGTATGACATCAATATTGTCTATGGAAATAATGTCACATTGCACTTGATCTTTGACAAAATCAATCTTAAAAGATAAAATATACCTTTTCTTTAACTTTTAAAAATGATCTCTAGAGAGCTAATACACGTTATAGGAATTAGGATGAATAATTTTTTTCACTGCAAGTCTAGTAACAACTTTGGAAGAAATAACATTCTCTTAAGCACCTATAGATATTAATATGTAAAATCTTTTACCACTAGAGAGACGTCTAGCCCTAACTCTAAAAAGTATTTTCCTCCAAGGATCTTCACTAGCATTTATATTTTTCATAAATGAATTAATTTTCATAATATCTTCAAATAAAAGAGCATTAGAATTACCTTCATTGAAAGAATTCTCTTTCTCCAAAGTTTGAAGTCTCTTTCCCTTTAAAGACTTAGATTTCTTGAATTTATATTACTTAAGTTCCAATTATTCATAATTGAAGCATTGTACCTTGAAAGCATTGTCATTTTCTAAACATTTTTTCTTCTTAAAAGTGTCTTTCTTGGAATTGTGACCTTTCTTAGTTTTCTCTTGCTTCTCATATAACTTATTCTTAGAATTACCTTTTTCATTTGCTTTTTTATCTCTCTTAGAAGCCTTAGAGTCTTTGCCTTTCAAAGCCTTGGAACTTGTGTTGAAGACTTGAAGTTTCTTTTCAGGCTTAAGAGTTAAATTAAATGTCTCATCCAAGGTTTGAGGTTCATAGAAGGTAAGTTCTTGCTGAAATTCCTTTTTTAATCTACCTTTAAAATTAAAAGCTTATTCATATTCATCTTAATGTACCTTATCTTGTTAAAAATTGTTCCAAAACTTCATGTAATATTTCCTTAAACTTTTTTCCCCTTGTCTCGTATATTTTAACTTTTAAATAGTCTTTTATCTATGATGAGATTTTTAAAATCTTTTCTTTAGCATAAATTGCATGAGAAACTAGTATTTGATAGGAATAATGTTTCTTACCAGATAAGAATGGTTTTTCTTCTTCCAACATACTTATGTCAAACCTTCAATCATTTTCTTAGTATATGATAACTTTTAATAACCTTATATATCTTTAGGATTAAAATATTTGTTGATCATCTTAAGCCAACAAAGAAAAGACTCAATACTTTCCATTTCATTAAAGGATTTAACTTTTACATGAAATATTCTAGAAGCATATCTGAAAGCTTTAATAAGAGCAAGCTCAAGTCCATTACCTTGATTCCTTTGAGATCTTAGAGAAGATTTTTTTTTTCATTTTTCTTGAAAATATGAATCTTTAAGATTTATTCTTAATACTTAGAGCATACACAAGTTCATCATATTGCTCTTCATTCTCTCCAAAGTTTCATGCTCAAAAGAAATACCATCTTCAAGACGAGACATGGAGAAATGTCTTAAAGAAACTTTTGATGAAGAATCACTTGAGTTGTTTCCTTACCTAGATGTCCTTGGTAAAGAAGTATATTTTTTTATATTCTTTCATATTTTCAAGTTTTTTAGCAATGGGCTTAAGAGCATTTATCATGTCTTCCAAGTCTTTAGTCAAAGCTTTAACTATCTTCACCTTTGAAGCCATGATGACAATGACCTAAAAAGGTGAATTTCATAGAATTCTATAAGAAAATGTGAAAGATCAAGAAGATTATGAGCAATGAAATAAGAATTACTAAAATCTTAATGATTATGAGTTTAAATTATTCAAGCTCTACTTATTACAAGTGAATGGTTATCCTATTCTACAATTTCTTTTTGTATCTTTAAAGATATGACCAAGTTATGAATTAAAATATTTTTTTCCAAACCCTAAGGAATAAGGAAAAAATAATAAATTAAGAATTCAAATCAAATTTGATGATATAAAAAGTAATTCCTTGTAATTAAATGGAGTATTCTTCCCTTAAATTGAATTATCTTTGAAGATAATGCTTTGATACCAAATTTTTGAGAAGCTACCTTCAATTCCATAATCCAAGCTTACTTAACTTTAAATAACCAAGGTAAATCCACAATTGAACAAGAAAGAAAAGAAGAACTTTGTTCTTACTTAAGGAAAATGATTACAAAGCACAAAGGAAGTTATCACACTGCCAAGGACAGACAATCAACCAATCAAACCCTTATTTCACTCTTAAGACAAGTGTATCATCAATGATAATCACTTTCTCACTTACAATCAATCAAGAAGATCTCTCTCAATATCTCAAAATTAGGATGGCTAGAAAATGAGCCTTTCTCTAAAGTCTCTCTTATCATTTGATCTTTTTATAGCCTTTCCAAGTATCATTTCATCTTTCTCTACTATTGAAATACTCTGATAAAAGTTCCTTTTCAAAGAAAATGAATTTTAATGGAACTATAAGTGACTATGACTTACATTTCCCTCACAACTTCTAGCCTACAACAAGAATATATCTATACTTGGTTGCACTGGTAAAAACATAAAATTTCTATATGTGTTTCCATGAAACTATGATGCTTTTTTTACCTCAAAAGACTCACAATCAAGAAACTTCGATACATTGCTATCATGCCTATTTTTTTAATGTTCTAATTGGCCAAGTAGGTATGAAGGTGACATTTTTAATCTTCTTTCAATACTATGTTACTACACTCTCAAGGTTGAAAAATCATGATGATGTGAAACTAATCCTAACATTATCACTAACTTCACTAGGAAAAACATCATTACCAATAGTATTTTGAGCTTATATAGGTGTCCAATATTGGCTCCTAATCATCACCAAGATGATAGACATCAATCTTATCACTTTCAATAGCTTCTAAATGCTTAAAATGAGGTGTTCCATGTAGGTAATGCCTTGGTGACACCAATGCTAGTGGCACCTACAAAAACACCCATATCATCATCTTTAGGATTATTTTGGGCCTCATAAAGCTTCCAATGTTCAACCCTAACCATCCCCATGGTGGTAAACATTAATTCCAACATCTATAATGACTCTAGAAGGTCAAGATAAGGGTAAAAAATCCCACTGATGCTTTAGTAACACTAAAGCTAGCGTCAATGTTAGTGTCCAATACCACTAATAGAAAGACCCTCAAAAACACTATCACTAGTAGCCTTTTGGACTTCTACAAGCTTCTAGCAATTAACTATAACCATTTCCTATAGAATAAGCATTAGTTTAGGCACTTTTAATAGCTTTTGAACTCTCAAAATGAGTTGTTTTAACTAGGTAATGCTAGGTGATGCTAGCATCAGCATCAACATTACATGCCAATGTCACCTACACTTCACAACCCAAAAACTCTTCTCTAAATCATACGTTTATCTCCATTCACTCGATTATTTCATCACTTCTCCATGTCACCACATCCATACATGCATTAGTATCATTATGTCACTTTCCTGTGTAACCATGTCATCATATCACCTTCAACACATGATCTTAACTTTCCAAAAGTAAACTTTAATTTTTTAGATCTGAATCTCATGCAATTTAGGCAATCCTAGGTCTATAAATTCTAGGTTATAGCTTTAATTCAAAGTTACTTTTCTTGAGATTTAGAGAAATTTTTGAATTTTGAGAGATCCCAAGCACTAACATATGTGCAACCTATGTCACATACATGCTTCACACTCATCCTCGCATTATCAACACTCCGTGAGATTGGTTCCAACATTTATGTTACTAGAAACACATTAATTCTAGCATTAGCATTACCATGTCACCTAGCTATGTCACTACATCATCTACTAGATTTACCTATGAGATAGCACGCTCATTTGAACCTTGAATTAGCCTCAAATAGCAATGGTAACCTTTCCAGTGATCTATTAACCTATAAGAATTTAGTATTTATCATTTGACCCTTATTTTTTCCTCATAAAATAAGGTCTATTTATCAATTTCAAATTCAAATTTTCACCCCAAATATTAAAGTTATTAGCCCTCTGTATGAGACAAATTTTGTTTTATCAAATAATATACATCTTTGTTTACTATGAAGGGAAACTTAAACCCTATCTGATAGATCAATCACTCATCTATTATTCACTTTAGGCTTTTAACTTGTTCTTAGTATACCCATATCATTTATATTTTATCCATATCACTTAGATTTTATTGAATTTATCATCAAGTTCATCATCCTTTATCAATTTCTCCTATCATTTCTAAATCCTCAATAGTAACATAAGTTCATATTCAACTACAGGTTTATGTCACTTTATTTTATAATCATTAATTTATTAAGAATTATAGCATTCCAAAGACTCTTTATGATCATGAATCAAATGCCTAAAAGTGTGATTCATAAAGGTATTCTTGTAGCTCTATGAAACAACATTTTTGCAGGAAAAACTATGATCCACAATGATTTGAATATCCTCTTTTAGTCCAAAAACACATGAATCTTCTCATTACAATAAATAGTGATGAACTGCAACCCAAAATCGCCTATAAGTCTAGACTACGAGTCACTACAACCTACACTAATCTTGTAGGTCTTTGCCCAATCCTAAAGAATACATGAAATTAAAAACTACACATATTACAATACATTACAACTTATAGCTATCCATAGGAGTAAACTGTGATTCATTGCAACCCACAATAACCTCACAATTACTTTCCTAGAACATATAAAATGTCCAAATGATTCCAAATAAATTAAATAAATTAACAACAGAAACATATAACTCCTACTGCTACTAGAACATAGTAAGGATGAAAAATACCTCTAAAAGTGAGTTGATGTCTTCATTAACAAGCCCAAAATATCAAAATCATTATTTCTTTCATTGTTATGCATAATCATGTATTCATTTTCTCTTCATTTTATAAAATAATATCATGGAAAACCCCAATTCTTCATATCTTAAGCTAAAAAACACTATCAAATCATCATCTAATCTAACCCTAATTATGCACATGTTCTTCATGCCTCTTATTTAACACTAAAATTGTTTAGAAATTTCTAAAAATTTAAGAGAGATTTAAGGAAAATAGCAAAACTCAACCTCAACAAGACTACAACATTAATGTAGGACATTCTACTATGTAGCTTGATCGATGAAGCAACATTGATGTTTTCATCAAAACCTAATTATATGTAGCGACCATTAGGAAACTTTTACATTCTTCTTATTTCCACCTGATAGTTTTTATCATTCTTGAGATCTCAAACCTTCATAATATCTTACGCACCGAATCTTTGATTTCAACCATTCTAAAACTTATGAGATCCCAAAGTTGAGCTTTATGTCATGGGAACAATAGATATAGAATTTGAAACCTTTGCAAAATATTGAACTTTGAATATTTAAGATAATTAATGCTAATAAATGATAAAATAATGAGAAATTAAGATAGAATAACTACTATAAGACCTTTAGAATATCATATTGCAATCACTTAGGGGTATTAGCATTATAATTTTTTAAAATCAATCTAATCACAGGGATAATTAAGAGCTAAATACTTATGAATAATGTTCAAAAAATAACAACTGATTAATAATGTAATTATAGATGGCATCCAAGAGAATTCTAGAAGCAAGTGATCCATCTCAAAGGAGGGAAAAGTGAACAAAAGATGGATGTAGAAATTAATGTGAATAACCAAAGCTTAATCTAAAAGACACCCATGCAACAAGAAAATCAAGTAAAGAGCTTGAAGTAAAATCTATGAGGTAGATTCTCACTATGGATATAGGACAATAAAGACAAGATGAAGTACCTAGATCCAAGCCCAACCTTAAAGTCATATTGATAGACACATATTTAAAGAAGATTAGAATGAAGAAGATTCCAATTTTTATACTCCATTAATCAAGCTTCAAATCCTTTATGAAGTTTTCCCCTTAGAAGATCTAAGATCAATTACAAGCATCTCTACTATGATCCATCATCTCTACAAATGAGGAATGGTGCCTAGAAAAAATGTATCTCTTCTATAATAATCACCGAATAGATACTACAATTAAAATCAAGGATATAATCATCCTCTACTTGGTGAAAGCCATTTTTGAAGCCCTAAAACTTTCAAATGTGGATATAAAATTCACAAAAGTTTCTACTCAATCCAATGAAGAGAGTAAGAATGGGTTGATGCAATGATGCTACCAGGTGGACAAGAAGGAATATAATGAGCTCACCCTTGTCAAAAGAATTCATTTCAAGATTACATCATACCACCTCAATCCAATGATATAATTGAGTAAAGTTACATCTTTCTTGGCAACAGATTGTAAAATACTTAGTGATTGATTCCTAGTTAATCTTTCATAACTTATATTCTTGAAGATAGAGAAGGGCTTTAACAAAAATTAAAAAAAAGATAGGAAGATACTCCTCTTTCAATGCTTAATGAAAAAAATTTATCAAAGGGAATGGATCACATGCTACACTAATGATGTCCTTAGAAATTTTCCAATAGTATCATGATAGAAGATGATGAAAGAGAAGCCACCATTAAAACTCCAAGAAGAGGTCTTACCTCCACCATCAAATACCTGAGGCATTGTTGAAACCTTAGGTGTTGAAGAAAAAGATAAGAAACTTAGAACATCTCATCAAGCACTTGTAGGAGCATTGGGAGACTTCCATTCTATGATGATTCACCTCAATGATGTTGCACAAATTTTCATCTAGTAACAAGGAAACCTCTCTAATCTATTCATTGCACAATGAAGCTAGGTTACCATGAAAGCAAACCTTGCAACCAAAGGGGTTATAATATCTCTACCTATTAAGAAAATTCTAGAAATTTCAAGTAATGTTGTAGCCTTCTCTGTGATGATTAAAGAAGGAAAAGGAGTCATAGTGATCATGATGCCAAAAATATGGTTAAAAATAGCATAAATGATAGTGGATAAGATAGGATAAGCTTTAGAGGTTCCTAGAGCATCAATTATAGACTAGCATACATCTAGATTACCACAAGAACTAGACCGAGATGGATGCGTATAGTCCAAAATAAGAAATTATTAGAAAGACTAGTGGATCCTAAGACATTTCTTTTTAATGTATTTGACCTTATTGAGGACATGAATTCTACCTAGTTAGCACTCATTAAAATAAGAGATAATCTCATCATCATCAAGATGAAACTCTAATAAGCTACATTACTTAATCAATAGTTAATAAGTTGTGTAACTTAGAGCCCACTTGTCAAATCTACTCTCTACTAGCTAGAGCTTACTAGAGATGAAGTCTTTAAACAACTCAAGGCCAAAAAACATTATGTAAATATGAAGAAGAAAAAGATTACTTGGAATGCATAGTTGATGAAGACAATGCTAAATGGACCAAAAAAGGACCTTACCATGATGCATAAGGAAAATAAAGAATTAGCTAAAAATAATTGAAGCAACTGAGGTAGAGAAACAAAAAGAGAAAATGGAGGGATACCTTAAGCATCAGTAGGAATAGATAGCTAAAGTTCATGTAGACATGTGAAGGATGCTAGCTAAAAATAGAAATCTCTCTATGGAGGAGGTGTGAGCCATCATTCAATAATTGCCATCAAATTCACTACTTGGAGAAATGAGGTCCTAAAGTATGAAAACTTAAAAATCACTATAGGGACTAGATGGGCATGTAAAAAGAAATCAACAAGGAAATCTAATTAGCCAATGTAAAGCTAAATCAAGCCCTTTAGTAGTTCCAATGTAACGCATGGAATCCCATCTTTAATGGACTAAAGACATAAAATCAAGCTAAAATTCATAGAAGGAGTTGCAAGTATAAGAGATGATAGAGTACATGAAACTAGATAATCTTTGTTATGTAAGTCTAGCTATGTGCACTCTTAGTAGGCCACGAACAAAGTTGAAGAAGTGACTAGATCATACTTGTTGTATGAGAATGAGCACAAGCTCCATAGGAAAGTGTACCAAAAATTGCAAATTGCTAATGGAAATCTTGAGGTTCTCAAGACAAGGTATGAAGATCAAAGGATCATTGTAGGGAGTTTTTCCAAGAGGATGGCTAACTATTAGGAGTTGAAGGACAGTGCCAACTTTTTTGACAATGAATGTAAACATTTTTTTTCCTAGTTGGTCAATGTCCATGAAATTTTTCCAACTCTATCATGTCCTTCGGAGGTGCCTACATTAGTAGAGTAGGTTCACTCCCAAATAAATCACCTTCAAATACTAAATCTAGATATCATGCAAAAGAAAAAATGTTTTTCTAGAAACTAAGAAAAAAAGCTATCTTTAATTATTTTAATTAGATGATTATAATCAAATTCCGATAACCCAAAAACATCCAAAACCTATCACACTCAAAGGATATCGCAGAGCATAAGGCTCTACAACCACACAATGGTTGTTCTTAACGCAAGACACAACCAATAGAGAATCCATCCCATAAATTGGAACTAAGATTTTAACTCACAAGATACAAGATAAAAGAACACAAACAACAACACATCACAAGTTGATCTTGGATTTGCAATCACCAATTGTACTCATCTAATGTGCTCACCTAGTCTGTCTTGCTTAGCTCTCCACTCTCAAGAGCTTTTCTCTCTCACTCATGGCCTCCTCAACAATGATGAATACATTAATGTTTATGTCAAAATAGAAGATAAGAATCCTAGAAACCTTTCCTCAATTAATCTTGAGGCTTTTCAATTATTTTCCAAGTCTTCTTACCTTCTCCCCAGCTATCTCCATCTTTTTCCATTACATTCTAGCTATTTCTCAAATTGGAATGGGCATTTTTGGAAGTTTTCCCATCTATCTGGATTGTCTCTAATCTTGCTAAAACATATCTAGCAAAAACTTATCTCTCAACTAAGACGTCTACTATTTTTTTGGACATCCCATCTAGTCCTAAGACATCTCAAGTTCTAATGGTATGTCTCACCTAAGATGTTGCATGCACAATTGAGACATCTCAGCTGGGACATCTCACTTTCTAATGGGAGGTCTCACCTAGCAGGGCTAAACACAAAAATGATTATTTTGATGTTTGAAACTTCTAAATGCCTCCAAACAAGTCCCCATGGATCCTAGAACCTCATAAACTCATCAAAATGATCCAAAAAACCCCAAAACATCTAAGAATCATCATTAAAAAAATCAACACAAGAAGACACACATTAATAGGATATACTCATCCATGTCTTCTTCAAGCTTAAAACCTACAAAAACAACTTGTAGGATAAAGCATAAGGAAATCAACAGAAGTGTTCCTACACCAACTCTCCCACCCTTCAAAAAGTGAACTCAAGTGAACAATGGAGTAGGGGTAGAAGTGATCCACCACTCAACAAGTTTGATCTTATGGATTCATATAGCACCATCCACAAATTGATCCTTCCAATGGATCACATACTCATGCCTCTAGATTTCTTGAGTTCTAGAAGCTTCTCTTTGCTTAAGTACGATTTCCTTTCTCTTCATTGAAGGCTTGGACTAATCAATAGCCTTCTTCAACTCATCGATGCTACCCTATATGGTCTCCTTATCAACTAGTCCATGATAATGCATAAGAGCTAAAACATTAAACAGAAAAGGCATACCAACATCATTTGGTAAATCAATCTCAAAGGCATTATCATTGATCTTAGCCTTGATTAAAAGGCCACATATTCTTATCTTTCAATTTGAAGAAGTTAAAACCTCTCAACTACTTCCTCTTAAAGTGCACCAAAACCAAGTCACTAATAGGAAAATTGGGCTTCTTCTTGTCCTCATGCCTCTTAGGAACTCTCTCTTTAGCCTTCTTCTCAAGATTTGATTTTCCTTATGCATGAAGATCCCTCATCTCCTGCACAAAATTAGCACCAAGTTGAGCTTCATTATCAAAGCTCTTCAAAGTGTCCACCATCATTAGAAAAAATCTATAGTTCACCTCAAATAGGCTTTTGCCACTAGCAACATAAAAAGCATTATTATACGAAAACTCAGCATTATTCTTCTTAGTGTTAGAAAGTCTCTTACTCATTCTTCCTTGACCATCAAATTCAAAATTTAGATTTCCTTCATGTTGTCCATCCGTATCACAACTAAGACAATCAATTTCATCACTATCAATATCCGAATTAACATCAATAGGGATATTCTCATAGTGACTACTACTATAGCCATAATCATAAGGAAAATTACCATTATTAGTATTTCTCTTACCAAAAATGGCATCTAAAGTTACATTGTTGCCATCATGCATAACATAACTCAAAACATCATCACAATCACAACAATGATCACAATGCTCATCATAATAATGGAATAGATCACTACCAAGCTAAAGTGAAAAACTAGAATCCAACACACTAGGTTCCACATAAGAGACATTACTACAATCTGTAATGTAAATCTTAGACTCACTTGCCTCTTTGTGGCTTCTTTTATCCATCATTGGTTCAACTTGATCTTTAACATCTGGTGTCCACTCTCATCAAAGCTTAAAGCTTTAAGATTCCACATAGGAATCTTCAAATCCAATGGTTTCTCCTCTTTCAAGGAGTCATCAACAACTTCTACAATCCACTTTGGAGGTATCAACTCAAAAGGTAAATCCTGCCCCATGTCTTAAACATAAAACTCATCACCCATATAATCATTCTTCCACATACCTTAGCTAGAACACTTTCCTCTCTCTCATCAGATAGCCTCAACTTGGCAAAGAATCTTCTTTCCCTTGTCACAAGGTATAGAATACTTGTACAAAGAATGATGCTTTCGATCTTTCTTGAAGAAGTCCCTTGATCCTTAGCACTCCTTTGGCCTTGGTCTTTTAGGTTCCATAACTTATGAAATAAGAACTATCAACCGCTTATACCATCTTGGACTGTGAAGATATCTTGGTCTCTTTAATGAAGTGCTTTGTTTTCTTTTTTGAAAATTTTGAGCATTGAGCACTTTCTTGCTTAATAAGAGATGCTTGAAAACTCTTTTTCTCATTGATCTCCACATCACTAGATTTTTTATCTTCTTTCTTGAATACCTTTGGAAATTTCTCCTTCAAGCCTAGCAGACTTGTAGGAAGTTCAACCTACATATCATCATGGTTAGTAGCAACTGTTATCATAACAACAAAACCAAAATCAATTTCATCATATTCCTTATTATATTCCCTCTCTCATAGAAGGATTAAGAAAGCATTAAGTAAGCTTTGCTACCTCACTTGTTTATCTATCATAGGAATCAAATCATGGATTCCATCAGGTCTAACAACACTCCATACATTTTTGGCTTCATCAAATTAAGCACCATTGTCAAAATTCCAAGGTCTACCAAAAATTACATTAGCATAATCTATTGGAATCACATCACACTTCACAACATCATGAAAACTTTCAATTTTATTTTTTGAAGTATATTGTTCCCTCACCTCTTGGGAAAAATATTTAGACAACCAATGCACCTTATAGGGTCTCAAATGAGGATTAGTTACCAAACCCAATCTAGCAACTACCTTAGAAGAAATAAAATTTTCTTAGGTTCCTCTATCACTTAAAACATGAATTCATTCCCTATTAAGCAAACAACTAGCCCCAATCTGAAACAAAAATTTCCTATCAGGATGATCTCTTCTATTGACATTTCCCATGAATGCACAAGAATTTAAGAAACATCTTCAATTTAGAGCATTAGAATTACCTCTTTAAAGACCTTGGCTTGATGTCTCCTCCACCTCCATGGTTTGTACAACTTTACCCTTTGGCTACCTTGTGAAGTGGACATTCCTATTCCTTATGTCCCCCATTTTCCACATTTGAAGCACTAAATTCTTTATGAGCTACTACCTTGACCTTTGCCTCCCTTATCTTGGTCCTTCTTGGCTTTGTCCTTCTCATTGCCTCTTTCAATCTTCTTATCTAGACTATCCTCCTTATCTTCAAATTTGGACTTGGATTCCTTATCAAATCTAGATCCCTTCTCTTTCCTCTTAGAAGTTTGTTTGCTCATGTTTCCAAATCCACTTAATTTCTTCTCAACCTTAAGTGCCAAATTATAATCCTCATCAAGAGTTTGTGGCTCATAAAAGGACAACTCTTGTTAGTACACCATTTTGATACCTTCTAAAAAGATTGAATCTTATTCATACTCCTCCCAGTTTACCTTAGCTTGATGGAATAGATCACAAAATTTGATGTAGAATTTTTTAACATTCTTGTTACCTTGCCTTAGGAATTTCAACTTCATAATGGTTTCTTTTGTTTGATGAGACTATTCAAATTTTTGTTTCAACCTATATTTCATCAGATCCTAATCTCTGATAGGTTGACCATTTCATCTTTCATAACCCTGGAACTTATTTTCCCACCAAGTAGAACCCATACCTTCTAATCTAGATTCAACAATCGATACCCTCATGTTATTCAATACATCTTCTAACTAAAAAATGTTTGTCAAGTACCTTTATCCAACCTACAAAATCATTGGTGTCATCTACATCATTAAAGTGTTCAACTTTACATATTGAAGTCTTGCAACATTTCTGAATGCTCTAGCAAGCTTTGCCTCATCTTCCCCATCAAGCATGCTTGAAGAAGTAGCATTGAACACCACTGAAGCCCTTGGAGTTTTCATATAATGATTAGGATTCCCTTCTATTGGAATCATTGACTAATGGTTTTCCACACTCCGATAACTAAATTGTCCTTCCTCTTCATGTGCTCCATCTCCACCTAGCTATGAAACTTCTTCATATAGACATATCTTTATGGGTCAGAATATGGCTAGGACCAACATGTCTATCCATATTCATGCTAATTTCATCCAATTGAGCAACCATCATCTAGAAGGTAGACTTCACGTGCTCCATGTCTCAATTCACAACTTGCACCTATTTCTTCTTGGATGTCATCTAAAATTGATAAAATTCTCAACCAAAATCCAAGAAACAATAGAACCTAGCTCTAATACCAATTATGCTAGAGCAATTTCACTCCCAAAAAAATCACCTTCAAATACTAAATCTAGATATTATCCAAAAGATAAAACGTTTTACTAGAAAATACAAAAACTAGCTATCTTTAATTATTTTAATTAGAATATTACAATTGAGTTTACATAGCCTACAAACATCCAAAAATGGTCACACTCAAATGATATTGCAAAGAATGAGGCTCTACAACCACACAATAGTTGTTCTCAATAAAAGACACAGCCAATAGAGAATCATTCCCACAACCTAGGACCAATATTTTAACTCATAAGTAAGATACAAGAGAAAAGAACACAAAGACCAATTGCATTCATCCAATATGCTCACCCACTTTCTCTTACTTAGCTCTTCACTTTTAAGATATTTTATCTTTCACTCATGGCCTCCTCAACAATGATGAATACATCAATATTTATTTTAAAACTAAAATATAAGAATCCTAGAAACCTTTTCTTAACTCATCCTAAGGTTTTCTATATGTTTTCCAAGTCTTCTCACCTTCTCCTCAAATGTTTCCATATTTTTCCATTACATTCCAACTATTTATTGAATTGGGATGGACATTTTTAGAAGTTTTCCCATCCATCTAGATTATCATTAATCTCTCTAAGACTTTTCCTGTGAAAATCCAACTCTTGGTTGAGATGTCTACAACTTTTTCTAGGACGTCTCATCTAGTCTTAAGACATCTCAAGTTCTAGTGGGACATCTCACCTAAGATGTCACATGCATAGTTGATACATCTCAGCTGGGTTGTCTCACTTTCTAGTGGGATGTCTCACCTACTAGGACTAATGTAACGAACCACTTCTCCTTGAGTTTTTGCGTTAATGATTGTAATAGTATTTTGTGTGTTTGTGTGCATGTTTTGTTGACAAGTTGTGTGTGTTCTTTGGTGGAAAAAGCTAATTGGAATAGTAATAAATTTGTTGACCATATTTTTATATGTATTATGATTAAATTCTTAAATATTTTCTATTCTATATCAATAGAGATGTTGAGAAAACAAAGGACAATACTCTAAGGTGTGCGTTAAGAGCTAAAACAAGTATGTTGAGATGCAAATGAATACTCATATTGAGGAACTTGACCTATGAATCAAGTTGGAGGAACCTGACCCATGAATCAGGGATACTTTGTTGTAGCTTTATATTTTATTTTATCTAAATGTGATGCATTGCTCTTTTTATTTTAAAATAGTAGAGCATAAGTACCCTCTCCATTGCTATAGAAATGTCACGTGATGACCTTTTAGGGATTGTAAGATGATGGGAAAATTCACATCACTGATGACCTAAAAAATAGGGTGCCTTATTTGATTATGTATCTTGAATTTCCTTTATCATGAATCTATTTGAAAACTCTTTCCTTGCATCTTATGCTAATTTTGAATGATAAAGAGATAGATATTATGTTGGAATGATCAAGGGGAATTGAGCCTGAGATCTAGCAAAATATAAATTCTAAAATATCAAAAATTGTTGATTTAGGAATTGAACCTACAACCTGTGAATATACATACTTTATTGATTTTATTATAGTGATCATGAAGAGAATTGAACTCATGATCCATTGTTGAAAAGTGAGAGAGAGAAAGAGAGAGATAACTTTAAAAAGAAGGAAAAGAATATGAACGGTCCCCAACTAGTTAGTTACAAGAAACCAAAGAAAAGAATACGAACAATCCCCAACAAGTTAGTTACAAGAAACCAAAGAAAAGAATACGAATAGTCTCCAACAAGTTAGTTACAAGAAACCAAAGAAAAGAATACAAATAGTCCCCAACAATTTAGTTACAAGAAATCATTCATTATCCCTTATTCCACCTACAAATAGGAAGAGAGGAGAGGGGGGGAAAAGGGACACACACAAGGCAAAAGTAGCTTTGTAGAACACAAAAAAGAGAGAGAGAAGGATACATCAACAAGGGGTGTGGCTGTGAAGGGAGAGAATATTGTCGCTGCTACAAGAGATAGCAAAGAGAAAGAAAATAAGCACTACATAGCAATCCAATATTTAGATAATTCCTCTTAGTAAGCAAGATATCTAAGCAAGGAGGTGAAATGATCCATCTTTGTTATGTTTGATAATAGCTAGCAAGGGCTGATTTTCTCAAACTTTTCTCTTCTTGCTTGTCTAACCACCTTCACAATGCTTGTATGAAAATATCAATATTGTTGTTGTAAGCCTAGACTTATTTTTTTTGGATCTCTCCCCCATCCTTTGCACTCTCATACCTAAATGAGTTGGATGAGAGTTGTTTCTATGACGATTCAGAAACACCCATAACAATTTGGGGCATTTTTAGCAAAGGGTTGCCAACAAGGGCTATGGATCCCTGATATGAGGATTGGTACTGCCAGCAAAAAGTGAGAGTATCCTTGGGCCCATCAATAATTGTGAATTGTTGAATTCTTGGATTTTGGTTGGAATTTGGTTGATAAACCCTCCCCTTTTGAATGCATAAATCTTGGATCTAAATCTTGAATTATACTTCTTTTTCCTATACCTTCTCAAGTCTGATTTTAACATCTTTCTATAAGTTGATGGAGTGGGGAAAAACCTAGGATGTTAATTTATGGTTATGACCTAGCTATTCTCTATTATTGAACATATGAATTTCCTAATTAAATGATTACTGCTAAAATGGTTACAAGAGTTAAATTCAAATCTTGTTTCTGTATGTGGCTAGAAATTATAAAATATTATTATGTGATTGAACAAATATGAGATTATTATTTTATCTACTTATGTCGTCATTTCTTCGGTTTTCAAGTGTGCAAATGATCCCGATTAAATATTACTTTTTAGGTTGAATAATAAAAAGCTTTTATCTTTTAATCTAATGCATCTTGCACAAATATTTTACTATGCCTATTTCTTTTTAAAATTATCTCTTAATTCTTAAATTAATATTGATTGACCTATTTTTGAGCTAGATCTAGGCGTTATTGATCTCATTTTAATTTTAAAGGTTAATACTAGTTCAATTGTTGTAGAAACAAAGCCACCTGGGCATTTTCTTCTTTCAACTAGCTTTCTTTTTAAGGGGCTTTGGATGCTAGCTCTTGCTCCCTATGAGTGGGTGTTACATTTTGGCATCAGAGTAGTAGGTTTGGCTTTCTTTTACATTCCTTAAAACCTTTTATGAAGTCTGAATTTGTGCATTGCTTGATGTGGTGTTGGTCTATCTTTCATATGCTATAGCAAATGTTCCAGCATGTTTGCAATATCAAGCATCAATCCAAGAAATGATAGGTATCATTCATTTTTAGTTTGTTACCGTTCTTTTTGACAATGGATCAACAAATTCATTTATATCATATTCTTTAGTTAAAAGATTAGGGAGTAAAATTCATCTCTTACCATATCTAAGAAAAGTGGAATTAGCTTTAGGTGACCATAAAGCCTTAGAATGTTTTGTGCCTAGTTGAATCAACCTTATTTTATGGACTTCCTTGTTATGAATTTTGGATCATACAATGTGGTTTTGGGTATGGACTGGTTGGTGAAAAATAAGACAAAAATTGATTGTGGAAAAAATAACATAGAAATTAACAATGGAGAAATTGCTCTAAAAACATTATTTCTGCAAAAAAAAAAAATGGTGCAACAGATTAAAACTACAAAAGAAACAATTTTGGTCAGGCTGTATGTAGCTAATAGTGATAATGATTACCAATAGGAGAGGACACCGCTGGACTATGTAGTTGTCAATGAATTCAAAGATGTGTTTACTAATAAGTTACTAGAAATGCCACCAAAAAGAAAGGTAGAGTTTAGGATTAACAATATTTTAGGGAGTGCTCCAGCCTCAAAGGCACCATATAGAATATCACTAACTAATATTTCAAATCTAGGCAATTGAGGACATTTGAAGATGAGAAATCGATGGATCATCAATACAATATCAACTCTACCCATGAGGGAAGGAATGGCCTTGGAGGAAGGAATTAGAATGAATGGAAAGAGAAAAAAAGAGATCTAGATGGTGACTAATGAGTGGCGAGGTACCCCTACACTCAACCATATGAATACGAGTGTCTCACGTGCGATCTGGTCGAACTCCAAGGACTAAGTGCTTACGCGCCCTAATGGAACACTTAAGGTTAATCAATCATTGTCTTCCCAAACTTACTTGTATTGTCATGGTTGTATGGTTAAGTAAGTTTGAGGTATATGATTTTTATGTCTTTTATCTTTTAATGCCTTATGCTAATAGGGAAAGGTGAACAGAACTAAGTGACCAACTTTTATTAACTATTCACTAACTAAGTTCTAATTGTCCTAGCACCAGTATCTGTTCCCACTTGTCACACACACCCTAAACCAGTGCAACGCTATTGGGATTACCAAATGCTACTTGTTACTGGGTTACCAAGTGTTACACACATGCTCGAAGCGGTCGTACTAAATGCACTTAACTAGGAGAGTCAAGGGTTGAGAGCGATTGATTATCTAGGAAATCATTTAAACATTTAACAATAATTAAATCGTATTTAGCTTAGTCCATATGCTACAAGGTTTATTAGAAAGTTCATCTTTATTGCCGTACACAAATGTATGCTCAGGTACAATTTGCTCAAATAAAGATCCATTCACTTTAAGACTCCTACTATGGGCACATGGAAATTATTCTAACTCTAGAATGGTAAAACTACTATAGTTTGGCTAAGGGTCTAAATCTAGATGCCTTAAATAGGGAAAGCCGCCTCTTATTTATAGACATTGTGGTGGGTTGCAATATTGCGTACGCAATGTCGTAGGGGCAGACGTGATATCGTGGCTCATGATACCCCCATGACTGAATGAAAACTTGTCCTCAAGTTCCTTACAAAATATTGGGAAGGTATGGGATTATTGACTTAAATAATACTAATGGTGAATGGGGTGACATGTGAGTGGATCATTGTTACAATACATGACAAAATTAGTGTTCATGATAACAAGAGTGAACACTATACATATTTGACATCCAGCCTTATTTGATAGCTGAGAGAGAAGAGAGCGAGAAAAGAAGAAGTTTGTTGCTGCTGATGCCAAGATTGCACGTTTCGTTGTCCATCCATAAGTGCACCATCAATCTCGTTTCTTGCATAACTACTCTATCACTAGTCCATTCCAAGTGTTCCCTCCAAATCCAATCCATTGTTGTATGATTGCCATCTGCACACACAACACAATCGTAAATTAGCAAGGGTAAATGAACCACAATGTAGTTGATACCTTGACTCAGTGTAAGGTCCATTGGCCAGGTTGTGGTATGGCTGATGTGAATTTTGGAGATATAACACTGGTGACTACCCAAGGTGTAGGGGTTTAGAGAAAATTAAAAAAATTGGACCAGGACGCCCATGACTAAGAGTGAACCTCCGGTAGTGAGAGAATGAAAATAGATAAGGAATAAGAAAGATGGAGAAAAAGAAACAACGGAAACATCGATAAAATGGATGTTAGAGATGGAAATGAACAAAAATAAATGTTAATTGCAGAAATGTTTTAAGGAAAAGAAATTAACTGATGCACCAAATAGGAATGTCAGTGGGTCCTCCCCAAAGTAGGCTCATGCCCTTAATGCCCTAACAATCCTACATTCAAAGAGTCCATGGGCTCTAGAAATGTCATTTGGAAGCAAGAGTTAAAGTCTTAACCACAAGAATTTTTCAAAAGAAAACAATGTATCAACCAAAATATGGACTATTGATACAACCAACAATGAGATGAAAAATGGAGAAAGAAGGATGGAAGAAGAGAATGGAATGGAGTCTCAAGAACAAGGTGGTGTACAGCCCCTTGTGTGTTAATGGTTAATGTAACTTAGTACATATCATTCCAAATCCAACCTCAAACCAACCACATCTAGTGACTTCACATTAATACATTCAGCCAATCCATCCTCCTAAAGTAACATGAATGCCTACATCATAGAGTCACCACCATTCCGATGAAATGAAAAAGGAGAAAGTAGGAAGCGAGGAAGGGCCTTAGTTAGAGGGAACATTTTTATTTAGTTCCATAACCAGTGCTTGTAGCCCAGATGATTATTTTGTCTAAGGGATGTGCTTTGATTTTTATTTTTATTTTATTTTTTTTCGTGAGAACCACACCATGCAAAGACTTATTATTTTTATTAGCTCAACTTCCTGATACTAGAGCAGCGTCGAAATGGTAAGGAAAACTCAAGAAGAAAACATCCAAGCACCCAAGAGAATGGCTAGCACAAATGCATCAAATTCCCTTGAAGTCACACCATTTTCAGTCCTTGAGTCCTTCCTTAGTTTGAGAAATGTCCAGTCACCAATTCATTGATAGTTCTATTTTTAAGAAAGGGACTGTATAGTTCTAAGCCAAGAGAGACCATCGAAATTTATGGGTGTATGAATGACGTGGACTCATTGCATGTTATATCAAAAGAACCATACCTTAGTATCAACATTATAACTCAAAGGTAAAAACCAAACATTAGCAATCAATGGAATACAGTTTATACCACCATCAGGAGCACTTATTAGGTGACGAATCAAACAAAATGAACAAACACACAAAGAAATAAAAGAGTATAAATGATGTTGCAAAAAAAACAAGAAAAGTTAAAGGAACTTGCAAAAAAAATGTGTAGAATAAAAACTTAAAAAGAAACTGAGGGCCTCAAATGATCAGCATAGGTGGCCATCTCCCCCATGACTAAGTCGGAAGGGGGAGATCCAAAATAATGAGTGAGGTCATCCTTTCTCTGATGTGTTATGTGCATTGACCATTTCAAATTCATGGTAAGGTTTGGTCAGTTGCACATCGACTAGTATTCTCCTATTGGAGCATTTGTTTGAATTTTTTAGGAGTTTCCAACTTCCCCAAATTGATGTTTTTAGGTTAAGCGTTGGAAGTTGGTGACACTCTTGCTCCAATGCATCCATGCCTTCTACGTGGGTGCAAGTTGTTTCCCCAATTATTTCCATGCACATTGATGAGTTGCTCTCTTGATTAGTCGTCAACCACTAGGTATCTTCTTGTTGTGTGGTTGCTACATACAGGCATTTTTATATTTTAATTTCTTGGGCACACCAGTTGCATGCAGGCAATGTTGAATATTCTTGTACATAATCACCCCCTATATCACTGTATGTGATGCATGGAACTTTCTTCTTCTCGATCTTCCCAAAAGTGTTTTCCTTAGATATTTCTAGGAAAAGATCATAGATTCCTAGTCATGCATTTATGGTACTTAGCGATGCCCTCCCCATTATTATTGGGAAGTCCCCTTTGTCATTGTTTACTTGTATTACTAGGAAATTAGCTAGGTATGACCAACCACACACATTGGTAACGATGTCCTCCACCAGTCCCAAGGGAATAGTGATGGACTCTTCAACCATCTCTAAGCAAATATTTCTCTTCTTTAGTGGAGGTAGGTTCCAAGCTTTATACATCTCCTGTGATATTAAGTTGACTCTAAAACCTAAGTCCAGAAGAGCTTTACATGGTTTATTTCCAACAACTTGGAGATAAATTAAAGGACTTCTAGGATCAGAGAATTTCCTAGGAAGGTGGCCCTTCTTAATCCAGTCAGTGACTACATGTGTTAACATAACCATGTGTGTTGAGCTTTGTTTTTGATTTGAAGGGAGCTTTGAAGCCTTATTTGATGGAGAAGCATTCAGAGACTCAACCTCTTGTAGTTGTGAGAGCTTGGTTGGGCTATTGGTTCTGAAGAAAGATCTTCTCTTTGTATGGTTGTCAAAACCAACAGTGGGTTGAAGGTTTACAACTCTCATAGCATTGTGTTGTTGCGGTTGAGTGGGGACTTCCTCTTGCATTGCTGGAGCGGGTGGTAATGGAGCTATCGGTGTGAGAGTTGCGGAAGGATTTGGAGGATGGTATGTATGTGGTGTGTCTCCCCTAGGAGAAGGAGTCCTATAATACTCCTGAGCTTGGTAGTGACATTGTGATGTCACGTGACCAACAGAGTCACATGGAGAGATTGGATACTGCACGTAATAGCCATATGGATCCAATTGTCGGTAAGGGTATTGTTGCCTTGGCAGTGGCATCCCCCATGACTGTGGGTATTTTCACTGCTAGTGTTGCTCAATAGGTTGTAACAGAGTTCCACTTGGATAATACGTTAAAGGTTGGTGGAATTGCCTTGGGTTACCATGGGGATAAGGTAACCATCATGGTGTTCACCGTTTGTTAAGTTGTGGGTTAAGTGCATACACCCCAGACTCTTGCAAGTGTGAGATTACTAGGCAACATTCCTTAGGATGGTCATACTGGCATATCTCACATCCACTTTCATTGTCCATATTAGAATCCAAAACCTCTTCGGTGATGACCATTTTACCCTTACCTTTGTTATGTGCATGGTCCAAATCCCTCTTTTTCTTTTTTTCATAGTTACTACCTCGCTCCTTAGACTCCTCTATGATTTTGAGAATGGTTTCAAATCTACTATCTAAGGAGTCCCACATTTGGTCTACCTTCACCGAAACTTCTGTTGTTAATTTCTAGAGTGGCAAGGTTTTCCTATTCACCATCTCTTTGAGTGGTGACTCTTCCTCCTCCTTACAGAATCTCACTCCCCTTTTTTGGAGGGAAGGATCGCGGTTGTACTCTTTTGCACTTTCTCTCTTGCATAGCTCTCCTTCTTCCTTGGCTACTTGCTCCAAAAATCTATGAACCTGATTGGACCTAAGCTCTAATAATCTCCCTTGGGCATATGTTCCAAGGGTTCTCTTGGTTTCATGCCTGAGTCCATCTAGGAGATGGCATAGTTGATCTTGTTGTGAGTAACCATGGCCCAGGCAATGATGTAACAGTGCATAGTATCGGCCCATGGTAGCATCCAAGGGTTCATGAGTTCCCTACTTGCATCCTTGGATTTTTTTTCATAGGTTGAACACCCAGGAGTACGTCTGATACTTATCATTAAATAGTTCTAGCATCGTACTCCACCTTCGAATGGATTCTAGTTCTAAGGATCAGTACCAGCTTTCCGCTTCTTTCATTAGTGTCCTTGGGAACAAATTTAATTTTTGGCACTCATTTTCTATGTTCTGCAAGGCACATGCATCGCAAAATTCTTGTAAGTGGTTCTAAGGATCAACATTGTATCCCCCCTCAAATTGTGGGATGTTATTCATGTCTAGTCTCTTGATCCTGCTATCTTTTTGGTGCCTTGTGGAGATTCTTACAACCTCTATGATGTCTAACATGCTTCAAGTTGCAAGTAGGGGTTCTTCGTGGTCATTTCTTTCATAGCATCTATGATGTCTATGCAGTTTCCTACTCTCCCTTCTTCTATGTCATGACTTTCTAGAATTCCCTTGTCCTCATTCCCAACTCTCTCGTTGAGGTTTCTCACTTTGCTTACCCTTATCCTCACAGTTAGGTTCCTTATGACTACATCCTGATACTAAAGGAGAGGGTGAATGTGACAATGAAGGTGAAGAAGAAGGAGAACCATTGTCATGACGATGTTTCCTACCTTCTCTTCGATGGTCCTAGCCCAACAATGGTGATGACGATTAGAATGCCTACCCTTATCATGTGTTTATGTTCCCTCGTTGAACACTCAGTGTTTGTGGGGATTAGAACCAGGGTTGTGAATCATGGAGTGAATATTCTAATACACCATCTCCTCACCATCGTTAAGAGGGGGAACATCATTTTGTGGAGAACCTATTGAAATAGGTTCACCACCCTCAATTTCACTTAAGATGGGTGGAGCATTATGGGGTCCTTTTCCCTTCAAATATGTGTGGTAAATCTCCTATCGCAAGTTCCCTTGACGTTGTGCTTCTATGGGATGGTAGTCTGTTGTGTCATAATCACATGCAACGTACTCTATGTACAATTGTGACATGCTTATTCGTGCAAGAGCACGAAGGACCATGTTGGGGACTACCCGATCTGGAGGCAACACTATGTTACCCTCCAAGTCTTTCCAACACAGTTGTTCATCTTGATGGAGAATAAAGGTAAAGTCAGGTATATACTCATTGTGATGAATATATACCACACAGAATTGTTAAGGAACTAGTGGATTTTGGTTATGTGTGTTGTGCCGCCGACTGTCTCTAGTGTTGTTCCTAGGCGGTGTAGTGCTTTTGTGCAAAGAAGAAGACATTTTTGTCTTGTTCGATGTGCTATTTACCATTGTCTTATTTCTCTTTTGATCAACCCTAAGGGTTCGTTCTAGTGTCCCAACGATGTGAATGATCTCCTATGTTCTACGTAGCGCACAAACAACTAAGTCCTTAGCAACGGTGCCAACGATGAGTGGAAAGGTACCCCTACACTCAACCATACGAATACGAGCATCTCATTCACAATTTGGTTGAACTCTAAGAACTAAGTGCTTACGCACCCTAATGGAACACTTAAGGTTAATCAATGGTTGTCTTCCCAAACTTACTTGTATTGTCATGGTTGTATGGTTAAGTAAGTTTGAGGTATATGATTTTTATATGTTTTATCTTTTAATGCCTTATGCTAATAGGGGAAGGTAAAGAGAACTATGTGACTAACTTTCATTATCTATTCACTAACTAAGTTCTAATTGTCCTAGCACTAGTATCCATTCCCACTTTCCGGACACACCTTAAACCAGTGCAACGCTGCTGGTATTACCAAACGCTACTTGTTACTGGGTTACCAAGTGTTACACACATGCTTGAAGAGGTCGTACTGAATGCACTTAACTAGGAGAGTTAAGGGTTGAGTGAGATTGATTATCTAGGAAAGAATTTAAAAATTTAACAATAATTAAATCCTATTTAGCTTAGTCCATATGCCACAAGGTTTATCATAAAGTTTATCTTTATTGCCGTACACAAATGTGTGCTCAGGTACAATTTGCTCGAATAATGATCCGTTCACTTTAAGACTCCTACTACAGGCACATGGAAATTATTCTAACTCTAGAACGGTAAAACTACTATAGTTTGGCTAAGGGTCTAAATCTAGATGCCTCAAACAGGGAAAGTCGGCTCTTATTTATAGACAGGCTATGATATCGCGTACGCAATATCACAGGGGTGGACACGATATCGTAGCTCATTAGTGATACTTGGGGTCATTTTGCATGCAGTTTTTATGATGAGCATATCAAACATATATAGGCAATTTTGCTTTATAGGCTCTCATATGGGTTTCTATATCCCTCTAGAACTTTTTCTGAATTTACTTTTTTAGGTTTATCTAGAACCTTCTAGATTCCATTTTACAACATAGAGGTAACATTGCAAAAAAATAACTTAAACTATTACAGGGACATGTTAATTAAAAATAACCAAAGGGACTTTTCAAAGTACAAATCTTTGGCTTTATTTTATTACCTTATCAAGCCTATACTCCCTTGGGGAAGGGAATGTCTTGGTCACCTTTGATAAGGGAGATGGATGTTTAAGATGTCATCATATAGGATATTTCATGTTACTCTGAGGGCATCCCAAAGCATCAATATGAGGGTTGAGTGCTATGCACTATGCGATAGCCTTCCTACATAAACATTATAGAAAAAAATTGGCAATACTCTTCCTCATGCACTTGAGGAAGACAACGAAGATCACATAGCATCTCCTCATAGCAGTGAGGATTAAGGTCGTCAGGATGTGTTTGGTTGTACTAGAAAGCAATCTATTAGACCTTGAATCACATTTCCTCTACAGGTTTTGGATTGTTAGTATGGCAATTCAACTTTAATTTTGAGTTGTTTTTTTTTATTTGTAATACAACAGATAGATAAAATATGAGAAATTCATTATCTGTTGAAGAACAACAAGTTGTATGTTAATTCATCAAGTGCATTTGTTCATATGTAAAATGGAAATAATTATTTGTTAGTCATAAAGATTTAAAATAATTTATTTATGGCATTAAATACAATGGGTATGATTCTCCAAACGAATGGACATGTGTTTTGGATGAATAAGAACACTTGGACATCAAGCTGATAAGGTTTATATACAAAGAAATATTTCTAATGAGAGATATATAAGACAACATTGATATAGAAGTAGAATCTGTTACAGGTAAACACAAATAAGGAATAATAGATTGAGTAGAAGCTTTATGCGTCTAAGTAATAGAAACATAAGTAGGAATCCATCCATAAGTGTACGGCTAAGTGAATAATTATTCTATAGTTAAAATGTATAATTATTTTATAATAATTATTCTATAGTCTAACAATAAGATATTTGTACTATAGTCAATTTTGTGTATTTTTTGAATTATTATATTCATGCATCCAAGTATTTTTGGTTAAAGGGTTTATATTAATAGTTAAAACTTTAGCATGGTGTTAGAATAGATTTCTAGAAGTATAGGAGATGATCAAAAGAAAAAAAATGAAGAAGAAAAGTTGCTAGAGAAAGTAATGAATACTCATAAATGGAGGAATTTCAAAATTGATACAAGCAATGCATAAAAAGTTGAGAAATCGAAACACATGGATAGTAGTTTCATTTGCAAAAAGAAGGGGCACAAGTACCAAGATTGTTAGTTCAACCCAAAGAACCCAAGGGTAGTAAAGGCACAATCATGGATAATATAGAAAAAGATGAGCAACAAAGGAAATAAACAAGTTAGAAGATGGTTATACAATTACAATAAGTGATGACTTTTCTTTGTTCAGTGACCATGGGAAAAGAATGAGCCATACAGATTGAGTGATTGGCTTTTAATGTACAGGACATATTACAAAAAATAAAGAAGTCTTTAAACCATCAATTCGTTTGTTATTGGTTGAGCTACAATTGTCACATGAGACATATGTTGATATAAAGAAGTTTGTAAAGCTGATGTAGAAATTAACAAAGTCTTGGTTAACATGAGATATCTACACTGCACACTTAAGATAAACTAGCAATTCTATCTGCAGCCAAATTAGTAGAGTTTGGTAAATGGGTGTTGTTTTTAGAAAGAAAAGGGTATGTCTACAAGTGATGCCTTGATGGCTTAGTAAGGTGGTGTGTGTTCTTGATGAAAGCAAATGCTGAACATCAAGTACCAGTAGCTCTTTTGCAACCACACCATATTCCAAAATAGAAATGGAATGAAATTGGAATAGATTTTATTATTGGGTTACCTAAAGTTCTTGGAGGATATGATTCCATAATGGTCATAGTTGATAGGCTAACAAAGTCATCACACTTCATCAAAGTGAAATCAAATTATGATGCTAGAAAGATTGCAGAAATTTATATTCAAGAAATAGTTAGATTGCATGGCATACCTAAAAAATCATTTTAGACAAAGATCTAAAGTTTACATCTCATTTATTTTTTATTTTTATTTTTATTTTTTGCAAGCTATCCAACAAGCTCTTGGAACAAACCTAAATTTTAGCACAACTTATTATCCACAAACTGATGGTCACATTGAAAGAACAAATTAGGTGGTGGAAGATCTTTTAAGAACTAGTGTATTGGATCATCATAAAACTTGGGATAAGGTATTGCCCTTGGAAGAATTTTTCTACAATAATAGCTACCAAAGTAGTATTGAAATGGCACCTTATGAAGCCTTGTATGGTAGAAAATGTAGAGTTCCTAGCTCTTGGGATTAGCCTGAGGAAAATATTTATTTTTAGGGCTTGAGATGATTTTGGATTTGCAGATAAAGGTGAATCAAGTGAAAGAGATACTAAAGCAAGCACAAGATAGAAAAAAGAGTTATGCAGATAATAAGAGGGACCTAGAATTTTCTATTGGAGATAAAGTAATCATAAAATTACAACCCTTTAAAAATTTCATGAGAGGTATTAAAAGGAACAAACTTAAACCTAGATTTATTGGCGCTTTTAAAGTCTTAAAGAAAATTGGTCCTGTTGCTTATAGAATAAGCTTTACCTCCTAGTTTATCATCTTTACATAATGTTTTTCATGTTTCTATGTTAAGGAGGTATGTTTATCTTTCTAAGAATTGTTTACAATGGGAAAACCTTCGGGTCAGCCCAGATTGTACAATCCAACTTCAACCAATCTAAATTTCAAACCAAAGGGTGCTCAATCTCAGGCACCATACATTGCACCAAGTTTAGTTGGATTAGAATGAGGATGGATCTAAAATGTCTTAGGAGATGGAGGATGTGGTTAGATAGAGCTACCCTCACCTATTTAAACATTTCCAAGAGGAAATGTTTTAAGGGGAGGAGAATGTAATGAACCACTTCTCCTTGAGTTTTTGCATTAATGATTGTAATAGTCTTTTGTGTGTTTGTGTGCATGTTTTGTTGACAAGTTGTGTGTGTGCTTTGGTGGAAAAGGCTAATTGGAATAGTAATAAATTTGTTGACCATATTTTTATATGTATTTGGATTAAATGTTTAAATACTTTATGCATAAGAAATATGATTTAAAATACATGCTGGGAATGTTTTAGAATAATAATGATAAATGACATATGGGAAAACAAAATATTTTCTATTCTATATCAACAGAGATGCTGAGAAATAGAGGAAAATACTCTAAGGTGTGTGTCAAGAGCTAAAACAGGTATGTTGAGATGCAAATGAATGCTCATATTGAGGAACTTGACCTATGAATCAAGTTGGAGGAACATGACCCATGAATCAAGGATACTTTGTTGTAGCTTTATATTTTATTTTATCTAAATGTGATGCATTTCTCTTTTTAGTTTAAAATAGTAGAGTATAAGTACCCTCTCCATTGCTATAGAAAGGTCACATGATGACCTTTCAAGGATCGTAAGACAATGGGTAAATTCACATCACTGATGACTTGAAAAAGAAGGTGCCTTATTTGATTATGTATCTTGAATTGCCCTTATCATGAATCTATTTGAAAATTCTTTCCTTGCATCTTATGATAATTCTGAATGATAAAGAGATAGATATTATGTTGGAATGATCAAGAGGAATTGAACTTGAGATCTAGCAAAATTTGAATTCTAAAATATCAAAAATTGTTGATTTAGGAATTAAATCTACAATCTATGAATATACATACTTTATTGATTTTATTATAGTGATCATGAAGAGAATTGAACTCATGATCCATTTCTAAAAATTGAGAGAGATAAAGAGAGATATAACTTTAAAAATAAAGAAAAGAATATGAACAGTCCCCAACTAGTCAATTACTAGAAACCAAAGAAAAGAATACGAACGGTCCCCAACAAGTTATTTACAAGAAACCAAAGAAAAGAATACGAACAATCCTCAACAAGTCAGTTACAAGAAACCATTCATTATCCTTTATTCCACCTACAAATAGGAAGAGGAGAAGAGGAAAGAAAAGGGACACACACAAGGTAGAAATAGCTTTGTAGAATACACAGAGAGAGAGAGAGAGAGAGAGAGAGAGAGAAGGATACATCAACAAGGGGTGTGGCTATGAAGGAAGAGAAGACTGTCGCTACTACAAGAGATAGCAAAGAGAAAGAAAACAAGTGCTGCATAGCAATCCAATATTCAGATAATTCCTCCTAGTAAGCAAGATATCTAAGCAACTAGGTAAAATGATCCATCTTTGTTATGTTTGATAATGGCTAGCAAGGGCTGATTTTCTCAAACTTTTCTCTTCTTACTTGTCTAACCACCTTCACAATGCTTGTATGAAAATATCAATATTGTTGTTGTAAGCTTAGACTTATTTTTTTGGATCTCTCTACCTATCCTCTGCACTCTCATACCTAAATGACTTGGATGAGAGTTGTTTCTGTAATGATTCAGAAACACCCATAACACTTTGAGGAATTTTTGGCAAAGGGTTGCCAACAAGGGCTATGGATCCTTGATATGAGGATTAGTACTTCTAGTAGAAAGTGAGAGTATCCTTGGGCCCATCAATAATTGTGAATTGTTAAATTCTTGGATTTTGGTTGATAAACCCTCCCCTTTTGAATGCATAAATCTTGGATCTGAATCTTGAATTATACTTCTTTTTCCTATACCTTCTCAAGTCTGATTTTAACATCTTTCTATAAGTTGATGGAGTGGAGGAAAACCTAGGATGTTAATTTATGGTTATGGCCTAGCTATTCTCTATTATTGAACATATGAATTCCTAATTAAATGATCACTGGTAAAATGGTTACAAGAGTTAAATTCAAATATTGTTTCTATGTGTGGCTAGAAATTATCAAATATTATTATGTCATTGAAAAAATATGAGATTATTATTTACTCTGCCTATGTGGTCATTTCTTCAGTTTTCAAGTGCGCAAATGATCTTGATTAAATATTGCTTTTTAGGTTGAATAATAAAAATATTTTATCTTTTAATCTAATGCATCTTGCACAAATATTTTACTATGCCTATTTCTTTTTAAAATTATCTCTTAATTCTTAAATTAATATTGATTGACCTATTTTTGAGCTAGATCTAGGCAATATTGATCTTGTTTTAATTTTAAAGGTTAATGCTAGTTCGATTGTTGTAGAAACAAAGCCACCTAGGCAGTTTCTTCTTTCAACTAGCTTTCTTTTTAGGGGGCTTTGGATGCTAGCTCTTGCTCCCTATGAGTGGGTGTTACAACTATATACAAAAATGCTTATTTTGATGTTTAGAGCATATGGATGCCTCCAAAAAAGTCCTCATAGACCCTGGAACCTCCTAAACTCATCAAAATGAGCCAAAAACACCTGAGACATGCCAAAACATCTAGGAATAATCATCAACAAAATCAACATAAGAAGACACACATTAATAGAACACACTCATCCATGTCTTCTTTAAGCATGAAATTGACAAAAACAATGTGTAGGACAAAGAATAAGGGGATTAGAAGAGGTGTTCCTACACTAATTAGCTAACTTAAGTGAACTTTTCTAGAACATTGATTACCTAAGGACCAAGGAAGAGAAAATGAATACCTTAATCAATGCATTCAACCTGAAAGCAATAGCACTAGCATGATAACTATAACCTCAACCAAGGCATGAGAAGCCACCATAAGAACTATCACCCACTAGGCACCACATGAGGCATATTCCTTGGGACCTCTTATAAATAAATATGTAATTTTTGTAAGGACGATATATCCAAAGTTTTTCATTCATCCAAATTGTAAAGTACTTAAGAAAAATTTGTAATCCGACATTCTAGTCAGTTAAGTTAGTCAACTCAACCCTAAATTTTGTAACAAATCTTGCTATAATTTTGTTAACTCAAGGATATATTTGTAGTCAATCATAGAGGCATGATAAGTCACGTTTCTATTGGAATGTTGACATGGTGGAGTCGACATAAGATTCACTATGTTGATGCATTATTATTGATGAAGATGCAAGAAATGTGTATATAGATATACATACCAACTAAATTTATGAAATCATTGGAACATAGTATAATGAAGTTCTTATAGTTTGTTTCAATGAAAATTAGAGTTTGTCATCAAGTTCCTGCATCATAAGGTTAGATTAATTAATGAGGATCTTATTTGAGTGATTATGTGCCTAGAGACATTTTCATAAATAACAATAAGATTAAGATCAATATATTTTTATTGTAGCAATTGGCATAGTTTATTGATTTTCTTAATTGCAATTTAATTTCCTTAATTCTTTTATTTTACATGTACTTAGTGTAATGTTTAATTTTTCACACATGTTAATAACTTTGTGGAATGAGTGCAACTAGAGTGTAAACATGTATTCTCTTGGTAATCCTAGTAGCACTATTTCTTGGTTTTTTCTAGAAGCATAGTGCTTGGAAATCCTAGCAATGGATATGTGCATTCAGGACATGCATAGTAACCTAGGATTAAACACTCATCACTTTAGGATAGACTAGGACTTTACATTTGTAATTAGATTAGCTTAGATTATATTAATATTTTAATAATATTTTAATGACATTTCAACATGACCAATAGAACATGAACATCATATGTTTTAGTCATGCTTAACCATACATACTAAGATGACACAAGTATAATTGGAAAGATAGTGACAAGAAACCAGTAGCCTAATTATCTAGATATCTATAGTAGTCTAGTCTCCATAATTTGATCAAATCACTTATGAGAACCTATCATATTTATGATTGGGCATAGGGTCTAGTCTACCACTCATCATGAATGGATCTCCATGCTTCTTGTAGCCTTCATTCTAGCAGGAAAGTAGCCTTTGAACAATCAACAAGCATACTATCTACACTTTGGTATCCTATATTAATTTTAGTAAGTTGTGCATTTCACTTTTACGTAATTCCCTTATAATCTAATCCTAGATTCAGGATAGTATAAACAAGCCATCAAAATACCTCAAACTTATCCATTAGTCAAACCAAAGTACCTCGCTGCACAATGTCACAAGATTGGTCCACACATGATAAGCTTGTTAATAAATAAATAATACAAATCTTAAATATTAAAAAATAAAATAAAATAACATGTTCAACGATGCATCACATCTCCTACCTAGTCTTAGAGTAGTACTACAACCCTTAAACTTGTAACCAAAAGTTTAAACTACATAGTAAGAAAAGGTTTAATAAGGCTAGCTTAGTTAGGGGTGTTAAACCAGGAAAAATCACAAATTTGCAATGGACAAGAAGATGGTGAGGAAAAGTGCAAGATATGTCTATGAAATTGGTATTTCTCTTCTCAATCTTCATCAGGTCAATCTTTTATTTATTGAAGGGTAATAGTCTCTATTAAATTTCTCTTTTGTTTATTGAAGGGTAATAGAGACTATTTCTCTTCTCAATCTTCATCAGGTCAATCTTAAAAGTGCTACATTTGCAATAGCTTCACTAGCATGTTTCTAGTTGGTTGCTTCAAAAATATAGTCTCTATTAAATTATTCATCTTTTGAATTTTAGTTTGTTAGGTGTTGGATAGATCTTTCAAGGTTTATTATCATGTGCTTGATTCTTAGTCATGATATGTTGAACTACCCCTATTTCATGTTTCCTACAAAACTTCTTTACTTATTTTACTTTCTTATATTGTTTAATTGTTACATCAATGAATGTTCTTGGTTTCAATTTCACTACCATTTACAATCCCATAATAATCATTTTACTCCGATACCATTTTGTGATGAACCATTTCTGATTTATATGTTTACTTATGAGATTTATTCAAAAATAGAATTCAACATTTTACATAGTGAATAGTATTGAGTATAAAAAAGGAAAAAAAAATAACTTTATTAATGAATTTTATAGTTTTTAACAAGATTTCCATTGAAAGTCTTCCTATCCCTAGCTATCCTAGTGGTTGGCATGACCTGGAAATAACTAGTTGCTTCAAAAATATAGTCTCTATTAAATTATTCATCTTTTAAATTTCAATTTCTTAGGTATTGGATAGATCTTTCAAGGTTTATTATCATGTGCTTGATTCTTAGTTGTGATATGTTGAACTACCCCTATTTCATGTTTCCTACAAAACTTCTTTACTTATTTTACTTTCTTATACTGTTTAATTGTTGCATCAATGAATGTTCTTGGTTTCAATTTCACTACCATTTACAATCCCATAATAATCTCTTTACTCTAATACCATTTTGTAATAAACCATTTCAAATTTATATGTTTATTTATGGGATTTATTCAAAAATAGAATTCAACATTTTACACAACGAATAGTATTAAGTAGAAAAAAGGGGGAAAATAACTTTATTAATGAATTTTATAGTTTTTAACAAGACTTCCATTGAAAGTCTTCCTATCCCTAGCTATCCTAGTGCTTGGCATGACCTGGAAGTAACTAGTTGCTTCAAAAATATACTCTCTATTAAATTATTCATATTTAAATTTCAATTTCTTAGGTATTCGATAGATCTTTCAAAGTTTATTATCATGCACTTGATTCTTAGTTGTGATATGTTGAACTACCCCTATTTCATGTTTCCTACAAAACTTCTTTAATTATTTTACTTTCTTATACTGTTTACTTGTTGCATCAATGAATGTTCTTGGTTTCAATTTCACTACCATTTACAATCCCATAATAATCTCTTTACTCTAATACCATTTTGTGACAAACCATTTCAAATTTATATGTTTATTTATGGGATTTATTTAAAAATAAAACTCAACATTTTACACAGTGAATATTATTAAGTAGAAAAAAAAGGGGAAAATAACTTTATTAATGAATTTTATAGTTTTTAACAAGATTTCCATTGAAAGTCTTCCTATCCCTAGCTATCCTAGTGCTTAGCATGACCTGGAAATAACTAGTTGCTTCAAAAATATAGTCTCTATTAAATTATTCATATTTTAAATTTCAATTTCTTAGCTATTGGATAGATCTTTCAGGGTTTATTATCATGCACTTGATTCTTAGTTGTGATATGTTGAACTGCCCCTATTTCATGTTTCGTACAAAACTTCTTTACTTATTTTACTTTCTTATACTATTTAATTGTTGCATCAATGAATGTTCTTGGTTTCAATTTCACTACCATTTACAATCCCATAATAATCTCTTTACTCTAATACCATTTTGTGACAACCCATTTCAAATTTATATGTTTATTTATGGGATTTATTCAAAAATAGAATTCAACATTTTACACAGTGAATAGTATTAAGTAGAAAAAAGGGGGGAAATAACTTTATTAATGAATTTTATAGTTTTTAACAAGATTTCCATTGAAAGTCTTTCTATCCCTAGCTATCCTAGTGGTTGGCATGACTTGGAAATAACTAGTTTCTTTAAAAATATACTCTCTATTAAATTATTCATATTTTAAATTTCAATTTCTTAGGTATTGGATAGATCTTTCAAGGTTTATGATCATGCACTTGATTCTTAGTTGTGATATGTTGAGTTGCCCCTATTTCATGTTTCCTACAAAACTTCTTTACTTATTTTACTTTCTTATATTATTTAATTCTTGCATTAATGAATGATTTTGGTTTCAATTTCACTACCATTTACAATCCCATAATAATCTTTTTTACTCTAATACCATTTTGTGACAAACCATTTCAAATTTATATGTTTATTTATGGGATTTATTCAAAAATAGAATTCAACATTTTACACAGTGAATAGTATTAAGTAGAAAAAAGGGGGAAAATAACTTTATTAATGAATTTTATAGCTTTTAACAAGAATTCCATTGAAAGTCTTCCTATCCCTAGCTATCCTAGTGGTTGGCATGACCTGGAAATAACTAGTTGCTTCAAAAATATAGTCTCTATTAAATTATTCATATTTTAAATTTCAATTTCTTAGGTATTGTATAGATATTTCAAGGTTTATTATCATGCACTTGATTCTTAGTTGTGATATGTTGAACTGCCCCTATTTCATGTTTCCTACAAAACTTCTTTACTTATTTTACTTTCTTATACTGTTTAATTGTTGCATCAATGAATGTTCTTGGTTTCAATTTCACTACCATTTACAATCCCATAATAATCTCTTTACTCTAATACCATTTTGTGACAAACCATTTCAAATTTATATGTTTATTTATGGGATTTATTTAAAAATAAAACTCAACATTTTACACAGTGAATATTATTAAGTAGAAGAAAAAGGAGAAAATAACTTTATTAATGAATTTTATAGTTTTTAACAAGATTTCCATTGAAAGTCTTCCTATCCCTAGCTATCCTAGTGGTTGGCATGACCTGGAAATAACTAGTTGCTTCAAAAATATACTATTTTAAATTTCAATTTCTTAGGTATTGGATAGATCTTTCAAGGTTTATGATCATGCACTTGATTCTTAGTTGTGATATGTTGAGTTGCCCCTATTTCATGTTTCCTACAAAACTTCTTTACTTATTTTACTTTCTTATACTGTTTACTTGTTGCATCAATGAATGTTCTTGGTTTCAATTTCACTACCATTTACAATCCCATAATAATCTCTTTACTCTAATACCATTTTGTGACAAACCATTTCAAATTTATATGTTTATTTATGGGATTTATTCAAAAATAGAGTTCAACATTTTACACAGTGAATAGTATTAAGTAGAAAAAAGGGGGAAAATAACTTTATTAATGAATTTTATAGCTTTTAACAAGAATTCCATTGAAAGTCTTCCTATCCCTAGCTATCCTAGTGGTTGGCATGACCTGGAAATAACTAGTTGCTTCAAAAATATAGTCTCTATTAAATTATTCATATTTTAAATTTCAATTTCTTAGGTATTGTATAGATATTTCAAGGTTTATTATCATGCGCTTGATTCTTAGTTGTGATATGTTGAACTGCCCCTATTTCATGTTTCCTACAAAACTTCTTTACTTATTTTACTTTCTTATACTATTTAATTGTTGTATCAATGAATGTTCTTGGTTTCAATTTCACTACCATTTACAATCCCATAATAATCTTTTTACTCTAATACCATTTTGTGACAAACCATTTCAAATTTATATGTTTATTTATGGGATTTATTCAAAAATAGAATTCAACATTTTACACAGTGAATAGTATTTAGAAAAAAAGGGGGAAATAACTTTATTAATGAATTTTATAGTTTTTAACAAGATTTCCATTGAAAGTCTTCCTATCCCTAGCTATCCTAGTGGTTGGCATGACCTGGAAATAACTAGTTGCTTCAAAAATATACTCTCTATTAAATTATTCATATTTTAAATTTCAATTTCTTAGGTATTGGATAGATCTTTCAAGGTTTATGATCATGCACTTGATTCTTAGTTGTGATATGTTGAGTTGCCCCTATTTCATGTTTCCTACAAAACTTCTTTACTTATTTTACTTTCTTATATTATTTAATTCTTGCATTAATAAATGATTTTGGTTTCAATTTCACTACCATTTACAATCCCATAATAATCTTTTTTACTCTAATACCATTTTGTGACAAACCATTTCAAATTTATATGTTTATTTATGGGATTTATTCAAAAATAGAATTCAACATTTTACACAGTGAATAGTATTTAGAAAAAAGGGAGGAAAAAATTAACTTTATTAATGAATTTTATAGTTTTTAACAAGAATTCCATTGAAAGTCTTCCTATCCCTAGCTATCCTAGTGGTTGGCATGACCTGGAAATAACTAGTTGCTTCAAAAATATAGTCTCTATTAAATTATTCATATTTTAAATTTCAATTTCTTAGGTATTGTATAGATATTTCAAGGTTTATTATCATGCGCTTGATTCTTAGTTGTGATATGTTGAACTGCCCCTGTTTCATGTATCCTACAAAACTTCTTTACTTATTTTACTTTCTTATATTATTTAATTCTTGCATTAATAAATGATTTTGGTTTCAATTTCACTACCATTTACAATCCCATAATAATCTCTTTACTCTAATACCATTTTGTGACAAACCATTTCAAATTTATATGTTTATTTATGGGATTTATTCAAAAATAGAATTCAACATTTTACATAGTGAATAGTATTTAGAAAAAAGGGGGGAAATAACTTTATTAATGAATTTTATAGTTTTTAACAAGATTTCCATTGAAAGTCTTTCTATCCCTAGCTATCCTAGTGGTTGGCATGACTTGGAAATAACTAGTTTCTTTAAAAATATACTCTCTATTAAATTATTCATATTTTAAATTTCAATTTCTTAGGTATTGGATAGATCTTTCAAGGTTTATGATCATGCACTTGATTCTTAGTTGTGATATGTTGAGTTCCCCCTATTTCATGTTTCCTACAAAACTTCTTTACTTATTTTACTTTCTTATATTATTTAATTCTTGCATTAATGAATGATTTTGGTTTCAATTTCACTACCATTTACAATCCCATAATAATCTTTTTTACTCTAATACCATTAATGTAACAAACCATTTTGAATTTATATGTTTATTTATGAAATTTATTCAAAAATAGAATTCAACATTTTACACAGAGTAGAAAAAAGGAAAAAATTAACTTTATTAATGAATTTTATAGTTTTTAACAAGATTTCCATTGAAAGTCTTCCTATCCCTAGCTATCCTAGTGCTTGGCATGACTTGGAAATAACTAGTTGCTTTAAAAATATAATCTCTATTAAATTATTCATATTTTAAATTTCAATTTCTTACGTATTGCATAGATCTTTCAAGGTTTATTATCATGCGCTTAATTCTTAGTTGTGATATGTTGAACTACCCCTATTTCATGTTTCGTACAAAACTTCTTTACTTATTTTACTTTCTTATACTGTTTAATTGCTGCATCAATGAATGTTCTTGGTTTCAATTTCACTACCATTTACAATCCCATAAGAATCTCTTTACTCTAATACCATTTTTTGACAAACCATTTCAAATTTATATGTTTATTTATGGGATTTGTTCAAATATAGAATTCAACATTTTACACATTGAACAGTATTGAGTAGAAAAAAGGAAAAAATAACTTTATTAATGAATTTTATAGTTTTCAACAAGATTTCCATTGAAAGTCTTCCTATCCTTAGCTATCCTAGTGCTTGGCATGACTTGGAAGTAGTTAGCAAGTCATTTTGTAGTTAGGCTAGTTATACCTTATATTGAGGAGTGACTAGGTCCTCTTGTCCTCTTGTCTTACTTTCGTAATCATCTTATGTTGTCATTTCATCTAACCATCTTGCTTCATTTTGAGCCTTTTGCCAAGCACCCAAAGGTCACATAGGGAAGAGTTGCAACCTTTTCAAACCTTCTTTTGCTATAGATTATAGTTTGTTAAATCCCGAATTAGGGTCATTTACAACATTACATAAACTAGTTGAGTTATATATTTATAATAATATCTATTATTTGGCCGAAAGAATCTTATATATTTTACAAATTAATAAAATCTCAAATTGATTCATTGAGAATTAATATTATATTGAAAACTAAAATCAAAATGACTGTACATTAATGGTGCGTGATGTGGAGGGTGACAAAATACACTCCCCCCTCTCCCCATCACACTAGACGTATTGGCCTCTTGGCCAAAATTACAATCTTTTTGCCATGACACATGTTTTTGTTTAACCCATAAATGGGTTAATATGTTACAAAATTTGTGCCACCGACTCCATCAAACATGGTTAGTGAAAATGTGTTACATAAGCATAAAGTTGTAATAAATAAGCAATTATCATCATCATTACTCATAATAAAAAATTAGCCAAAACAACACAAGCCAAGAATCAATGAACACATCACAAGGTTCACATCATAATAGACTATATGGCTAGAGACAATCAACATGACCAGCAAGTAGATAGGTTATCTAGAACAAGGGTGTTATACCCATCCCCTCCCCTTTCCTTCATTAGTATTAAGGTTAACTGTCTCATTAATAATATATTCTAACGAACTTGCTCTATGTGGTATTGCAATTATGATATAATAGCTTTAAGTTCCATTCCAAATTTCTCTTGCCACATTTAAATTTAATCTTATTCTTGTATTACGTTCTTTAGGGTTCTTGAATCGGATAGTGCTATTGCAGGCGATAAGTTGTTTTTACGAGTAGGTATAGCTCGACAAGAAATGATCATCATGTTGGTTTCCCTGGGCATTCCAAAGGATTACAATTAAATGCAGCCCCGCATGCACACACCGCATTCATGAGAGTGTTATTGACTTAAATGAAGTATGGGAGCAAAATGTTTTAAAAGGGCTGTGAGGCACATTTTTGGGAAGAAGTTACGGGCATGGGACTGATGCGCAGCTTTAAAACGGACCACCGTATCAGCAGCAGACGGGACTCGATTTCTTTTTTATTGTCATTGTTGCGACAGTGGAGTTCAGACAACTCCGTTACCGTCAGTAACCAAGGAACCGCCATTTAGTTTTACAAAAGTTTATCAGTCTCGTTCTTCCCTCCTGGTAATAGAAGGATTATCAAGCAAAAGGAATTTCGAAGAAATATAATTACGTCGAATCAGTGGTATGTTTTTGTCCTGAACTTTTCCTCCTTATTCACTTCAATGTAATATGGCAGTAGTAGCCGTCTTGTGAGTTCCTTGATATGATTTTTGACTTGCAAATTTAGCTTTGCTCCTGTTCTGCTTTGAGCTGTTTGGTGTTGCAAACTTGAATTTAATTACTGTGTGTTTAACGATATTACGTTGCGGCAACTGTATCTGCATGATACGTTTCGGACGAATGTTCAGAAAGTGGCTCACTTGACGTAGTTATTTAAGAAAGATTTTACGTGAAAGCGGCTAGAAAGTTTTTCGTTTTTGCACTTTTTGAAGATTCATGGCCGCTCGGTCCTCGAGGTCGTCCAGGCGCAAAATCAAAAACTACGACGAAAACAATATCTTGGATGCTTTCGATATCGATACAGATTTTGCGGGCAAGAAGAGAAGAAAATTCGATGAAGCAGAGCAGACAAAACTGGAGGAATTGACAGCATCCGCGGTTGGATTTGAGGCAGACGAACTGACAAAGGAAGAAATTGCAGCGGGCATAGGTTCGAGCTTGGATGAACAAAAACAAAAAGTTTATTTAGAGGTCCGAAATCACATTATTACAAGATGGAGAAACAATGTTCATTGTTTCCTGACCAGAGAAACTGTAATGGAATCAATCAAGAACGAGCACAAGAACATTGTGGATATGGCGTACGATTTTCTGTTTCGGCATGGTTATATTAATTTCGGCGTTGCCCCTGGTATTAGGGCAAGCATTCATATGGAACCCCCCAAAGCCAATGTAATTATTATAGGAGCAGGAATGGCAGGGCTTGCCGCTGCTAACCAGCTTATATCTTTCGGTTTCAAAGTAATAGTACTTGAAGGAAAGAATCGGCCGGGAGGAAGAGTGTATACAGAAAAGTTAGGAGGACTAAACCCGGTAGGTTTTGAATTTGGATTTAGGGTTTTAAATGTTGTTTTAATGCTATAAAAATCTATTTTTAATTTTGGAAATTTAAACCAGGTTGCAGCTGCCGAGCTTGGAGGTTCTGTTATCACTGGTATACATGCTAATCCTCTTGCTGTGTTGTCACGGCAACTTGACATTCCTCTTCACAAGATAAGAGATAAATGCCCTCTGTATAAAATAGATGGTACTTGTGTTGATTTGGAACTGGACAAAAAAATGCAAAAGGAATTTGATAAGTTGTTAGATAAAGCAACTGAATTAAGGGACTTGATGGGACAATCGGCAGCTAATAAAATTTCTCTGGGTTCAACACTAGATTTATTGAGGATGGTCTTTGGAGTGGCCAAGAGTGAAGAAGAGTTCCAGTTGCTCAATTGGCATTTTGGGAATTTAGAATATGCAAATGGATCATTACTATCACAATCATCTCTTGCCTTTTGGGATCAGGATGATCCGCATGAAATGAGCGGTGATCACTGCTTTCTTGCAGGAGGAAACTGTAGACTGATGCATGCTCTTTCAGAAAATGTCCCTATATTTTATGAAAGGATTGTGAATGAGATTAAATATGGTAGCTGCAATGGGGTTCAAGTAAGGGCTGATGGTCAACATTTTCAAGCTGATATGGCTCTTTGCACAGTGTCCCTTGGAGTCCTAAAGAGTAATTCAATCAAATTTGTTCCTGATCTCCCTGAAAGGAAAAAGGGTGCTATTAAGAGACTTGGGTTTGGATTACTAAACAAGGTAGCAATGCTTTTTCCTTATGTATTTTGGGAGAAAGATATTGATTATTTTGGATCCTTAAACAAGGAAAGCAGGCAACGAGGTGAGTTTGTCCTGTTCTACAACTATGCCACGGTGCTTGGTGGTCCTGTTCTCGTTGCTCTTGTGGCTGGTGAGGCAGCTGTAAGCTTTGAGAAGATGCAACCAGCAGATATTGTTTATCGAGTTCTTAATGTACTCAAAAGTATGTTTATTTAATTTAATAAAGCCAGTAGTTTAGTGTTTAGTTATGTGTTTTTCTTTAACTATTTGTAATTTCCTATTTACAAATACTCACAAATCCATTTTTGAACTGTAGGAATTTATGGTAAAAAAGGAATCGTGATTCCTGATCCAGTTGAGAGTCAATGTACCAGATGGGGCAGTGATCCACTAAGCCTTGGTTCGTATTCATATGTAGCAGTTGGGTCATCTGGAGATGACCATGATATGTTGGCTGAAAGTGTTGGAGATGGGAGACTATTCTTTGCTGGGGAGGCTACAATTAGACAGTATCCATCAACCATGCATGGAGCTTACTTAAGTGGTCTCAGAGAGGCAGAAAAAATTCTAAAAGCTACTGAAAATAGGCTTTCAAATGTAGACCCAAGAGTATCAAAAGACAATGCAGTTCTGTTAGATGATTTATTTAGTAAGCCTGATTTGCAGTTTGGTCAGTTTTCAGTAATCTTCGATCCTAAAGCGTATAATCCTACTTCCTATGTATTGTTGAGGGTATTGGTTGAAAGTTCAAAATCCAAAGCGAGCATTGATGGAGCGTCTCTAATTTGTTCTTCCAGAAAATATGCTTTAAGACGGGGCCAACCACAGGAAATTGAACAACTGAAATTATATGCAGTGTTACAGCATCAACAAGTGCTTGAACTTATGCGTCTCGAAGGAGATCATGCAAGTAGAATATCCTATATGATTGAAAAGTTTGGAGTAAAACTAGTCGGAAGAAGGGGCCTAGGTAAACTAGGAGATTCCTTGATACAAGAAATCAAGAGTGCACGATGTGGCCGCATAAAGGCTTGCATTTGATGTTCACAATTTTTTTTTTTTTGGTATATTCTTGAGTGGGAATCTGTTTTAATCCTGCGCTCTTAGGAGCCTTGTAACATTGAGAAATTGAAATGTTTATTTATTTATGTTTTCCTGCACCAAGTGATGGGAAAAATTTTGGTGGTTTATTGCCAATTTATTAGACTTATTTCCTCCGAGGTAGAGTGATCACATGTTCTATATACATTTTACTTCACATGCTAAATTGAAACTGGACTGGGAAAACTTGCATTTATAGTTTTGTGATTGATCCAAGGCAAGTGCAACCGTTTATCATTATAAGTTGCCTTAAACTCTGCAAGTTAGGATAAAAGAGAATTGGATATAAGGCAACCAGTCTTCTTAAATCATATGAAAACAATTTTTATGAATGCTGTGGATGCATGCTATAGTATCTCTTCCTCCTAGATTTCTATGTGCTTAACTGCGCTGGGATTTTTGGAGATTTAGGTTCCCTTTAATTGACAGTGCATCGCTGGAATTTTTGAGGAGTTGTTTCGGGCCATTTTCTTGATTTGCGATAGTGAAAAATAATTTTCATATGATAAGGGGCTTGTGATTCTCATTCCAACTCACATTCATCTTTTGGTGTATTATCTTCATTGAACTTTGTATTCACTAATTGTCATGTAGATGCTACAAAAGTAAATTTTACTACAAACCTTTTTTTTTTAATATATTTTTTAAATTGAGAACAATTACCCATTAGTAGCAAAACTTTGAAGAGCGTTTTCTTCTTCTGGTTTTTCTATTGGCCCACCAAATTCAAGCGTGCCAGTGCCAACATTTTTAAAACCTAATGTTGGCTTGTCTCTATTTCCACTTGCTTATTACACAGATGCATTCATATAGAAAATTTCATGGTTGGGACATCTTAGGCTAGGCATACATTCCTAAGCATTTGGGGATGCAGATGGGAAGTCTGGTATCTTTTAGTTGTCTAAAATGTATTCAAGTTATCAGCTACAACTCTTTTCTTTGTTCTAAAATACTTCCAAAGTGCTTTGTTCAAATTATAATGCAAATTTTTGAAATTGCTTAAGAATCAAAACTTGTAACAAATTTATCCATAATTTATTAACTTGGAAGCCAATTCAATATTGAATATCTTACACAAAGTGCTTGCTCATATTCTTGTTGTGCTCCTATGACATTCTCAAAAAGTCATTAGATCTCCAAACCAATTTCTTTTCTTTATTGCTATAGTGAAAAATAATTTTCATATGATAAGGGGCTTGTGATTCTCATTCTAACTCACATTCATCTTCTGGTGTATTATCTTCATTGAACTTTGTATTCACTAATTATGTAGATGCTACAAAAGTAGATTTTACTACAAACCTTTTTTTATTAGGTTGTTTTCAATAGAATTCTCATATTTCTTTAAATTGAGAACAATTACCCATTAGTAGCTTATGAAGCGCTAAGTAGTCGATGCGTCGACTAGGCTGCGTATACGGGGCCTCGTATACGTGGCTGCGTCAACGCATCCCTCCATGTGTTAACATGGCCCTGTTTACATAGAGCTTGTTTTAGCCTATAAATAAGTGGCCCTCCGCCACACCTAGGTATCCTTCTAGTAGTCGTAGCAAAGCTCTTGCATTTTGTTTCTGTAGGAGTTAGATTATTTTCCCAAGTGCATGCTCGCAATGTGATGCTTGTAATTGTACGACACCTTTATTCGAGTGTGACGTACTTGGACATGCACATGACCAGAAATAAAGATCGAGATTACTTCATCATCGCAGCATTCACTTAGTTTTAATTTTTTAATTGTTATTGTTATTTATTATTTTCTTAGTTAATATTTCTTTATCATCATTTACTATTCCAGTTGTTAAATGTGGAATGAGTATGACTTAATCATGAGCATTTAAGTGTGACTACTTGGTAACCCAGTAGCGTACCTAGGATCTATGCTTGGTAATCCCAGTAGTAGTCACGCACGAGGTCCAAGATGTGTGCGGATGATTAAGGGAAAAATGCTCATCGCACTTAGGCTAGCTTAGACTTCATTTTCTATTGCTTATTATTTTAATTAAGATTATTCTCCATTGTCTCTAGGAGTAGCACTAGTTTAGGATCACATCATACGCCTCACTTTGGACTAAACCATACGTGACAAAGAAAATACTAGTCTAGGTGGGAAGATAGCGAACTGTGATCAATGTGTAACTATCTAGATACCACAACTAGCCTATCCACGAAGTTCGACCGAATCGTGCATGAACGCTCGTATTTGTATGGTTGAGTGTAGGGGTACCTAGCAGCTCATCATTGGCGCCGTTGCCAGGGATGGTGCTAGTTATTCAGATTAGTTACATCATATAGGATCGCTGTAACAAAGCCTTGACGATATATCTTTTAGAAAAATAATAATAATAATTGTAATTAAATCACACATAAATTTACAACCATGTCTCTCCTACAAGACTATAATAATGCCACATCTAGTGAGGCAATTCATTGGAGAACCAACGAATATTATAACAATGAAGATTGGAGTACGCAACCGGAGGTGGGGGTTTCTTATAAACATAAACGAAGACAACATCGTCCCAACGCACAAAAGCATAACTTACCTGATGACGATGAACCCCTACTGGCCACTACAAGCTTAACGGAAATACAAGAGGCTGTTTGAATAGCCCGCAGGCATCATAAGGAAAGTTGTCTACCCATGCTTAATTTAAACAACTTTCCCAAGTTTTCAGGAGGCTTTGATTCAGATCCACAACAACATTTACAAGCCTTCTATGATGCCTATACATGGAACAATATTGATAATGGGTGGCAAAAAAGTAAGCTCTTTCCTCTGACACTCGTTGGCCGAGAAAAAGTATGGTATAGGTCGTTAAAACCAAAATCAATTCGACGTTGGTCGATAATGGTAGAACTTTTCAATGAAAGATATCAAACCTATGCGAGAGTGTCAACCTTGAGGAGACAAATCGTCGAATGGAAACAAGCACAACATGAACCCTTGGACATGGCCTTAGAAAGATATTATGCACTATTAAACAACTGCCCAGGCCATGATTTCTTCGAGGAAAGGCTAATGTACCATATCATAGATGGACTCTGTAATGAAAGAAGGGAGATCCTAGGGATGTACACTTGAGGTCAACTATATGAGCTATGAACCCATCAATTCCAAGAGCTTATTAAGTGGGTAGCAAAAGAAGAAGGAGAAATAGCCAAATGGGAGAATGTTGAAAGTTCTCAACAGGACCAAAATCTCAACTTAACAAGGGTCCTTGATCATGAAGAGGAGAAATCCACTCACTTCAAGGAGGTGGAATCATCTTTGCTAATCCTACAATCACTAGATGAAATTGAGGCAAAGATCAATAATGTGACGGATTGGGTACATGAAAGATGTGGAGAATATGCCAACAATATTAGAGGAAGAACTATGCCAAATTGAGAAACAGGATAGGACACCATGCAACAATCGAAACAAAGGGTAGAAGATAATAAGAATAAGAACTCAACTACCAATTTCACATATCAATGTAACATCTGTCTGTACGATCACCCCAAAGGCCAATGCCCAGTTTTGTCACATTTACATGAGCATTGGGGAGGAATGTTACATCCAGATTTCGTACAAAAAATATCAAGTTCAACCACAATGGCAAAAACCTTAGTCATGGGGGAGGCCACCGACAACTAGACCATACCCTTCATATGTCCCAATGCCAAATGTTTATTATGTTCAGCACCCTGTTTCTCCAATAGGATCAGCATCCTCTACCTCATCTCATCGTTATCATTCTCCTGAGTACTATTCACCCATGTCCTCTCCAACAAGATCACCACCTCATGTACCTTACACTTCTCCTCAACCTCAATATTCTCATACTTTGCCCCCTTCTACATCACCGCCAACTATGCCAGAAGATTTTGCACCATAGCACCAACCCACAAACATTACTTGTGCTGCTACTATCAATAGCAGTGGAGGTCTTTCACAACATCAAAGGTGTCCCTTCTTTAGATGTGACCATCAAAAGGGACACCACAGTTTTGAAACCACTGCATCCTCCAACTTAGCACAAATCCAACACTATGGTGCATCTTCCTCTTCAAACCCAACGCCTCATGTTACCTTATCAAGGCCACCACTCAATACTCCAACAACCATGGGGCCCAATGAATATTGCCACATAGGGAGACATGTTGATCCTTGCATACCATCTTACGGTCACAATTACCATAGTGGGTCAACTCCTTATAAATTAACCACATCTTATAACTTGCCCCACTATGTCAACTCTAATCAAGTGTGTGAACCCCAATGGGGTAAGTATGAATAGGTCCCAATATTTCCAACATGCAAGGATCCCAACCTTCCATTTATTAATTCTAGCCATGCTCAATCGTTTAGCTATGGGGTATATCCTCCATTCTAACAACACAGAATTAATAAATGTTTTTCCATTTTTTTAATTTTTCAACTTTTGTTTTCCAGTTTTTCACCTTTTCACCTTTTCATTTATTATTTTATCTTTTTGACTTTTTATCTTTTTATGAGTAATCATCTCATCCATGAATAAAACACTCATGTGGCTCATTGGTTGAGGTGTTATTCTATGCTATCAAGTCTTAGGTAACTAATTATTTGAACATCGAGCCCATCAAATCCACCCAACCATTCTATTAATAAGAGGTTCTACTCTGGGTACAATGATATTATTGACACCATTAAAACTTAAAGTAATTTTGTGCTCATTATGCCCAGAGCGAAGAAGGATGGACTAAGAGGGAATGGCTAGGGTGTGACATCAAGGGGACTTGTGGATTCTCTTTGGTGACATTTGTAGGTGCTATCATGCAACTTGGTTGTACTAAGATCATTGTAGATCTAACGAAAAATGGGAGTAAGAGTATTAAAGGAATCCATAAAAAAAAAGAGTGTGCCAAAGTGGCCAAACAAAAAGTATGCCACAAAGAAATTCCAAGTCACTCCTCCCTTGCACAAAATGCCAAGTGATCGTATGCCTTGCTGTCATGGTGCTCTTATGGTTGTCCATCATTGGATGAAACGATGCGATGTCATTGATTGGAATAATGGACTTGGTCTTGATTTTGGAACGACAGGCTAATGACACATTAATCATGCCCTACACTCAAGATTCATTGTGCCCTAAGTCAGTTACCTCATGTCCCAATCTCTGCAATCCCTTCTTCTATTCATTCCATCTTGTTGTTTATGTATTTGTGACTCATGTCTTGTATAACATTGAATTCATACCTCATCACAGTGGTATTAACATGTGTGTGTTTTGTTGCATTGACATAGATTACATTTAACCCTTCTAGTGCCTACAAACATTTTAAGGTGTGGTTACGCAAGGGCATATAGGTTGGAACCTGCTTTGGGAAGGACCCACGTGCGGGAATTTTGTATTTTGTACTTGTTGCACACCACCACATCATCTTATACCCTTCGAATATTTCATTGCCAAATCTATTCTTTCCTTTGTCATCATTTTATCAAACGTTCCTCAAAACCAGGTCCGACATTAAACTATTAGGGCAACTTCCTTGAAAAATTTCTAACTCTAAAATCACACTGAGTAAAGAATGCAACATTTATTAAAGGCAATGAGTAAGGTAGGAAATCATTGAAATTTTTTCAATAACCTTACTAACAATTGATCTTTATGTGATTATAGATGGCCCCTAAAAGAAGACATCAAGGAGGACCTTCTCAAGGTGCAACCAAACTACCTGGGGGAGGCAGAGGCCAAGGACCTCATGTAGAACATGCAGAGCAGAAGGAAATCATTTAGCATCCATCATGAAACTCTTGTTATTGCATAATCTATCCAAGAAAAAGGAAGAAGAGGTCAGGGATTGAGCCTATGAAGAGGAATGACGGCTATTTCTAACATGGCATGTCAAGGCCAATCAAGTGTTCCTACAACTACCGTGTCCATGAAAAGTGCTGACTCCATCAAACATTGAAACATCAGCATGGATGGCTCATAATACTCAAATAGAAGAGGAGAAACATCAAGTGCTTCTTCAATGATATCAATCTTAGAAGCCTGATGCACAGGATAAAGGAAAGACACCCATGGAGGAGCCATCGCTACCGGGAACCCCATGAGTTCCACAAGTTTTATCTTTTGTGTCTGTGTCCAAATTTTTTTTAATTCTCCACTGTAGCACGAATAAATTTCTAGTCAGTCAATAATCCCATACCTATCCACTGTGTATTCAATTGAGCTTGTTCCTCACTTTCTTTGACTTGAGGACGAGTTGTTATTCAGTCATGGGGGTATGATGAAGCACTAAGTAGTCGATGTGTCGACTAGGCCGTGTATACGGGGCACCGTATACGCAGCCATGTCGACACGGCCCCATCGACGCATCCCTCCATGCGTTGATGTGGTCCATTTTACGTAGATCTTGTTTTAGCCTATAAATAAGTGGCCCTCCACCACACCTAGGTATCCTTCTAGTAGTCGTAGCGAAGCTCTTGCATTTTTTCTGTAGGAGTTAGATTATTTTCCCAAGTGCATGTCCGCAGTGTGATGCTTGTAATTGTATGACATCTTTATTTGAGTGTAGCGTACTTGGACGTGCACATGACTGGAAATAAAGATCAAGATTACTTCATCATTGCAACATTCACTTAGTTTAACTGTTTAATTGTTATTGTTAATTGTTACTATTATTTACTGTTTTCTTAGTTAATATTTCTTTATCATCATTTGCTATTCCTATTGTTAAATGAGGAATGAGTACGACTTAATCATGAGCATTTAAGTGTGACTACTTGGTAACCTAGTAGCGTACCTAGGATCTATGCTTGGTAATCCCAGTAGTAGTTGCGCACGAGGTCTAAGATGTGTGCGGATGATTAAGGGATGAATGCTCATCGCACTTAGGCTTGCTTAGACTTCATTTTCTATTTCTTATTAGTTTAATTAATATTATTCTCCATTGTCTCTAGGAGTAGCACTAGTTTAGGATCACATCATACGCCTCACTCTAGACTAAACCATACGTGACAAAGCAAATACTAGTCTAGGTGGGAAGACAGCAAACTACGATCAACGTGTAACTATCTAGATACCACAACTAGCCTATCCATGGAGTTCGATTGGATCGTGCATGAATGCTTATATTCGTATGGTTGAGTGTAGCGGTACCTAGCCACTCATCAGTAGCAAAACTATGAAGACTGTTTTCTTCTTTTGGTTTTTCTATTAGCCCACCAAATTCAAGCATACCAATGCCAACATTTTTAAAACCTAATGTTGACTTGTCTCTATCTCCACCTACTTATTACATAGCTGCATTCATATAGAAAATTTCATGGTTGGGACATCTCAGGATGGGCATACATCCCTAAGCATTTGGGGATGCAGATGGGAAGTCTGGTATCTTTTAGATGTCTAAAATGTATTCAAGTTATCAGCTACAAATCTTTTCTTTGTTCTAAAATACTCCCAAAGTTCTTTGTTCAAATTAAAATGCAAATTTTTGAAATTTCTCAAGAATCAAAACTTGTAACAAATTTATTCATAATTTATTAACTTGGAAGCCAATTCAATATTGAATATCTTACACAAAGTGCTTTCTCATATTCTTGTTGTGCTCCTATTAAATTCTCAAAAAGCCATTAGATCTCCAAACCAATTTCTTTTCTTTATTGCTATAGTGAAAAATAATTTTCATATGATAAGGGGCTTGTGATTCTCATTATAACTCACATTCATCTTCTGGTGTATTATCTTCATTGAACTTTGTATTCATTAATTGTCATGTAGATTCTACAAAAGTAAATTTTACTGCAAACCTTTTTTTACTAGGTCATTTTTAATAGAATTCTCATATTTTTTTAAATTGAGAACAATTACCCATTAGTAGCAAAACTTTGAAGACCATTTTCTTCTTCTATTTTTTCTATTAGCCCACCAAATTCGAGCATACCTATGCCAACATTTTTAAGACCTTATGTTGGCTTGTCTCTATCTCCACCTACTTATTACACAGATGCATTCATAGAGAAAATTTCATGGTTGGGACATCCCAGGATGGGAATACATCTCTAAGCATTTGGGGATGCAAATGGGAAGTCTGGTATCTTTTAGATGTTGATGAGTAGCTAGGTACCCCTACGCCCAACCATACGAATCACGGGCGTTCACACGCGACTCGGTTGAATTCCGTAGATTGTAAGCAGTTAACATACACCAGACCCTAACCAACAAAACCTTGGGTTAGAATGATCATTGTCTTCCTAATCTCACTTGTGATGTTCTGCGTGCGATGGTTAAATGAGATTAAGGATAATGATTTTTATAGCTTTTTACTTTATCTTTTGGCATCTAATTAAAGTATGGAAAGTAAGGAATGAACTATTATTTAATCTATGATTATCTTAATTTGTATTCTAACTATTCCTAGCATAAGTATCTAATCCCATCTTCCAGGAACGTTCTGAGCATCCCCTAAACACTACTAGGTTACTAGACATTAAGCGTCACTGGGTTACCAAGTGTTGGGTTGCATTCGAGATGGTCGTACTTATGGCCTTTACGAACTATAAAGGAGCGACAATGATTAAGATAACAATAACATCAACTTAAGTAATTATCAAAGCATAAACATATTAAACAAATGAATGCATTAAATGGCTAAGTCTAAATGCTGCAAGGAATGCTTGAAGAGTTCATCTTTTTTGCCATTCATGCCAATGGGCTTAGATACATCAACGCTCGAATAAATAGCCGATCACTTTTCTTACACCTGCTACGGTCACTTGGAAAATATTCTATCTCCTGCGGGAAAAAACTGTAAGAGTTTCACTACAACTAACTGAAAGGTACCTAAATGAGGCAGAAGAACCTCTTATTTATAGGTCGAAATAGGCTCCTCATAAATGGGGCAACGTTGACACATGGAAGGCTACATCGACGGGGTTGCGTCGACGTGATCATGTATACGTTGCCTAGTCGATGCATCGACTAATGACACTCCATCATACCCCCACAACTGAGTAAAAACACGTCCTTGAGTCACTCTACAATGTGGAAGGTATGGACTTTTATTTACAATGCACATGACTTGACACACACATGACACAACATTAATTTTACAAAGTGCCCGAGTTACAGAGAAGGACAAGTTACAAAAAATGGCGGTGTTCAGAGAAAAAATTGAACATCTTACTGGTCCTAGAGTCTTTGCCATGTAGACTGATGCAAAAAATTGTTGGAGAATATCACACCGTCCCTAGGGGCGGTGGTTCTGATAGACCTTCTCCAGCCTCTGGCCCATGCGTTGGCGATGGCACGAATGACGACTATCCCACAACAGTTGCAACTTCTAGAGGCAGCTGGAAAGCCTCCAAGAGAGCCCTCATTTTTTCTTCTTTGCTTCTAGGATTTTTCACTATCCAGGTAGCTTCACCAATGTGTGCTAGAACTGGAACCTCCCAAGGGCATGGCAGTGCCAGGAAGAGTTCTTTTAGGTTGAAAGACTAGACTTTCATTCAATGTTGAATGCTTGGATTGATGCCTGCAGCTGCTAATAGTAATTCATTCATTAGGCCAAGTTCTTCACAACTTCACGTTGTCCTTCAAAGCTTATATGAAGAACCTTGAGTTTCGCGTTTGCCATTTCTAGCTTCTACTTTGTTGCTTTGTGCGCCTGGAACTCACCCTTGTATAGAGAATACAAGGCAGCCACTTGCCTTTCTAATTCTAACCGTGGTCTCCTGGTTGTGAGCATAGCTAGGTTTGCATAGTGTAGGTTGGAAAGCTCCATATATTCTATCATCTCCTTAATTTGCAGCTCCTTAAGGCAAATTTTAGCTTTATTGTAGGCATTCAACCCATCAAAGATAGGTTGCCATACATCGCCTCCTTCTTGGAGCTATTGGAGCACTTGGTTCATTTTGGCCTTTGCGACTTGAATCTTCTTTTCATTTACTTCCTTCTGTAATCCCACTTGGTCCCTGTAATGATTTTTGATGTTTTCAAATTTTAGGGCCTTATTTTTCCAAGCGGCGATTTCAATTATAGATTTCTATCACAATGTCCGAACCTCCTCCATTGACGGATTTCGGTTCTCGGTGGCCAAACTTCTTATGTCAGCATTCACCTTGGCTAGTTCTTCCTGCTGTTGGTGGATAAAATTTTTCATGTATTCATTTTTTGCACCAACATTGCGCAGACAATGAACCTCCACGGTCAACCTAACGTTCTCCTGGAGAACCTCCATCAGGTCCTTGTTTAAAGTATATGCTTGAACGTTTGCCAAGGACTTATCGAAGATCGTCGACTCTCACTCATCCTCAACTATTTGAAGTTTGAGCTGAAGTTGTTGAAAAGCTTCATCTTTGGTAATTTCACAGTTGAGGAGAGCTGGATTGGCAAGTTGGGTTCTTAGTTGGGCCACTTCTATTGCCAAGCATTGATAGGTGGCTTGAGCAGTTTCAAGTTGCCCTTCCAAAATGAGGCTCTTACCCCTTGCTGAGAGCAGCTCTGACTGGGTTGCAGTGATTGTTTCTGGAAGGTCAAAGACATTCGAAAGTGGTTGCCTAGTTCCCACTAATCATTCTAACAATTCCTCATGTTGTGCTACATCGATCTTACTACGTGAGGTTCCAGCAGATGCCTGTACATCTTGAAGTCCATGAATATCTAGTATAGGTGCTGCTGGTGCATTAAGAGCTATAGTAATTTTATCAGCAACCACTTCGGACGCAATCTCCTATCCTTGGTGCTGCATCACCAAGACTGTTGCCCATTCACCATCTTCCAAGTGTATTGAGAAGGTAGTAGCATTCTCAAAGATTTTGGGAAATAGCTGTTGGGTTGATACTGTTACCTCTCGAACATTAGGATCTGTCCTTACTAGCACCTGCATTCGGGTGGTGGAGAACATCAACCTTGCTATTTCTAGCAAGCTGTCTGATTTAGCCACTTGCTCCAGGTGGCTCATTGTAGGGTGATAGACCAAAGGGTCTTCTCCTCCACCAGTCCTACTAGATTGCTCTTGCTGGCTCAAGAGCATTTGTCAGATTTCACAGATGTGTTCTGCAACGGTTGGTAACCCGACCTTGTTGTTTGTGCAGGTGCTAGAGGTGGTTGTTGCTCTTCCTCTGTCTGTGTGGTGGCAGGAGTTTTATCCTTCATCATTTCCCACCAAGAGGCAATCAAGGTGTGCCAAATTATATCATTGGAGTACTATGCTATCCCTGCCCATTTGCACAATTTTCGGATAAGGCAGGGAAATGGGAGAGCTCGTCTTCCACGTTCACTTTCAACGAACCTCTTTTCAATCTCTAAGAATAATATCTATGGAAGACTCATTGGGAATTTCCCACTCAAGGAGGCACACACACGAGTGGAGAAGGCTATGATTTTGCTGGGCCTTACCGTTGGGTTCAAGTGGTAAGACGCGATCTTTGAGTACACCCTCTCCACCGTGGTCAAATAGTCGAATTCCTTGCGCTCTACCCCATAGCACCATTTGGTCCATTCCACCTTTACCTCTGGATCAGCTTGTTTTGGAATCTCCACCACATCTACTCCAGTCTTGGGTAACCCTAGAGCCTACGCTATTGCCTTCGAAGAGTAAGAGACATAAATGTCTTTGATTCTTACTCTAGACCCTGGTTGCTGATTCATCCAAAAGAGATAGGTCTCTCCTAAGTACCACTCGCCACTGGATGTGATGATTGGCCATATAGGAGAATTTTGTAGCTGTAGCCTCACATCTTCTAGTGCATTTTCAAGGAATGGTCCAAAATTTAGCTCTTGGAGGACCATTCGTTGCACTTCCTGCAGCTTGATAGCATCAAGACAGGCTTGGGTTAGGGTGACCTCAGCAGTGGTGCTATCCCTGAAGTCTCATCCCCTTGCGATTTCTCGTTGGGAATCTTCTCTTCAGGAATCTAATGGACAAATTCCACATCAGGTCCTTCGCAGAGGGGGCTAGTTGCATGAGAGCCCTTCACATGCTCTGGTTGTTGCCCACCTCATCCCCTTCCTATTCATGGGTGCTTGTCTATCTGTTGTGATGGTCCTTCACCCCTTGGATGCCTTAGTTTGGGTGCCATCTGCAATCAAACATAACCACCCATTAGATTGTGCATAAGTAGTGCAAGATGGTCCTTATACACCTTCTCAGTTCGACTAAGTTATGTTGTTGGCACAGGCATTCCTTTAAGTCTTCCGGAGTGTTAATTCATGGGTTAGAACCAAAAAACAACAAGGGATGAGTTGGGATCTAAACTGTTGTTTTCATTTTGTCCCTTAGAGGTGTGAAGTCTTAATTAACTATCCAATTAATTAATTAATTACACATAGGCTTCACCCCCCATGACTAAGAGCATACCTTTGGTTGCTTAAAAGGGCAAGGATTGATTGATGTAGACGTGCGATAGAACATAGGTGCGTAGGGAAGAGTTGGGCAGAAAAAATGGCAAAATCTCCCCCTGATTTGTGCTTCAAATGAAAAATGAAAGCGCAATGGCCATATATATAGGGGTTGGGTGCTACATCGATGGGGCTACATATACGTGGCTGTGTATACACAGGGGTTGCATATATGAGGCCCCATATACCTAGGGGTGTGCACTCGTTCAGCAGCATTGACCAACCCAGAAAAAGCCCAAAATGATGAATTTGAAATGTCAAATTGGGGCGGTTGAAGCGCATGAGAGGCCCAGTCATAGCTGAGGACAGGAGGAAGGTAATTGAGGCTTGAAAAAGAGTCAAAAATAGAAGAACGTGATGCAAAATAACTCTGTGGGAAAGAAATCAAGTGATGGGACCGTGAAAATAATCAACCATAAAATTCAAAGGGTGGAAGACTTAATAAGTGGGATCAAGAATATGTAGGTGGGTCCTCCCCATAGTAGGCAAGAGCCTTAGTGGCCCTTGCATATCCTCAACACTAGGGTTCGTGGGCCCGAGGGTTAAGAAATGGTGTTTGCTAGTTAATACTCCTACCCAAGAGATCCCACCAAGGCATGAGAAGCTCATGGAAACCACGACGAACTTTCGCAACATAAAATGGGTAGTGAGGTGAGTTATGGAGAGAAATGGGTGAAGAGAGAGATGAGAGAATGGAAATTTTGATTGTCGATCACATGAAACCCTGTGTACAGTTGTGGTTAAGTGACTTGGTAGAACCTTTCCTAAGGTTAGACCCAAAACCATCCGCATACAGTGACATCACAGCAACAGAAGAAGCCCCGGCCATCCCCTAAGGAAGCAGGAATGCACCCATAGAGAACCACCACTCCAACAAAAGTGAGAGGAAGGAAGTGAAATGGGACAATGTTAGAGGGGACGAAGGAAGTCCCATAACTAGTGCTTATGACCCGTGAGAGGCAATCTAAGGGGTGTGCTTTGAATTCCCACATAGTGATGTCATGATTTTTTTTCTTTTTCAAGGGAACCACACCATGCAAAGACCCATGCATGTTCGCATGCATTTGACCAAGGGGTGTGCTTTGAATCCTCATGTTTATTTTTTTTATTTGTTTTTTTCTTAAATTTTTCAGTGAGAACCACACCATGCAAGGTCAAATTGCCCAGGAGCTTCCTTGGAGAGAAGAATGTGGAGTGGTAGGAAATCCGTAAGGACATACCAGCAACCCAGGGGATATGAGAGAGTGACGAATGTTGCATTCCCCTTGAAGTCACACCTGATTTAAACCATTGGGTCATCCCTGAGTATGGGAACTACACAAGTCACACATCAATTACAATGTTTTTAAGTGAAGGGGTTGCATGTTCTCAACAGAAGGAAAACCATGGAGTGGGTGAATGGATGGATGACATGGACTCACTGCCGATTTTATGAGCTGAAAATAGATGTAAAGTCCAAAGACAAACATGCGAGGGTGGGAGCCAGATAACTAGGTGGACTATTATACATGACCCATCGCAATGAAAACCATCCATGCCAAACACCTGATGACAGTAAGATGACGCATTAGCGATCACGTGAAAAATGAAACACACATAAAGAAACATAAAATAATTAAAGAAAGGAAAAAATTAATAAGAATTGGCAAACGTATGAACGATGTTGAAAAGTAAAAAGTGTAAAATAAAAAATTAATAGTGAGGGGTGTAGTGGAATGGATTAGCAGGGATGATAGTCTCCCTCGTGATTGGGTGGAAAGGAGGAGACATGAAAAATGGAGTGAGGTTGTCCTGGTGATGACAAAGTGGTTGCACTGGTTGAGTGAAGTTCATGAAAAGGTTTTAGTTGTTGGCGGTTGACCAACTGCATTTTGGTGGGGCCCTCAGGTTTGTGGATAAGCAAGGCCCCAGATGGGAAGTTTTTGGAGACAATGTAAGGTCCCTCCCACAGTGTTTGAAACTTGATCAGTTGAGATACATGTGAGGGATTTCAATACAACACCTTGTCTCCACATCTAAATGTGACCTTCCGAATCCTAAGATCATGTCGTTTTTTGTTATAGGCCTTATGGATCTCATTTGAAGATAGGGCCACTAATCGGTTCTCATCTAGCACACTTAAATTGATAAGTCATTCACGTTGTGCTAGTGGGAGGTCAAGGCCTAAGTCACTGGTGGTGGATAGTGTGCAGAGTTCGGCCTAAATTGGAAGTGTTGGTAAATTTTTGTACAGTAACTCATAGGGAGAGTACCCTACAAGAAGTTTCAAAGTGGAGTGATAGGTCCATAGGGCATCATTAAGTTTGGTACTCCAATCCCTCCTATATTTGCTAATGGTTTGGATAAGGATCTTGGTGATCGCCCTATTGGTGATGACGACCTGCTTGTTAGCTTGGGGGTGATAGGGTGTTGTAAATTTATGGGTGACCCCCAATTGTTGCATGAGTTTCCGAAAACTGATACCCATGAAATGAGTCCCATTATCAGAAATGAGTGCACGTGGCACTCCAAACCTGTTGATGATTTGTTGTTGGACAAATCGTGCAGCAGTGTTGGAAGAACAGTCAACGACGGCTGCCACTTCTACCCACTTTATGTAGTAGTCCATAGCTACAATGATGTATGCCTTTCCGTTTGATAGGGACGTTATGGTCCCCATGACATTGATGCCCTAGATATCAAAGGGCTCTAGTGGCTAGATCCATTGTTGAGGTTCCTCCAACCATGTCGTCATCCCATCATCTTTTTGGCATTGTTTGCAAGAGCGGGTGAACCATTATGCATCCTTGAAAATTGTGGTCTAGTAATATCCTGCAAGTAGGATCTTAATGGATGTGCGGTGTCTAGCATAGTGGCCCCCACAAGGGCCCTCATGAGCATCTTGGAGGATGCATAGTGTATCGTCATTAGGGACACATCATCGAAGTAGGCCATCTGCTCACACCTTGTAAAGGTGGCCATTGATTTCCATGAAACACTTGGCCTTATGGAGAAACTATTGTTTTTGCTGATGGTTCTACTCCTTTGGAAACTTTTGGGTTGTAAGGTAGGTGAGGATGTGGTTGAACCAAGGGGATTCCTTGGGCACTTGCAGATCGACTGCACCTGCGAAGAGGATTTCATCTAAAAATTGGTTAGAGAGGGGCTCCTCCTCTTCTATGTCATCCCATTGTAATCGAGACAAGTGATCAGCAACCACATTCTTGGTTCCCTTCTAGTCTACCATGGTGAGATCAAAATCCTGAAGAATCACTAGCCGCTGGATGATGCGGGGGCTTACCGTTGGCTTGTTCATCAGGAACCAGATAGCACTATGTTAGTATGCACGAACACCTGGTATTCGAGCACATAGTGCTGAAATGTTTCCAAGGCAAACACCACCACCATCAACTCCTTTTTGATGATGGTGTAGTTAAGCTGATCACCCACAATGCTATGGCTTGCACAGTGGATATAGTATGGATGTTTCTGATCATCACACTATGTAAGCATGGCTCCCAAGGCATAATTAGATGCATCCGTCATGATGTGGAAGGGCCTGGACCAATCTGGTACCTGTAGAATTAGAGTTTCTATGAGTTTTTGTTTAAGCAATTGGAATGTAGATTCACATTCCTTGGTCCAGATGAATGGAGCATCCTTCTTTGTAAGTTCTACCAATGGCTTGGCGATCTTCAAGAAGTTTTCAATGAAGCGCCAGTAGTAACTAGTGTGGCCAAGGAATGACCAAACATCTTTTACAGTACTTGGTTGATGGGTGATTCCTTGGATGACCCTGATCTTTTCTGGATCCACGCTAATCCTAGTCTATGAGATGCGATGCCCCAGCACAATGCCTTCTTGGACCATCAAATGGCATTTTTGCTAATTGAGCTACAGATTGGTGTCTACACACCTTTTCAGAACCTGCTCAAGACGGTCCAAGGCTTGCTCAAACGTGGCCCCATAGGTAGAGAAGTCATCCATAAAGACTTCTACCCCATTGCCGATCTGTTGTTGGAAGATGCTGAGGACGAGGCATTGGAATGTGGTAGGTGCATTACACAGGCCAAAAGGCATCTTCTTATATGCGAAAGTCCCCCATGGACTTGTGAAAGTTGTTTTGGCGTGGTCCTTTGGTGCTATTTGGATTTGGTTATAACCACTATAACCATCCAAAATGCTGTCATAGTGGTGCCCTACAATGGTGTCCAACACTTGGTCCACAAATGGGAGTGGAAAGTGATCCTTGAAGGTAGCCATGTTGAGCAATCGGAAATCAATATAGACCCTCCATTTGCCATCTTTTTTTGGCACAATAATAAGTGGGCTAACCCATTTGCTATCTGCAATAGAATAGATGAACCCCATCTTTAGTAATTATTTGATTTCATATTTGATGACCTGCTTCAGTTTGGGGTTCAATCGTCTTTGTGGCTGTCATCGTGGCTTCATGGAGGGGTCAATATAGATCTGATGTTGGCAGACCCTAGGATCAACTCTAGTTAACTCAAGATACGATCATGCAAATGCAACATCCCATTTGTTCACCACCTTCAACAATTTCTTCTTTTATTCAGGAGCAAGCATGACATTGATAATTACCAGCTTTCCATTTTGTAAAAATGCATATTCCAAGTGAGTCGGTAAAGATTTGAGCTCTAGGGGCTCTTGTTTGAAGCTTTCAGGGATTTGTAGCTTGCCCCAGTCATCATGGTCATCAATAGTGGAGACCTACTAATGAACCTCTTCCATTTCATCCATGCTTTCAACTTAGGCTTGTACAAGCCCCTTAGATGGTTCCATACATAATGCACTACTAGTAGGATCAGCTGTCAACCACTAGGTGCCCTCTTGGTTGGTGGCTGCTGCATATAGGCATTGTTGAACAGGTGATTCCTTGGTACACCGACTACATGCTTAAATGGATATTCGCTTAGCGGATCATAACTACTGCACATAGTTGCACCCTGAGTCACTGTATGCGATGCATGGAACGCGCTTCTTCTTGATCTTCCCGAAAGTATTTTCCTTTGAAATTTCAAGGGATAGATCTCGGAGTCCTAGTCATGCGTCTATCGTGCTTAGCTAGGCTCTTCCCATGATGATTGGGAAGTTCCCCTTGCAGTTCTTCACATGTATGACTAGGAAATCAATAGGATAGGACCACCTACAAATGGTGGTCACAATTTCCTCCACCAATTCCAAGGGAACGGTGATGTACTGGTCTACTAACTCAAGCTGAATGTTGCTCTTCTTTAGCGAGGGAAAGTTCCAGTTCTTGTACATGTCATGAGAGATCAAATTGACTCCTGACCTCGAGTCTAGAAGATCTTTGCATGGCTCATTCCCTACCACTTGAAGATAGATGAGGGGGCTTCTCGGATTAGTCAATTTATGGGGAAGATGCCCTACCTTGATCTAGTCGATTACGACATGCATGAGCGTGATCATTTGGATGTTGGAGTGTGGTTGATTTGAAGGTTGCTTGGGCAGTGGAATAGTGGAGGTGCTTGAAGGTTCAAAGGCACTATCCATATGTGTATGTGAGGGTATGTTCAGATTATTGGGCTGGAAAAAAGGACATTTTCATAGCTTGGGTTTCAGTTCACTCGGCTAAGGTGTCGGTTGTAAGTTAATAGCTCTCATTGCTACGGCTGTGGCGGTATCTCTCCCTGCATTGGTGGAGCAGGTGGTAGCTAAGTGGGATGTTGTGGAGGAGTGGAAGGAGAAGGAAATAGAGGATAGAAGAGATGTGGGTTTTCCCCCTGGGTGATGGAGATTGAGGTCGAAAATATTCTAGGGTGTGGTAATAACTTGGAAAGGCCACATGACTGGAAGAGTCCTGTGGAGAGACTAGTTGCTGAACATAGTACCCATAGGGATCTGGCTATTTGTAAGGGTATTTTTGCCTTGGAGGTGGCATCCCCCATGCTTGTGGATGTTTCCACTACTGGAAGTATTCATAAGGTTGCAGTGGCACTCCACTTGGATTGTATTCTTGTTGTTGATGGAACTGCCTTGAATTGCCTTGTGGGTAAGGCAAACTTTAGGGTGTTTTTCTCTTCGCCAAGAGAGGATTCAATGCATACACTCCAGAATTTTGAATATGTGACACCATAGGACAACATCCCTTAGGATGTTCATATTGGGATATGCCACATTCATCATCCTCCTCAGTGTCAGAGTATGCAACCTACTCTGCTATAGCAACTTTGCCCTTACCCCTATACTGGGCATGTTCAGCTTCCTTCTTCCTGGGTCGATCGTGATCATTACCTTATTCCCTGGACTCTTCTACAATTTTTAACACTCTTTGGAATTTCTCGTCCAAAGAGTCCCACATCTTATCAACCTTTGCTGATATTTCAGATGCAAACTTTTGTAAAGGCAAGGTCTTTTGGTTCATTGCTGCTTCCAATGGTGATTCTTCCTCCTCTTCACAAAATTAGACCTTCCTCTTTCTGATGGAGGGATCCTGATTAAATTATTTTGCACTCTCCTTCTTTCTAAGTTCTCCTTCCTCCCTAGCCACCTATTCAATGAGGCACTGCAATTGATGGACCCTTAGCTCTGACAGTCATCCCTGGGTGTACACGCCAAGGGTCTTTCGTGTTTCAAAATGGAGGCCATCAATAATGTGGTGAAGCTATGCCCGCTAAGAGTAGCCATGACTAGGGCATCGATGTAGTAGTGAATAGTATTTTCTCATGGCTGCATCCAAGGGTTCATGATTAGTTTGCTTCCACCTTTGGATGTGATGTCTCAGGTTCGCCACTCTGGAGTACGTTTGATACTTGTCATTGAAAATCTCAAGCATCATACTCCACCTTCTGATTAATTCCAGCTCCAAGGACTGGTACCAGTTCTCTGCTTTCTTGATGAGTGTGCAAGGGAATAGCTTTAGCTTCTACCAATCATTGTCAATGTTTTTCAGGGTTCAGGCATCATGGAATGCTTGCAGGTGAGTTTGTGGATCACAGTTATATCCCCCTTTGAATCTGGGGATGTTGTTCATATCAACGTGCTTGATCCAACTATCCTTCACATGCCTACTAGGGATCTAAACTACCTCAGCAATCTGGAGCATGCTCTGAGTAGCCAATTATGGCTCATCTGAGTCATAGTTCTGCTGAGGACCATGATGTCTATGATAATTCCAGCTACCCCTCCTTTCATGCCAGTGAGCATCACGCGATTGGTTGCGTGTTTTCTCACGTTGTCCCTTCCGATCCTTTCAACCACCATCCTTTCACTCCTTTCTACCCTGGTTATGATCAGCGCCTGAGTTGGATGAAGGTATAGGAGAGCGAGAGGATGGCGAAGAAGGAGAGGAATCGCCACTGCTCCAGTGTCGATCTCCCCCTCTACCCTGATGATGGCCTCGATCATCCTGTCCATCTTTGCTACGTGACCCTCCATCCCCTTGAGGATCTTGGTCACTTGGAGGCTTGCTCTGGATGATGGACTGAAGCATCCACTACCCCAGAGGAAGTTCGGTTGAGTGGGAATCATGAAAGATGGGATCCCCATCGTGCTATAGCCCTTGCGAGAATAAGGGGTTACTAAATTGTTTCCCCTTCAAGTGTTCATATCTTTCCACCTACTACTGGTCTCGTGCTCATTGAGCCTCAATGGGATGATAGTCCCAGTAGTCATGGTCCTCCATGACATACTCCACTCCACAGTCCTGGATGCTTAGTCTGCTAAGATTATGAAATAGCATTGTAGGAGTCGATCGGTCGGGTGGTAGTACGATGTTGCCCTCCATGTCCTGCCATCGTAGATGCTCATCCTAATGTAGGACGAAGGTGAAGTTAGGGACATAATCATTGGGATGCTTGTACACCACTCAACATTCTTGTGGCACTGGTGGGTTGGATACCTCTCACCTGTGAGAAGAAGTCATATTGGATGTTAGATGATCCATTTAATCAGTGTACCTTACATTTACTTTAATCCGCCTAGCGTGTGTAAATGTTACTATCCTAGGTCCATTCCAATGATGTGTATGATAATTTTACTAAGGTTAGATGACACATGTAAGACTAACAGTCCCTGGCAATGGCATCAATGATGAGTAGCTAGGTACCCCTACGCCCAACCATATGAATCATGGGCGTTCACACACGACTCAGTCGAATTCCGTAGACTCTAAGCACTTAACATACACTAGACCCTAACCAGCAAAACCTTAGGTTAGAACGGTCATTGTCTTCTTAATCTCACTTGTGATGTTCTACTTGTGATGGTTAAATGAGATGAAGGCTAATGATTTTTATAGCTTTTTACTTTATCTTTTGGTGTCTAATTAAAGTATGGAAAGTAAGGAATGAACTATTATCTAATCTATGATTAGCCTAATTTGTATTCTAACTATTCCTAGCATAAGTATTCGATCCCATCTTCTAGCAACATTCTGAGCATTCCCTAAACACTACTGGGTTACTAGACATTAAGCATCACTGGGTTACCAAGTGTTGGGTTGCATTTGATATGGTCGTACTTATGGCCTTTACGAACTATAAAGGAGTGATAGTGATTAAGATAACAATAACAACAATTTAACTAATTATCAAAGCATAAATATATTAAACTAATGAATGCATTAAATGTCTAAGTCCAAATGCTGCAAGGAATGCTTGAAGAGTTTGTCTTTATTGTTGCTCATGCCAATGGGCTTAGATACATCAACACTCAAATAAAGAGCTGATCACTTTTGTTACACCTACTACAGGCACTTGGAAAATATTCTATCTCCTGCAGGAAAAAACTGCAAGAGTTTTGCTACAACTAACTGAAAGGTACCTAAATGAGGCAAAAGGCCCTCTTATTTATAGGCTGAAATAGGCTCGATGTAAATAGGCCACATCAACGCATGGAAGGTTGCGTCGATGGGGCCGCATTGACATGGTTGTGTATACATGGCCTAGCCGATGCATCAACTAATGACACTACATCAAATGTCTAAAATATATTCAAGTTATCAGCTACAACTCTTTTCTTTGTTCTAAAATACTTCCAGAGTGCTTTGTTAAAATTATAATGCAAATTTTTGAAATTGCTTAAGAATCAAAACTTGTAACAAATTTATCCATAATTTATTAACTTGGAAGCCAATTCAATATTTAATATCTCATGCAAAGTGCATGCTCATATTCTTGTTGTGCTCCTATGACATTCTCAAAAAGCCATTAGATCTCCAAACCAATTTCTTTTCTTTATTGCTATAGTGAAAAATAATTTTCATATGATAAGGGGCTTGTGATTCTCATTCCAACTCACATTCATCTTCCGATGTATTATCTTCATTGAACTTTGTATTCACTAATTATGTAGATGCTACAAAAGTAAATTTTACTACAAACAATTACCCATTAGTAGCAAAACTTTGAAGACCATTTTCTTCTTCTAGTTTTTCTATTAGCCCACCAAATTCAAGCATACCTATGCCAACATTTTTAAACCCTAATGTTGGCTTGTCTCTATCTCCACCTACTTATTACACAGATGCATTCATATAGAAAATTTCATGGTTAGGACATCTTAGGATGGGCATACATCCCTAAGCATTTGGGGATGCAGATGGGAAGTCTGGTATCTTTTAGATTTCTAAAATGTATTCAAGTTATTAGCTACAACTCTTTTCTTTGTTCTAAAATACTTCCAAAGTGCTTTGTTCAAATTATGGTGCAAATTTTTGAAATTGCTCAAGAATCAAAACTTGTAACAAATTTATCCATAATTGATTAACTTGGGAAGCCAATTCAATATTGAATATCTTACAGAAAGTGCTTGCTCATATTCTTGTTATGGTCCTATGAAATTCTCAAAAAGCCATCAGATCTCCAAACCAATTTTTTTCTTTATTGCTATAGTGAAAAATAATTTTCATATGATAAGGGGCTTGTGATTCTCATTCTAACTCACATTCATCTTTTGGTGTATTATCTTCATTGAACTTTGTATTCACTAATTGTCATGTAGATGCTAGAAAAGTAAATTTTGCTATAAACCTTTTTTTATTAAGGTTGTTTTCAATAGAATTCTCATTTTTTTGTTAAATTTAGAACAATTACCCATTAGTAGCAAAACTTTAAAGAGTGTTTTCTTCTTTTGGTTTTTCTATCAGCCCACCAAATGCAAGCATACCAATGCCAACATTTTTAAAACCTACTGTTGGCTTATCTCTATTTCCACTGCTTATTACATAGATGCATTCATATAGAAAATTTCATGGTTGGGACATTTCAGGATGGGCATACATCTGTAACACCCATTGATAGGGAACAAGAGCTAGCACTTGAAGCCCCCCTAAAAAGAAAGCTAGTTGAAAGAAGAAAATGCCCAGGTGGCTTTATTTCTACGATAATGGAACTAGCATTAACCTATAAAATTAAAACGAGATCAAAAATACCTAGATCTAGCTTTAAAACAAGTCAATCAATATTGGTTTTTATGAATCAAGAGATAATTTTATAAAGAAATAGCCATAGTAAAATATCTGTGCAAGATTCATCAAATTAAAAAAAAATCAAACTTTTTATTATTCAACCTAAAAAGAAATATTTAATCAAGATCACTTGCACATTTGAAAACCAAAGAAATGACCACAAAAGCAGATAAATTAATAATCTCATATTTGTTCAATCACATAATAATATTTTATAATTTCTAGCCACACACAAAAACAAAATCTGAATTTAACTCTTGTAACCATTTTTACCAGTAATCATTTAATCAGGAAATTCATATGTTCAATAGCAAAGAATAAATAAATCTCAACCATAAATTAACATGCTAGGTTTTTCCCCACTTCATCAACTTATAGAAAGATATTAAAATCAAACTTGAGAAGGTGTAGGAAGAAAATAAGTATAATTCAAGATTTAGATCCAAGATTCATGCATTCAAAAGGGGAGGGTTTATCAACCAAATTCCAACCAAAATTCAAGAATTCAACAATTCACAATTATCGATGGACCCAAGGATACTCTCGCTTTCTATTGACGGTACTAATCCTCACATTAGGGATCCATAGCCCTTGTTGGCAATCCTTTGCCAAAAATGCCCCAAATAATTATGGGTGTTTCTAAATCATTATAGAAATAACTCTCATCCCACTCTTTCACGCATGAGAGTGTAGAGGATAGGTGGAGAGATCCAAAAGAAATAAGTCTAAGCTTACAACAACAATCTTGATATTTTTTCTTGGCAATCCTTTGCCATAAATGCCCCAAATCATTATGGGTGTTTCTGAATCATTATAGAAACAACTCTCATCCCACTCTTTCAGGCATGAGAGTGCAAAGGTTGGGTGAAAAGATCAGAGAAAAATATAAGTATAAGCTTACAAAAACAATCTTGATATTTTCATACAAGTAGTGTGAAGGTGATTAAACAATCAAGAAGAGAAAAGTGTGAGAAAATCAACCCTTGCTAGCCATTATCAAACATAACAAAGATGGATCATTTTACCTCTTTACTTGGATATCTTGCTTACTAGGAGGAATTATCTCAATATTGAATTGCTATGCCGCACTTGTTTTCTTCCTCTTTGCTATCTCTTGTAGCAATGACTGTCTTCTTCTCCTTTGCAACCACATTGCTTGTTGATGTATCCTTCTTTTTGTGTTCTACAAAGCTAGTTTTGCCTTGTGTGTGTCCTCTTTTTTCCTCTCCTCCTCCTCCTATTTGTAGGTGGAATAAGGGATAATGAATGGTTTCTTGTAACTGACTTTTTGGGGACTATTTGTATTCTTTTCTTTGGTTTCTTGTAAGTAACTAGTTGGGGACTGTTCGTATTCTTTTCTTTGGTTTCTTGTAACTAACTTGTTGGGGACTGTTCATATTCTTTTCTTTGGTTTCTTGTAACTCACTAGTTGGGGATTGTTCATATTATTTTCTTTGGTTTCTTGTAACTAACTTGTTGAGGACTGTTCGTATTCTTTTCTTTGGTTTCTTGTAACTAACTAGCTAGGGACTATTCGTATTCTTTTCTTTCTTTTTAAAGTTATCTCTCTCTTTCTCTCTCTTTTCAACCATGGATCATGAGTTCAATTCTCTCCATGATCACTATAATAAAATCAATAAAGTATGTATATTTACAGGTTGCAAGTTCAATTCCTAAATCAATAATTTTTAATATCTTAGAACTCAGATTTTGCTAGATCTCAAGTTCAATTCCTCTTGAACATTCCAACATAATATCTATCTCTTTATCATTTAGAATTTTCATAAGATGCAAGAAAAGAGTTTTCAAATAGATTCATGACAAGGAAAATTCATGATACATAATCAAATAAGGCACCTTCTTTTTTAGGTCATCAACGATCTGAATTTTTCCATCATCTTACAAGCCTTGAAAGGTCATCATGTGACCTTTCTAAAGTAATGGAGAGGGTACTTATACTCTACTATTTTAAACTAAAAATCNTTTTCATAAGATGCAAGAAAAGAGTTTTCAAATAGATTCATGACAAGGAAAATTCATGATACATAATCAAATAAGGCACCTTCTTTTTTAGGTCATCAACGATCTGAATTTTTCCATCATCTTACAAGCCTTGAAAGGTCATCATGTGACCTTTCTAAAGTAATGGAGAGGGTACTTATACTCTACTATTTTAAACTAAAAATCGTAATGCATCACATTTAGATAAAATAAAATATAAAGCTACAGTATTTGCACAAAGTATCCTTGATTCATGGGTCAAGTTCCTCCAACTTGATTCATAGGTCAAGTTCCTCAATATGAGTATTCATTTGCATCTCAACATACCTATTTTAGATCTTGAGGCACACCTTAGAGCATTGTCCTTTGTTTCTCAGCATCTCTATTGAAATAGAATGGAAAATATTTTGTTTTCCCATGTCATTTATTATTATTATTATAAAACATTCCTAGCATGTATTTTAAATCATATTTCTCATGCATAAATTATTTAAACATTTAATCATAATACATATAAAAACATGGTGAAAAAATTTATTACTATTACAATTAGCCTTTTCCACCAAAGCACACACACAACTTGTCAACAAAACATGCATACAAACACACAAAAGACTATTACAATCATTAATGCAAAAACTCAAGGAGAAGTGGTTCATTACATTCTCGTCCCCTTAAGACATTTCCTCCTGGAAATATTTAAATAGTTGAGGTTAGCTCTCTCTAACCACATCCTCCATATCCCAAGAGGTTTCAAATCCATCCTCATTCCAATCCAATTGAACTTGGTGTAGTGTACGGTGCCTAAGATTGAGCATCCTCTGGTCTGAAATTCGGATTTGTTGAACTTGGACAGTATAATTTGGGATAACCTAAAGGTTTTCCAATCACAAGAAATGCTTAGAATCATAAACATACCTCCTTAACATAGAAACATGAAAAAAATTATGTAAATATGATCAACTAGGAGGTAAAGCTATTCTATAAGCAACAAGACCAATTTTCTCTAATACTTCAAAAGGGCCAATAAATCTAGGTTTAAGTTTGTTCCTTTTAATACCTCTCATGACATTTTTAAAGGCTTGGAATTTTAGGATTACTTTATCTCCAATAGAAAATTCTAGGTCCTTCCTATTATCTACATAACTCTTTTGTCTATCTTGTGCTTGCTTTAGTCTCTATTTAATTTGATTCACCTTTATTTGCAAATTGAAAATCATCTCAGGCCCAAAAAAATCAATTTTTCCTCAGGCTGATCCCAAGAGTTAGGAACCTTTTTTTTCTACCATACAAGGCTTCAGAAGGTGCCATTTCAATATTGCTTTGGTAGCTATTATTGTAGGAAAATTCTACTAAGGGAAATACCTTATCCCAAGCTTTATGATGATCCAATACACTGGTTCTTAAAAGATCTTCCACACTTGATTTGTTCTTTCAGCTTGACCATCAGTTTAAGGATGATAGGTTGTGCTGAAATTTAGTTTTGTTCCAAAAGATTGCTAGATAGCTTGCCAAAAATGAGATGTAAACTTTGGATTCCTGTCTGATATGATTTTCTTACGTATGCCATGCAATCTAGCTATTTCTTGAATATAAATTTCTACAATCTTTCTAGCATCATAATCTAATTTCACTTTGATGAAGTGTGATGACTTTGTTAGCCTATCAACTATGACCATTATGGAATCATATCCTCCAAGAACATTAGGTAACCCAACAATAAAATCTATTCCAATCTCATCCCATTTCCATTTTGGAATTTGGTGTGGTTGTAAAAGAAATGTTGGTACTTAATGTTTAGCCTTCACTTTCATCAAGAACACACCACCTTACTAAGCCATCAAGGCATCACTTGTAGACATACCTTTTTTTTTTTCTAAAAACAACACCCATTTACCAAACTCTACTAATTTGGCTGCAGATAGAATTGCCAGTTTATCTTAAGTGTGTAGTACAAATATCTCATCTTAACCAAGACTTTGTTAATTTCTACATCAACTTCACAAACTCCTTTATATCAACATATGTCTTGTGTGACAGTTGTAGCTCCACCAATAACAAATGAATTGATGGTTTAAAGACTTCTTTATTTTTTTTGTAATATGCCTTGTACATTAAAAGCCAATCACTCAATCTGTACAGCTCATTCTTTTCCCATGGTCATTGAACAAATAAAATACATCGCTTACTGTAATTGTATAATAATCTTCTAACTTGTTATCAGATCATTTCTCACATATTCGCTCAATTGTATATTTCCTTTGTTGCTCAACTTTTTCTTTATTATTCATTGTTGTGCCTTTACTACTCTTGGGTTCTTTGGGTTGAACTAACAATCTTGGTACCTGTGCCCCTTCTTTCTGCAGATGAAACTACTATCCATGTGTTTGGATTTCTCAACTTTTGATGCATTGCTTGTATCAATTTTGAAATTCCTCCATTTATGAGTATTCATTACTTTTTCTAACAACTTTTCTTCTTCATTTTTTTCTTTTGATCATCTCTTATATTTCTAGAAATCTGTTCTCACACCATGCTGAATTTTTAACTATTAATATAAACCCTTTAGGATTTTCTAACCAAAAATACAAGGATGCATGAATATAATAATTCAAACAATACACAAGATTGACTATAGTAAAAATATCTTAATTTTAGACAATAGAATAGTTATTATAAAATAATTATACATTTTAACTATAGAATAATTATTCACTTAGCCATACACTTATGGATGGATTCCTACTTATGTTTCTATTACTTAGACAGATAAAGCTTCTACTTAATCTATTATTCCTTACTTGTGTTTACCTATAACAGATTCTACTTCTATATCAATGTTGTCTTATATATCTCACATTAGAAATATTTCTTTGTATATAAACCTTATCAACTTGATGTCCAAGTGTTCTTATTCATCCAAAATACATGTCCATTCATTTGGAGAATCATACCCATTGTATTTAATGCCATAAATAATTTTTTAAAAATCTATATGACTAACAAATAATTATTTCCCTTTTACATATGAACAAATGCACTTGATGAATTAACATACAACATATTGTTCTTTAATAGATAATGAATTTCTCATATTTTATCTATCTGTTGTATTATAGATAAAAAAAACAACTCAAACTTAAAGTTGAATTGTCATACTAACAATCCAAAACTAGTAGAGGAAATGTGAATCAAGGTCTAATAGATTACTCTCTAGTACAGCAAAGCACATCATGGCCACCTTAATCCTCATTGCTATGAGGATATGCTATGTAATCTTCATTGTGTCTTCCTCAAGTGCATGAAGAAGAGTATTGCCAATTATTTTTCTATAGTGTTTATGCAGGAAGGCTATCGCACAACACTCAAACCTTGTAGTGATGCTTTGGGATGCCCTCAAAATGACACGACATATCCTATATGATGAAGACATCTTAAACATCCAACTCCCTTCTCAAAGATGACCAAGGCATTCCCTTCCCCAAGGGAGTATAGGCTTGATAAGGCAATAAAATAAAGCCAAAGCTTTGTACTTTGAAAAGTCCCTTTGGTTATTTTTAATTATCATGTCCTTTGTAATAGTTTAAGTTATTTTTTGCAATATTACCTCTATGTTGTAAAATGGAATCTAGAAGATTCGAGACAAACCTGAAAAAGTAAATTTAGAAAAAGTTCTAGAGGGATATAGAAACCCATATGAGAGCCTATAAAGCAAAATTGCCTATATATGTTTGATATGCTCATCATAAAAACTACATGCAAAATGACCCCAAGTGTCACCATCCATATCCCTTTTTTTCTCTTTCCCTTTACTCTAATTCCTTCCTCCAAGGCCATTCCTTCCCTCACGGGCAAAGCCGACATTGTATTAACAATCCATAGATTTCTCATCTTTGAATGTTCTCAATTTGTTGGATCTGAAATCTTAGCTAGTGACATTCTATATGGTGCCTTTGAGGTTGGAGCACTTTCTAAAAGATTTTTAATCCTAAACTCTACCTTTCTTTTTGATGGCATTTCGAGTAACTCATCAGTAAACACATCTTTGAATTCATTGACAACTACATAGTCCCACGATGTTTTCTCCTATTGGTAATCATTATCACTATTAGCTACATACAGCTTGATCAAAATTGTTAATTTTGTAGGTCTTAATCTCTTGCACCATTTCTTTTGTAGAAATAATGTTTCTTGAGCAATCCCAAGGCTGATAGAAAATTTTCTAGTTTATTTCTACATTGTTAATTTCTATGTAGTTTTGTCCACAATCAATTTTTGCCTTATTTTTCACCAACCGATCCATACCCAAAACCACATCATATGATCCCAAATTCATAACAAGGACATCCATAACATAAGGTTGATTCACAACTAGGCACAAAACATTCTAATGCTTTATGGTCACTGATGAGTGGCGAGGTACCCCTACACTCAACCATACGAATACAAGCGTTTCACGCACGATTCGGTCGAACTCCAAGGACTAAGTGCTTATACGCCTTAATGGAACACCTAAGGGTTAATCAATCGTTTTCCTCCCAAACTTGTATTTTCATGGTTGTATGGTTAAGTAAGTTAGAGGTATATGATTTTTATATCTTTTATCTTTTTAATGTCTTATGCTAATGAGGGAAAGGTGAAGGGAACTAAGTGAATAACTTTCATTAACTATTTACTAACTAAGTTCTAATTGTCCTAGCACCAATATCCATTCTAACTTGCTGCACACACCCTAAACCAGTGCAATGCTATTAGGATTACTAAACGCTACTCGTTACTGGGTTACCAAGCGTTACACATGTGCTTGAAGCGGTCGTACTGATTACACTTAACTAGGAGAGTCAAAGGTTGAGAGAGATTAATTATCTAGGAAATAATTTAAGCATTTAACAATAATTAATTCCTATTTAGCTTAGTCCATATGCTGCAAGGTTTATCAGAAAGTTCATCTTTATTGTCGTACACAAATGTGTGCTCAGGTACAATTTTCTCAAATAAAGATCCGTTCACTTTAAGACTCCTATTGTAGGCACATGGAAATTATTCTAACTCTGGAATGGTAAAATTGTTATAGTCTGGCTAAGGGTCTAAGTTTAAGTGCCTAGAATAGGGAAAGTCGTCTCTTATTTATAGATATTGCAGCAAGTCACAATATCGCGTATGCAATATCGCATACGCGATATCGCAGGGTCGAACATGATATCGCATATGTGATATGATGTACGTGATATTGTGGCTCATCCTACCCCCATGACTAAATGAAAACTCGTCCTTGAGTTCCTTACAAAATGTTGGGAAGGTATGGAATTATTGACTTGAATGACACTAATGGTGAATGGGGTGACACGTGAATGGATCATCATTACAACACATGACAATATTAGTGTTCATGATAACAAGAGTGAACACTATACACATTTAACATCCTGCCTTATTTGGCAGTTGAGAGAGAAGAGAGAGAAAAGAAGAAGATGTGTTGCTACCGATGCCAAAATTGCACCTTCTATTGTCCATCCATAGCCATGCCATCAATCTTGTTCCTTGTGACTGTTCCAGCACCAGTCCATCCTAAGTGTTTCCTCCAGCTTCAGTCCATTGTTGTATGATTGCCATCTACACACACAACACAGTCTTATATTAGCAAGGGTAAATGAATCACAATGTAGTTGATACCTTGCCTCAGTGTAAAGTCCATTGGCTGAGTTGTGATATGGCTAATACGGAGTCTAGAGATATAATATTGGTGACTACTGAAGGTGTAAGGGGTAGGAGTTAGGAGAAAATTTAAAAAATTGGACTAGGATCCCCATGACTAAGAGTGAACCTCCGGTAGCGATAGAATAGAAAAAGATAGGGAATAAGAAAGATGGAGAAAAAGAAACAAAAGTAAAGCCAATAAAATAGATTTCATAGGTGGAAATGAACAAAATAAATAGTGATTGTAGTAATGTTTAAGGGAAAGAAGTTAATTGATGCACCAAATAGGAATGTTAGTGGTTCCTCCCCAAAGCACGCTCATGCCATTTAATGCCTTGACAATCCCACATTCAAAGAGTCCATAGGCTTTAGAAATGTTAATTGGAAGCAAGAGTTAAAGTCTTAACCACAAGAATTTACCAAAAAGAAAAAAATGCATTAACCAAAATATAAACTACTGATACAACCAGCAATGAGGTGGTAAAATGGAGAAAGTATGATGGAAAGAAGAGAATGGAATGGAGTCTCAAGAACAAGGTTGTGTACAACCCCTTGTGTAGTTATGGTTAATGTGACTTAGTAGATCTCATTCCAAATCCGGCCTTAAATGCTCCACATTTAGTGACTTCGCATTCATACATTTGGCCAGTCCATCCACTTGAAGTAGCAAGAAGGCTTCCGCCAAAGAGTCACCACCATTCTGAAGAAACGAAGAAGGAAAGAGGAGGAAGCGAGAGAGGGCCTTAGTTAGAGGGAACATGTTTGTTTAGTTTCATAACTAGTGCTTGGAGCCCAGAGGATTATTTTTTCTAAGGGATGTGCTTTGAATTCTCACTTCTCTCTCTCTCTCTCTCTCTCTCTCTCTCTCTCTATGTGAGTACCACACCATGCAAAGACTTTTTATTTTTATTAGCTCAACTTCCTAATAATGGAGAAACATTGGAATGGTAAGGAAAATCCAAGAAGAAAACATTCAAGCACCCAAGAGAATGGCTAGCACAAATGCATCAAATCCCCTTCAAGTCACACCCTTTTCAATCCATGAGTCCTTCCGTAGTTTCAGAAATACCCAGTCACCAATTCATTGATAGTTATATTAATTAAAGAAAGGAATTGTACATTTCCAAGCCAAGAGAGACCATAGAAATTTATGGATGCATGGATGATGTGGACTCAGTTCCTATTATATCAAAAGAACCATACCTTAGCATCAACATTATAACTCAAAGGTAAAAACCAAACAGTAGCAACCAATAGAATATAGTTCATACCACCATTAGGAGCACTTATTAGGTGAAAAACCTAACAAAATAAACAAAAACACACAAAGAAATGAAAGAGTATAAATGATGTTGTAAAAAAAATAAGAAAAGTTAAAGGAATTTGTAATACAAAAATGTGTAAAACAAAAACTTAAAAAGGAACTAAGGGACTCAATCAATCAGCATAGGTGGCCATCTCCCCCATGACTGAGTTGAAAGGAGGAGATCTGAAATAATGAGCGAGGTCATCCTTTCACAGAGGTATTATGTGCATTGGATGTTCTAAGTTCATGGAAGGGTTTGGTTTGTTGCACATTGACCAGTAGTCACTTATCAGGGCTCTCAAGTTAGTATATGGTCATGGCCCCTGAAGGAAAGGTTGTATGGATGATGTAAGGCCCTTCCCACAATGTTTGAAATTTTGTGTGTTGTGGAACATGTGTGGGGTTCTAGTAGAGGACCTTTTCTCCTGTTTGGTACTTAACATTTTGAATTTTTAACTCATGAAATTGCTTGTTATGTGCCTTATGCAACTCATTTAATGATAGGGCAACTAATCAATTTTTTTCTAGCATGTTTAGAGTTGCTAACCTTTGTTTTTGTGCTAGATCCAGGTTGAGGTGGAGGTCACAAGCCATGGATAGTGTAAGGAGCTTGGTTTGAATTGGAAGCTTTGGAAGTTTTCCATACACTAACTCATAGGGAGAGTAGCCTGTAGGGAGTTTCCAAGTGGAGCGGTATGCCTAGAGGACATCATTCAGTTTAGTGCTCCAATCTCACCTATACTTGCTAATTTTCCTTGTTAATATTTTAGTGATCTCTCGGTTAGTGACCTCAGCTTGGCCATTAGCTTGGGGGTGATAAGGTGTAGTCAATTTATGTTCAACCCCTAAGCATTGCATTAACTTCTGAAAGGTTGCACCTGTGAAGTGTGTTCCATTATCTAAGATAAGTGCATGTGGCACACCAAACCAATTTATGACTTGTTGTTGCACAAATCACACAATTGTAGATGATGTACATTCTGTAACAGTAGCTACGTCACCCATTTTGTTAGATAGTATCTAACAACAATGATGTAAGCTTTTCCATTGGACATTGGTGTAATGGGCCCCATAAAGTCTATTCCCCAAATGTCAAAGGGTTCTAAATGTTGAATCCATTGTTGTGGACCCTCCATTCTAGCAATCACTCCCTCATCACATTGAGAACGCTCACAAGTTTGGACAAATTAATGGGCATCCCAAAATAATGTTGGCCAGTATTATCCTGCAAGAAAGATCTTAATAGCCATTCATCTCCCTGCATAATGACCCCTACAAGGGCCCTCATGAGCATCTTGAAGAACTCTTAGTTGATCCACTTCAGGTACGCACCATCGAACTAAGCCATCAGGACACACTTTGTAAAGTTGTCCATTGATCTCCATGAAGTACTTGGCTTTGTGAAGGAACTAATTTTTCTTCCTAAAGTCTAGCTCCTGTGGTGTTTGTTGGGTAAGGAGATAGGTGAGAATACTACTATACCAATTTGTTTCCATGGGTTGGTCATTCACTACATTGACAAAGAGGGCCGCATTGGGAAAATGATCAGACATTACATACTCATCCTCTTTTTTGTCCCAGCATAACCGAGATAAATGATCTACAACTATGTTCTCGGTGCCCTTTCGATCAACCATTGTTAGATCGAACTCCTATAGGATTACCAGCCATCGTATAATATGAGGGCTAACCATTGGCTTATTCATAAAGAACCAAATTGCACTATGATCCATATGGATAAACACTTTGTAACCTAACACATAGTGCCTAAACTTATTCAATGCGAACACTACAACCATTAATTCTTTTTCTGTAGTCGTGTAGTTAAGTTGCGCACCGATGATACTCCTACTTGCACAGTGGATGTAGTAAGGATGTTTTTGGTCATCTAACTGTGTAAGTACAACTCTTAAGGCATAATTGGACACGTCAGTCATTATATGGAATGGTCTAGACTAGTTAGGAGCTTGTAGAATGGGAGTTTCTACCAGCTTTTATTTCAGAGCTTGGAATGCTCGTTCACATTCCCTGGTCCATTCAAATGGTGCATCCTTCTTTGTTAGTTCTACTAACGGTTTGGAAATCTTGGAGAAGTTCTCAATGAATCTCCTATAATAGCTAGTGTGTCCAAGGAATGACCGAATGTCCTTGACATTTTCTGGTTGACGGCTGATTCCTTGGATGACCCTAACTTTATTTGGTTATACCTCTATTCCTGAATGAGAAACCTTATGCCCAAGTACTACACCTTCTTAGACCATTAAATTTCTTTTTTGCTAGTTAAGCCTTAATTTGGTTTTTACGCTTCTTTTTAGCACTTTCTCTAACTGGTCTAAGGCTTGGTCAAAACTTGTTCCATAAGTGGAGAAGTCGTCCATAAAGACTTCCATGTTGTTTCCTATCTGTTGTTGGAATACGCTTAGAACTGGGCGTTGGAACGTGGTAGGAGCATTGCACAAGCCAAAAGAAATTTTTTTATATGCAAACGTTCCCCAAGGACTGGTGAACATTATCTTGGCTTGATCTTCTAGTGCTATTTGGGTTTGGTTGTATCCACTATAGCCATCTAGAAAACTATAATAGCGATGCCCTGCTATGGTGTCTAAGACTTATTTAACGAATGGCACGAAAAGTGATTCTTAAATGTTGCCATGTTCAGTAGCCTAAAATCTATACACACCCTCCATTTGCCTCCCTTTTTAGGCACGATCACCAGAGGGCTAATCCATTCACTATTAGCAATGGGATATATGATCCCAACCTTAAGAAGTTGTTCTATTTCTTCTTTTACTATCTGCTTCAATTTTGGGTTCAATCGCATCTGTGGTTGCTTCTGAGGTTATGCAGGGGTCCATGTAAATCCTATGCTGGCATATCCTAGGATCTATTCTAGTTAACTCGGGGTATGACCAGGCAAAGGCTTTTGACCACTTTTTTATCACTTTTAGCAGTCTTTCTTTTTGTTTGGGAACAAGTCTTACATTGACAATCATTTTTTTTCCATTTTTGAGGGTCATATACTCCAAACCGGTGGGTAATGGTTTCAAATCTAGGGGCTCTTGTTTAAATTTCTCAGTAATTTCCAACTTCCCCCAGTTGATGTTTTCAAGGTTAAGGTTTGGAAGTTGGCAACGAACTTGCTCCAATGTATCTATGCTTTCAATGTAAGCACTAGTTATCCCCTCAGTTAGTTCCATGCATGTTAGTGAGTTTCTCTCTTGATCAGCTATCAACCACTAGATGTCTTCTTATCACGTGGCTACTACATACAGGCACTTTTGTATATTAATGTCTTGTGCACACCGATTGCATGTAGGCAATGCTAAACTCCGCATGACCCATGATCTCTGCACGCAATGGCACCTAGTGTCACTGTATGTGATGCGTGGAACCTTCTTCTTCTTGATCTTTCCAAAGGTATTCTTCTTGGATATTTCCAGAGAAAGATCATGAATTTCTAGGCATGCATCTATAGTACTTAGCCATGCCCTTCACATTATTATTGGGAAATCCCCCTTACCGTTGTTTACTTGTATCACTAGGAAATCAGCTGGATATGACCACCCACATACAGTGGTAACGATATCCTTCACAAGTCCCAAGGGAATAGTGATGGACTAGTCAGCTAGCTCTAGTCAAATATTACTCTTCCTTAATGGAGGCAGGTTCTAGGCTTTGTACATTTCTTGTGATATTAGGTTGACTCTGAAACCTAAGTCCAGAAGAGCCTTACATGGTTCATTCCCATCAACTTGGAGATAGATTAGAGGGCTTCCAGGATCAAAGAATATCCTAGGAAGGTGGCCTACCTTAATCTAGTCAGTAACGACATGTGTTAACATAACCATGTGCATTAAGCTCGATTTAAGTGTTGAAGAGGGCCTTGAAACCTTATTTGATAGGGAGGTGTTTAGATGTTCAACCACTTGTGATGGTGAGGGCTTGGTTGGACCGTTGGTTCAGAAGAAAGGCCTCCTCTTCATAAGGTTGTCAGAACCAACTATGGATTGAGGATTTATAGCCCTTGTGACATTACATTACTATGGTTGAGTGGGGAGTTCCCCTTGCATTACTGAAGCAGGTGGTAATGGAGCTATCGGTGTGAGAGTTATGGATGGATTTTGAGGATGGTATGTTTGTGGGTTGTCTCCCCTAGGAGAAGGAGTTCTATAATAATCTCAAGCTTGGTAGTGACATTGTGGTGTAACATGACCAATAGAGTCACGTGGAGAGATTGGCTGCAACACGTAGTAGCCATATGAATCTAGTTGCTAGTACAGGTATTGTTGCCTTCATGGTGGCATCCTCCATGACTATGGGGTATTGCCACTGTTGGTGTTGCTCAATAGGTTGTGGTGGAGTTCCACTTGGATAATACGTTAGAGGCTAGTGGAACTACTTTGGGTTACCTTGGGGATAAGGTAACCATCGGGGTGTTTGCCATTTGTTAAGTCGTGGGTTGAGTGCATACACCCCAGACTCTTGTAGATGTGAGATTACTTAGCAACATCCCTTAGGATGGTCGTATTGGCATATCTCACATCCACCATCATTGTCTGTATCTGAATCCAAAACCTCTTCGGTGATGGCCAATTTACCCTTACCTTTGTTACGTGCATGGTCCACATCTCTCCTTTTCTTTTTTTCATAGTCACTACCTCGCTCCCTAGATTCCTCTACAATTTTAAGGATAGTTTCAAATCTACTATCCAGGGAGTGCCACATTTGGTCTACCTTTGCTAATACTTCCATTGTTAATTTTTGGAGTGGCAAGGTTTTCCTATTCACCATCTCTTCGAGTGGTGACTCTTTCTCCTCCTCACAGAATCTCACTCCTCTTTTTCGGAGGGAAGGATCTCGGTTGTACTCTTCTGCACTTTCTCTCTTACGTAGCTCCCCTTATTTCTTAGCTACATGCTTAAGCAATTTATGAACCTGATGAGACCTAAGCTCTAATAATCTCCCTTGGGCATACGTTCCAAGGGTTCTCCTGGTTTCATGCCTAAGTCCATCTATGAGATGGCGTAGTTGATCCTGTTGCGAATAACCATGGTGTGGGAAACAATGTAAAAGTGAAAAATAACGATCCATGGAAGCATCTAAGGATTCATGATTTCCCTGCTTCCATCCTTGGATTTTCTTTTGTAGGTTAGACACTCGAGAGTACGTTTGGTACTTATCATTAAACAGTTCCAGCATCGTACTCCACCTCCAAATGGATTCTAGTTCTAAGGACCGGTACTAGCTTTTCGCTTCTTTTACTAGTGTCCTCACGAATAACTTTAGTTTTTGCCATTCGTTCTCGATGTTCTACAAGGCACATGCATTGTGAAATGCATGTAAGTGGTTTTGAGAATCAGTGTTGTATCCCCCCTCAAATCATGAGATATTATTCATGTCTAACCTCTTGATCCTACTAGCTTTTTGGTGTCTTGTGGGAATTCTTATAGCCTCTGTGATGTCTAACATGCTTTGGGTTATGAGTAGGGGTTCTTCATGGTCATTCTGTTCATAGCATCTGTGATGTCTACACGGTTCCCTTCTCTCCCTTCTTCCATGTCGTGATTCTCTAGAGTGCCCTTGTCCTCATTCTCGACTCTCTCGTCGATGTTTCTCACTTTGTTTACCCTTATCCTCATGGTTAGCTTCCTTATGACTGCATCTAGATATAGAAGGAGAGGGTGAATGTGATGATGAAGGTGAAGAAGAAGGAGAACCATTGCCATGATGATGTTCCCTACCTTCTCTTCGGTGGTCCCGGCCTCGATCGTGATTATGATCAGAATGCCCACCCTTATCATGTGTTTCTGTTGCCTCATTAAACACTTGGTGTTCGTGGGGATCAGAACCAGGATTGTGAATTGTGGAGTGGAGGTTTTGATACACCACCTCCTAACCATCGTTAGGAGGGGAAACATCATTTTGTGAAGAACCTATTGAAATAGGTTCACCACCATCAATTTCGCTTAAGATGGGTGGAGCGTTATGGGGTCCTTTGCCCTTCAATGATGTGTGATATCTCTCCTGCTGCAAATCCCTGTGATGTTGTGCTACTAAGGGATGGTAGTCCCTTGTGTCATGGTTGCATGCAACATACTCTGCATATAACTGTGACATGCCTATTCGTGCAAGAGCACGAAGGAGCATGTTGGGGACTGATTAGTCTAGAGGCAACACTATGTTACCCTCCAAGTCTTTCCATCACAGTTGTTCATCTTGATGGAGAATAAAGGTAAATTCAGGTACATACTCATCATGATGAATATATACTACAGAGAACTATTGAGGAACTGGTGGGTCGTGGTTACGTGTGTTATGATGCCGCTGACTATCGCTTGTGTGAGTCCTAGGCAGTGAAGTGCTTTTGTGCGAAGAAGAAGACATTTTCTCTTATTCGGTGTGTGATTTAGCGTTGTCTTATCTTTTCTTAATTAATCCTAAATGATTAGTTCTAGCTTCCCAACAATGTGGATGGTTTCCTATGTTCTACTTAGTGCACAAAAAACTAAGTCCTCGGCAATTGTGCCAATGATGAGTGGCGAGGTACCCCTACACTCAACCATACGAATACGAGCATTTCACGCACGATCCGGTCGAACTCCAAGGACTAAGTGCTTATACGCCTTAATGGAACACCTAAGGGTTAATCATTTGTTATCCTCCCAAACTTACTTGTATTGTCAAGATTGTATGGTTAAGTAAGTTTGAGGTATATGATTTTTATATCTTTTATCTTTTTAATGTCTTATGCTAATGAGGGAAAGGTGAAGGGAACTAAGTGAATAACTTTCATTAACTATTTACTAACTAAGTTCTAATTTTCCTTGCACTAGTATCTATTCCCACTTGCTGCACACACCCTGAACCAGTGCAACGCTACTGGGATTACCAAACGCTACTCGTTACTGGGTTACCAAGCGTTACACACATGCTCGAAGCAGTCGTGCTGAGTGCAGTTAACTAGGAGAGTCAAAGGTTGAGAGAGATTAATTATCTAGGAAAGCATTTAAGCATTTTAAAATAATTAATTTCTATTTAGCTTAGTCCATATGCTGCAAGGTTTATCAGAAAGTTCATCTTTATTTCTGTACACAAATGTGTGCTCAGGTACAATTTGCTCGAATAAATATTTATTCACTTTAAGACTCCTACTGTGGTCACATGGAAATTATTCTAACTCTGGAATGGTAAAATTGTTATAGTTTGGCTAAGGGTCTAAGCTTAAGTTCCTAGAATAGGGAAAACAACCTCTTATTTATAGACATTGCGATGGGCCGCGATATCCTATACGTGATATCCCTGGGTTAGATGCAATATTGCGGATGCGATATTGTGTATGTGATATCGCGTGGTCAGACGAAATATTGCGTACGTGATATCGTAGGGTCGAACACAATATCACGAATATCACCTACGCGATATCGTGGCTCATCAGTCACCTAAAGCTAATTCCACTTTTCTCATATATGGTAAGAGATGAATTTTACTCCCTAATCTTTTAACCAAAGAATTTGATATAAATGAATTTGTTGATCCACTATAAAAAAAGAATGGTAATATATTGAAAATGAATGATACCTATTGTTTCTTGGACTGATGCTTGATATTGCAATCATGTTGGAACATTTGTTATAGCATATGAAAGATAGACCAACACCAGATCAAGCAATGCACAAATTCAGACTTCACAAGAGGCTTCAAGGAATGTAAAAGAAAGCCAAACCTAGCGCTATGATACCAAAATGTAACACCCACTCATAGGGAGCAAGAGCTAGCACTCAAAGCCCCCTAAAAAGAAGCTAGTGTCTTTCTTTCTACAACAATGGAACTAGCATTAACCTATAAAATTAAAACAAGATCAATAATACCTAGATCTAGCTCTAAAACAAGTCAATCAATATTAATTTTTATGAATCAAGAGATAATTTTATAAAGAAATAGCCATAGTAAAATATCTATGCAAGATTCATCAAATTAAAAAAAAAATCAAACTTTTTATTATTCAACCTACAAAGAAATATTTAATCAGGATCACTTGCACATTTGAAAACCAAAGAAACAACCAAAAAAGAAAATAAATTAATAATCTCATATTTGTTCAATCACATAATAATATTTTATAATTTCCAGCCACACACAAAAACAAGATTTGAATTTAACTCTTGTAACCATTTTTTCCAGTAATCATTTAATTAGGAAATTCATATGTTTAATAGTAGAGAATAAATAAATCTCAACCATAAATTAACATGCTAGGTTTTCCCCCACTCCATCAACTTATACAAAGATATTAAAATCAGACTTGAGAAGGTGTAGGAAGAAAATAAGTATAATTCAAGGTTCAAATCCAAGATTTATGCATTCAAAAGAGGAGGGTTTATCAACCGAATTCCAACCAAAATACAAGAATTCAACAATTCACAATTATCAATGGGCCCAATGATACTCTCGCTTTCTACCGACGGTACCAATCCTCACATCAGGGATCCATAGCCCCTGTTGGCAATCCTTTGCCAAAAATGCCCCAAATCATTATGGGTGTTTCTAAATCATTATAGAAAGAACTATCATCCCACTCTTTCAGGCATGAGAGTGCAAAGGACGGATGGAGAGATCCAAAAAAAAATAAGTCTAAGCTTACAACAATAATCTTTATATTTTTCCTTGGCAATCCTTTGCCATAAATGCCCCAAATCATTATGGGTGTTTCTGAATCATTACAGAAACAACTCTCATCCCACTCTTTTAGGCATGAGAGTGCAAAGTTTGGGTGGAAAGATCACAAAAAAATATAAGTCTAAGCTTACAACAACAATCTTGATATTTTCATACAAGCATTGTGAAGGTCGTTAAACAAGAAAGAAGAGAAAAGTGTGAGAAAATTAGCCCTTGCTAGCCATTATCAAACATAAAAAAGATGGATCATTTTACCTCCTTACTTAGATATCTTGCTTACTAGGAGGAATTATCCGGATATTGAATTACTATGCTACACTTGTTTTCTTCCTCTTTTCTATTTCTTGTAGCAATGACCGTATTCTCCTCCTTCGCAACCACACTCCTTGTTGATGTATCCTTCTTTTTGTGTCCTGCAAAGCTACTTTTGCCTTGTGTGTATCCTCATTTTTCCTCTCCTCCTCTTCCTATTTGTAGGTGGAATAAGGAATAATGAATGGTTTCTTGTAACTGACTTGTTGGGGACTGTTCGTATTCTTTTCTTTGGTTTCTTGTAACTAACTAGTTGGGGACTGTTCGTATTTTTTTCTTTGGTTTTTTGTAACTAACTTGTTGGGGACTATTTGTATTCTTTTCTTTGGTTTCTTGTAACTGACTAGTTGGGGACTGTTCATATTCTTTTCTTTCTTTTTAAAGTTATCTATCTCTTTCTCTCTCTTTTCAACCATGGATCATGAGTTCAATTCTCTTCATGATCACTATAATAAAATCAATAAAGTATGTATATTCACTGTTTGCAAGTTCAATTCCTAAATCAACAATTTTTGATATTTTAGAACTCAGATTTTGCTAGATCTCAGGTTGAATTCTTGTTGAACATTCCAACATAATATCTCTCTCTTTATGATTTAGAATTGTCATAAGATGCAAGGAAAGAGTTTTCAAATAGATTCATGACAAGGGCAATTCAAGATACATAATCAAATCAGGCACCTTCTTTTTCAGATCATCAACAATGTGAATTTTTCCATCATCTTACGAGCCTTGAAAGGTCATCACGTGACCTTTCTACAGCAATTGAGAGGGGGCTTATACTCTACTATTTTAAACTAAAAAGAGCAATGCATCACATTTAGATAAAATAAAATATAAAGCTACAGTATTTGCACAAAGTATCCCTAATTAATGGGTCAGGTTCCTCCAACTTGATTCATAGGTCAAGTTCCTCAATATGAGCATTCATTTGCATCTCAACATACCTATTTTAGCTCTTGAGGTACACCTTAGAGCATTGTCCTTTGTTTTTAAGCATCTTTGTTGAAATAGAATGGAAAATATTTTGTTTTCTCATATATCATTTATTATTATTATTCTAAAATATTCTCAGCATGTATTTTAAATCATATTTCTCATGCATAAAGTATTTAAACATTTAATCATAACACATATAAAAACATGGTCAACAAATTTATTACTATTCCAATTAGCCTTTTCCACCAAAGCACATCAACAAAACATGCATACAAACACACAAAATACTATTACAATCATTAACATAAAAACTCAAGGAGAAGTGGTTCGTTACAAGATCCCTAAGCATTTGGGGATGCAGATGGGAAGTCTGGTATCTTTTAGATGTCTAAAATGTATTCAAGTTATCAGCTACAAATCTTTTCTTTGTTATAAAATACTTCCAATGTGCTTTGTTTAAATTATAATGCAAATTTTTGAAATTGCTCAAGAATGAAAACTTGTAACAAATTTATCCATAATTTATTAACTTGGGAAGCCAATTCAATATTGAATATCTTACACAAAGTGCTTGCTCATATTCTTGTTGTGCTCCTATGATATTCTCAAAAAGCCATCAGATCTCCAAACCAATTTCTTTTCTAGCATTAACTTATAAAATTAAAATGAGATCAACAATACCTAGATCTAGCTCTAAAACAAGTCAATCAATATTAATTTTTATGAATCAAGAGATAATTTTATAAAGAAATAGCCATAGTAAAATATCTGTGCAAGATTCATCAAATTAAAAAAAAATCAAAATTTTTATTATTCAACCTAAAAAGAAATATTTAATCAAGATCACTTGCACATTTGAAAACCAAAAAAGCAACCAAAAAAGAAAATAAATTAATAATCTCATATTTGTTCAATCACATAATAATATTTTATAATTTCCAGCCACACACAAAAACAAGATCTGAATTTAACTCTTGTAACCATTTTTACCAGTAATCATTTAATTAGGAAATTCATATGTTTAATAGTAGAGAATAAATAAATCTCAACCATAAATTAACATGCTAGGATTTCCCCCACTCCATCAACTTATACAAAGATATTAAAATCAGACTTGAGGAGGTGTAGAAAGAAAATAAGTATAATTCAAGGTTCAGATCCAAGATTTATGCATTCAAAAGAGGAGGGTTTATCAACCGAATTCCAACCAAAATACAAGAATTCAACAATTCACAATTATCGATGGGCCCAATGATACTCTCACTTTCTACCGGCGGTACCAATCCTCACATCAGGGATCCATAGCCCCTGTTGGAAATCCTTCGCCAAAAATGCCCCAAATCATTATGGGTATTTCTGAATTATTATAGAAACAACTATCATCCCACTCTTTCAGGCATGAGAGTGCAAAGGATGGGTGGAGAGATAAAAAAGAAATAAGTCTAAGTTTACAACAATAATCTTTATTTTTTCCTTGGCAATCCTTTGCCATAAATGCCCCAAATCATTATGGGTGTTTCTGAATCATTACAGAAACAAATCTCATACCACTCTTTCAGGCATGAGAGTGTAAAGGTTGGGTGGAAAGATCACAAAAAAATATAAGTCTAAGCTTACAACAATAATCTTGATATTTTCATACAAGCATTGTGAAGGTGGTTAAACAAGCAAGAAGAGAAAAGTGTGAGAAAATCAGCCCTTGCTAGCCATTATCAAACATAACAAATATGGATCATTTTACCTCGCTTATATATCTTGCTTACTAGGAGGAATCATCCGAATATTGGATTGCTATGCTGAACTTGTTTTCTTCCTCTTTGCTATCTCTTGTAGCAACGACTGTCTTCTCGTCCTTCACAACCACACTCCTTGTTGATGTATCCTTCTTTTTGTGTTCTGCAAAGCTACTTTTGCCTTGTGTGTATCCTCATTTTTCCTCTCCTCCTCTTCCTATTTGTAGGTGGAATAAGGGATAATGAATGGTTTCTTTAATTGACTTGTTGGGAACTGTTTGTATTCTTTTCTTTGGTTTCTTGTAACTAACTTGTTGGGGACTATTCGTATTCTTTTCTTTGGTTTCTTGTAACTAACTAGTTGGGGACTGTTCATATTCTTTTCTTTCTTTGTAAAGTTATCTCTCTCTTTCTCTCTCTTTTCAACCATGGATCATGAGTTCAATTCTCTTCATGATCACTATAATAAAATCAATAAAGTATGTATATTCACTGTTTGCAAGTTCAATTCCTAAATCAACAATTTTTGATATTTTAGAACTCAGATTTTGCTAGATCTCAGGTTCAATTCCTGTTGAATATTCCAACATAATATCTCTCTCTTTATGATTCAGAATTGTCATAAGATGCAAGGAAAAAGTTTTCAAATAGATTCATGACACGGGCAATTCAAGATACATAATCAAATCAGGCACCTTCTTTTTCAGATCATCAACAATGTGAATTTTTCCATCGTCTTACGAGCCTTGAAAGGTCATCACGTGACCTTTTTTACAGTAATGGAGAGGGTACTTATACTCTTCTATTTTAAACTAAAAAGAGCAATACATCACATTTAGATAAAATAAAATATAAAGCTATAATATTTGCACAAAGTATCCCTGATTCATGGGTCAGGTTCCTCCAATTTGATTCATAGATCAAGTTCCTCAATATGAGCATTCATTTACATCTCAACATACCTATTTTAGCTCTTGAGGCACACCTTAGAGCATTTTCCTTTGTTTCTCAGCATCTCTATTGAAATAGAATGAAAAATATTTTGTTTTTCCATATATAATTTATTATTATTATTCTAAAACATTCCCAGTATGTATTTTAAATCATATTTCTCATGCATAAAGTATTTAAACATTTAGTCATAATACATATAAAAACATGGTCAACAAATTTATTACTATTCCAATTAGCCTTTTCCACCAAAGCACACAGACAACTTGTCAACAAAACATGCATACAAACACACAAAAGACTATTACAATCATTAACACAAAAACTCAAGGAGAAGTGGTTCGTTACAACATCCCTAAGCATTTGGGGATGTAGATGGGAAGTCTAGTATCTTGTGGATGTCTAAAATGTATTCAAGTTATCAACTACAACTGTTTTCTTTGTTCTAAAATACTTCCAAAGTGCTTTGTTCAAATTATAATGCAAATTTTTGAAATTGCTCAAGAATCAAAACTTGTATCAAATTTATCCATAATTTATTAACTTGGAAGCCAATTCAATATTGAATATCTTACACAAAGTGCTTGCTCATATTCTTGTTGTGCTCCTATGACATTCTCAAAAAGCCATTAGATCTCCAACCCAATTTAGGGATGTATCCCTACTTCTTGGCATTCCAAAGATGTGCGAAAAAAATACTATCAGTCTCTTCAATTCTGCTAACACTATCATAGGTTAATCATAATTTATGGGTGGGTTAACCATTTAGAGCACAACTCTTTGCTAAACATTAAAGGTGCTCATTTTGAAATTTAAATATAATAAAGATCTCTTTTAGAATGACATATTTAATTTGGAAGTCTTCAAAATGGTTTTCTTATTTAACTTGTATTTATTAGTAAATTTAAATAATTTATTAATTAGATAAATAAGAATAAAGTATTATGGCTACAAAAATAGAATATTGAAAATAATGATGTAATAATAATAAATTAACTAAATTCAAAAGAATCTTGGAAACTTGCTAATGAGAAAATTATAGAGAAATGAAAAAATGGAGCACAAATCCAAAAAAAAAAAAAAAAAAAACACTTCATTTTACTAACAAAACATTGAGGTGAAAACATGAAGCTAATTAATTAAGAGAACAAGAATGAGATCATGTCATCTTGGAGTTGAAAGTGGAAGATAGAATAATAGAAGGTGAAATAATATGCAACTTGAAGACAAAATATGCTAATTGTGTATGCTAATTGTGTATACTACAAATATGAGAAAATAAACATGTATTATTACATTGAAAAGAAAATGGAAAAAATTTGGTTGATCTATGTGGAAGAAGTGTTCAAGTTGTAGGAATACTAGACACATATTGTAATTAGGATTCATTGCCACTAATGCATTTTGTATAAGCTAATTTGTCTAATAGACACAATTAAGTGTTGGTAAATTTCAATGATATATTACCTCTAAAGTTTAATATCATTTTAAAATAATATTTTGGTATGTTAAAAACATTATGCATATTTAAACATATCATTTAATTAGATAAGGTAATATAGATAATATTATAATAATCATACCATATCAAATTTCAAATTACTTTTAATAGGTTCAAAATTGTAGAATAATTACACTTTTTACATGATATTGATCTAATTAGCTTGATCATAGAAGTTATAATTTAAAAATTTGAATATTCAAAGTTAAATTTAACAACATTAATGCATAAAATTTCTATATTTTATTAATTTCAAAATGTTAACTTTATGTCAACACAAATATGGCTAGGATATATCTTAGATATCATAGTCTACTTTAAACATTAAAAGTTACGAAGTGGATGAAAAATCTAATTTTGATAAGAGAAAGGTGGAAATTAAAGTTATGTTGAAAAATAAATAAAACTTTCTTTATGTTTAAGACTTATAATGAGAATTTTTCTTTTGTTCTAAAAATTAGCTAAAAAATTATATGTTGTGGCTGAGAATTTTTTCAAGTTAATAATAATGATATTTTTATATATTAATTTTTGTTTTATATTGAATAATCAAAATAGAACTAAGTACACATAATATGAATGGATATTGCATTTTTTGTATTTCTTATTGCCATTTTTAAAATGTAATCCAAGTTAAGTTTGTTAGTGTGCAAATAAACGAACATCAATTTTCTTATAAAGATGAGTTTTTTTTGAAGGATGTGTAAGCTTGAACATAGGGATTTTTTGAATGCAAAACATTGTGGGAAGTGGGATTGCCCAAATAAGGGTTCCATGTGTGTTCATTTTTTATGGATGGATTTGAGGTCACTTGAAGGAGGGATTTGAGGTTTCTTAGAGGAAGAATTTAAATAAACAACTTTATTACAAATTTTTGAAGTCTTATTGAAGAAATAGGCTTCAAGATGAAGGGATTTCTTAACTTCCAAGAGGTCCTGCTTAAATTTCCTTTATAGACATTTTAAAATCTAAGACTCTAAACATTCTTAAATAATGTTGTAACTATGATTTTTTGGCTAGGTCACAAAGATTTGAACTTGGAGTTTAAAGCTACATGCAACCATTGGACGAGGAAATAGCCAAAAACCTCCTCATCATGATGATTTTTCAATTTCTCCATGAACTAACATAGGATCTGTAATGGAATGGTATGCTTTGCATGGCTTGAACCATAGAAAGTTTTGTTTACTCTTATTCTTAAATGCTTTATTTTCTTAATGCATTTCAAAATATTTGGACCAGGTATTACAATGTTGTTATAGGTCATATGATTTTTTAGCAACGTTAATGATTAAAATTTCATTTTAGGAATTATTATTGCTAACATCATCATTTGTTTCAAAGTTGAATGTTAGGCTATAAAAAAGGGACATAGATAACTAATTAGTTTGGTAGAAATGTGAATACTTAAATAGATGTTGAATGCAAGGAGAGATAAATTGTATAATATAGATATTAGAGGAAGGCTTGGAGTGGCCTCTATTTTAGATAAGCTATAAGAATAACGTCTTAAATAGTGCAGTCATGTCCAAAGAGATTAAATAATGAGCCTACTTAAAAAGGCTGCGACATCATAGTTGTAGCAAAACCCTAAAAGAAGACAAAAAATTATGGGAAAAATAATTAAAAATGGTATGAAGAAATCATAAATAGATAAGAATCTAGCTCTTTATAGAGGCGAATGAAGAAAAAGAACTCATGTATTTGGCCCTATGTTTTTGTGTCAAGCCTAGGGGAAAGATGATCATACTTCCTTTTTATTTAAAACTAATGTTTCCTTCTTTATTGAGTCATTGAAGTATTTTAATATGTTTGACATACCACTATTAGATTCATGTTACTTAGACTAGGTAGTTTTTCTAGTATACTAAGTTCACTTCACGATATAGTTACTTATCATAAGAATTTTATGAATTTATTGTTTGGTTTTAATAATGGCTTTAGAAAATTTTTCTTTTTCATGTCTACTTCACAAAGCTTTAAGATATTTTCTGCCTACTACATTCTCTAAAATTATGATTTGACTTTTTCCAAGTCAAGTTACTATAAGTTGGACATCATTGAGACACCAAGACATTGCAATCACTAGATAAATTTTTGCAAGAGTATGGGATATCCTATCTATAAGTAAGATGCTCCATTTGAGAGTAAGATTAAGCATTGTGAAAAGAGCAAGGCATGTTAGAAACAATATACAAAACAATTTCTTTATTAGGAACATTCTAACAAAGCTAGAATGACAAAAACTAGTGCAAGTATGAGGCATCCCATTGTCTTTGAGACATCTTGGCTTGAAATGTTTCATTTTCCATCACTCAAAAATAAAAATAAAAATAAAACATGGTATTGACTTAGATAACTGTTTGCATACAAAATCTATACAAGGCATCAACTTTAATGCTTTAGATATCAAATCAATTTTGTTCCTTTTTAATCATTGAACATTTTTGTTATATCCCCTATAAGGACTTCTATAGAGGAATTAGGCTAGGGCAAGCTAGTTTACAAATTGAATTCATCCTGAATTATGCTGTCAACTTCATTTCATTGAGAATGAGAAAAATTGGGTTTCTTCATTTTTGGTTTTCAATGTATCATTTTTTTCTTAACATTTTTGTCATCTTAGAATTTATTTTAGAGAAGCTTGTACAATTCTTTGATGTTTTTGAATTTTGTGGATTGTTTTCTATTCTTGAAGTAATTATTCCTATTTTTGTAAAGATGTGAATAACCTTTTATCATCACTCCAGTTATATTCTAATAAAAAAAATTCAGTTACATGAGTTTTATTTCACCATTCACCTTTCATAATAGCTAAATCTTTTATCTATTTGTAGTTTTCTCATATCATCTTCAAATGTAAATAGCATTTTATTTGGAGTCATATTTGGAGTTTGAAAAATCCCTATGTTAATAACGGTGAACTATGCTAATAATTTCTTTTAGTTTCTTCTAAATATCTATATTTATTTCACATTTTATTACTTTCATCTATTTTATAGTTAATTTAGTAATGATTTTTTAAATAAAATAAATTTACATTCCAAAGTTTAAATATCTCCTATATTCTTAAAAAGGTTACTTTCAACTATAGGTTTAAGCTGAAAAATTTTAACTGAAAGGTGAATACTTCATTTTGTTTATAATTGTGGACTCAAGTTTATAAAGTTATCAACTCCTCTTACAATTTGTTGTTAATTTCAAATTATTGTATACTTTTTCCTTGAAGAGAGTAGTTTTGTTAGAAACCATCTAAAATATCATTCCTATAGCTTCTTTGAAATAAAAGCTAATCAACACCTTCTTCTATATTTATATTATGCAAGTTATCTCTTCTTGTAATAGTCAATATTTATTTAAGCATTCACTTTTCTACCACATAGATTCATTGTACATGCATCTTTTGTGCATCCCAATATTAGGATCATGTAAGGTAGCAAACTTGATTACTATCATGTATACTTTTATTTTTAGTTTTAATGAGATTATTTTGCTGCATAAAACACTACTAGCCTCTCTCCATTTTGACCATCCTACCTCAATCCTATTGTTTATATGTTTATCCATTTCACCATATCTTTGTTTTGACTACCTTGCCTCAATTGTCTTATATCTTTACCAATTTAACCATCTAACTAGGTAGCATAATTGTTGCAAAGACAAATAATGCTCTTACTTGTACAAAATTTTATAGAAGATGTAAAGTTAAATAATTCTTCTAATTGTATTGGTGCATGACCATTTTTTTCTAACCCAATTATGTCTTGGAATTTTCCTAGACATGTTAGGAAGTCATTATGCTTTGTATTGAGAGCTTTGTGTGTTGTAATTTGAGTATTTATCAAACTTTAGCATGGATTTCATGTAATTGCTCAATTGCAATCAAGTCAAGTTGCAAGCTGCTTCATCTATAATGCATTTTAGTATTATACTTTGAATTTAGATTCCCTAAGAGTCTCAAATTACAAGTCCATTAGAGGTTTAATATAGCTCATAATTCAAATAATTTGACTTTTATGTTGCATAGAAATAATTTGATTGAATTGGAAAAAGTCTAGAGTTTGAGTTCCAATGATGTTGGAATCTTATTAATAGGTTAAGGCAACCTTAACATGGGATTTGGCCAATGGGAAGCTTAAAGAGAACATTCAAAAAAAGAATTAAGTGAAGTTAAGACAAGTTCAAGCATTGAAGGGAAGAGTAAAGACAGATTGAAAGCATTGCTCCATATGCCTTAAGATGTGAGCATGTGTTTGTTGTATCTTGTAATTTGTGTATTATTGATTTTAAGTGATAAAGATTTTTTTTTTTGCTTTATTTCAAGAGCAATCTAGGTTAGATCTTCTTGGGTTTTTAGTGTTGTTATGTGGCTGTTGAGGGTCTATAGGAGCCTTCCATACTAAAGTTGTATCAAAGCTAATTTTTAAGGGTTTCTTATGATTTGATAGAAGGATGATCTCACTTTTTGTTGCTACCCATATAATTTTAAGGGTTTAAACATAGATTTCTTATGAGGATATGTTACTCTTTAAATGCAATACAAGATTTAGATATCCAATAGCCTAGTGAACTAGGGTAATTAGTTAATTATTTTAGAATTCTTATTTTGAGATTATGGGTATTTTAGATCATTTAGACTAAGGCATAAATTGTTGTGGGTCTCGTGTATTCTTGTCTAGATTTGAAGAATACATATTATGAAAAAAAATGTATTTAAATTATGTTGTAAGGTAGATAGCTAACCATAGAAAATCATCATCAAATCCTTTACCTACCTTAATGATTAGTGCACATTGATGTAATAAAGTTACTTTAGCTATAATATTGTCAGTATTAAGTTTTATGTGAATTTTTGAGGCTTTGGGTATCTATTTAGATCATGGAACAAAGAAAGAAGTTTACAATCCTTGAGTAGAAATCTTATGAAATTAAAAAGTACCTTTTAGAAAGCTTAGAGAGGTGTTTCACAAAGCACATTTTCAAAGGCACATGAATATTATTAAGAAAAAGATACTATAACATAGTGTAGTTATAGGCATCACAATGAAATAAAAAAAATATTAATATATTTTGATATATTGATATTTTATGTATGTGGCATAGCTTCCAATTCCATTGCATGAATAAGCATAATTCTAATTCTATGCCATGGTAGCAGGAACATCTGCAAGGGGATTGGCTGGGTGGTGTAGGGTTATTCAAATATTCCTATTTTTTCTAGTTCATCTCTTTTTCAGTTTGCTATATATATATATATATAAAGGCTTTTTGTAACTTTTTTTTGATGTAATTGGTTACAACTAAGATGTTCTCATAGAGCATGATCTATAGCTCAAAGCTTGGTACCAGCATCCCCATACTAACTTGAAGGTATGCTTCAAGCATAGATAACTTGATGTAGTATTCTCTCACAAAAGTAAAATAAAATAAAATAAAAATAAAACACCAAAATGTTCTCATAGATTCTTACATGGTGATTCCTAATGTGAAATGTATAAAAGATATCAAGGAAATTTAAGTTCTCAAGGATAACCATCCAATTTAGAAAATAGATAAGCCTTCTTTTCAATATATGATGAAACATTCTTTTTTAATTTTGACATGGATGAATTTCTAAAAGTAGTGCGTATTTTTTGTTATTGATTTGAATGTTAGGAAAAAGAAAGTGAATTCTACGATAAAGAAAGTCTGTCATAGAAGATTAGATCTCCAACATGGCGTGATGAAGATCTAAATTACATCATTGGAAATAATAAACTAAGAAAATGATAACCTTCAATTTTGAATAAAGAAATTTTAGAAGTAGAAGAAGATGGATAACCCAAGAATTTCAATTATAAGAAGATGAGGGATTGCATAGAGAGGTAAGTACTAAATTAAAGAAGTAATCATTTTTTATTTGAATCATTTCTCCCATGTGGAGACAAAGATTATATGTCTTTTAATTGTACATGCTAGTAGCATTTCTATGAGTTTGAGTTAATTATAAAAAAATAAGTAAATTGATTAATGTGATTGATGATAAGAATGGTTATAGTAACAATGGTTTTATGAATAATGTTATGAGTAGATATCGGACTATTGAGATTGGAAATGTTTATGATTTTTGTTAAGAGTTTGGATTAATGGCAAACTAAACATGTTACATTGATAATATAAAATATATAATCATGAATGTTGATAAAGATAATTGTATTAATTTATACAATAAATGATCATGTTTGATTGATGATTGTTTAGTAATGTTAACCATTACTAACTCAATAAAAAATGATGATTATTGGAAAAAGATTATGATCATTCAAACTGGTATAATATTAGAGAATGAATTGTCTAAATACATATTGAGCACTACAATTTGGTAGTACAATACAAGATGAAAAATAATATGTTGGTCTTTGGTATATATCCATAGTGGTTACTATTACAGTATTAAGTTTGTTGTGATTTTTTTCTTATCAAAAAAGCCATAATAACAGAATTTTCTATTGTTATTTCACTCATCATTAACTTGATAGTGAATAGGATTTCCTATTTATATATATTAATGAAATTTGTAGTTTAAGATGATAAATGTAAAATTGTACTCTAATTTTAAGTTGCTATCTATCATCTTAAATTCATGGTTCATCACCATTGTAATGTGTTTCATATATGAATTTATGAAGTTTTATGACCTATGGTTTGTTTGTTTTTTTTTAACTCATAATTTTCTTTTTGTTTTTCAACCTCTTTTATTCACTTATAGTTTTATTGACATCACATATCGCTAACTCAATGTAGTGATTCTACTCTTGGGATCTTGTAGACTTTAGTTAACTTTGTTCATGGTTTTTTAAAATTTTAATTATTTTGAGTTTGAAGATGATTATGTAAAGAATGTAATTTTTATATTCTTCTAGGTTATAGTTAGGATGTATTCCACAACAAAAATGAATGTAAAGAAGAATATAAATGTAAAATTGAAATAAAGAGTATGAATTTGATTTTATGAAATATTAAAATTTATTTCCAAAATCTACTTAAAAGAAAAAAATTTACTAACAAAGAGACATTCTATAACATGAGAATAGTTGAGTTGGTTATGCACTTGTTATTAAAGTATCTTTAGTATGAGGTCATGAGTTCAATTCTCATTTGCTCATTCAATGTTAGAGATAATTTATAATTTCATGAGGCTAACAAGGTACTAAATTCTCAAAAAATTTAAAGGTATTAAAGAAGAGAAAGAAGTTTCCAATTCTAAGAAAAGACAATGGAAGAAGGCTAAGATTTAGGAAATTCATGGTACTCTCAAGGAAAGCTTTAAATATTCCTAAGTACATGGAGACTAAGGAGACCATTAGTACATAAATTGTTTCTTTGTTAGCTTTGTGTACTAAAATTGTGGAATTTCTTTTTTATGAAATATTTTTACAAGTTGTTTATTCTCTTGTTCAACAACACCATTCTAGTGTGATATTATTGGGGTAAAAAATTCATTATATTTTTATGGTAAAAATTAACAAATATGAAAATATCAGATTAACCACCATAATTTATTTTTTCTATTTATTATGTTTTAAATAGAAAAAGTCATGGTGTATCCAAAGCTTTTAAAAACATGAATTAATTATTTTTAAGAACATGGAGACCAAGGAAATCACAAATATGTATATGATTTCTTTTTCAACTTTTTTTTCTACAAAACTTATAGAAACATAACATGTAATATTTATTGCATCTTTTATAGACTTTTGATAATTTATTTTCATAAAGTATTTTTCTAGCAATCTCTACAAGTTTGTTATTTAGTTAAAATATAACATTTTGTTGTGATATTCTTGTGTAGAAAATTGACAAAAACATTTTTTGGTACCAAAATTAACAAATATGTAAATATCAAATTCACCATCATGGTTACTTCAAATGGTTGTAATCTTAAAATTTTGCTTATTTTTTTAATCTTATTACACAGTTTCACAAACATGTCAAAACTATATTTTTAAAGATTAAAAAATGTACCATGTAAATCCAGAATAATCATTTGTAATGATAAGAAAATTTTTACCTTTTTTAAACTAATGATAGATATAATTATGACTAGATCCATATGCAAAAAATATAAAGGGTAAGATGTGGAAATAGTATGTTTTTATGAAAAAACTTTGGGATAATCAGTTGTGTCAATGCCCACTGATGCATCCTTGGGTACGTTGGTGCATATGCATTGACACTAATTTAATGGAAGCCTCTATAAATACACATACCATCCATATTTATGGCATTTCTGGTCATTTGTATAGTAAAGCTCTTATAGTTCTATTTCATAGGACTTAACCAAATTTTCCTTTGAATGCCCACAATGTGGAATGAGTTGATTAAATAGAGTTTTATTTGGATGCATGTTAGACTTGGACATTTTAGCATGACTACTATAAAATTAAGATTAATTCCTTTGACTGTAGCACTTGGAACAGCACTGAGGTTATGTTCAAGAACTTTACTTTAAATGCATTTTACTCTTTTGTAGTTAGGAAATTAATATTTTATTTCATAGAAATAAGTACAACCACTTCAAACATGTTATATTAATGCTTGGTAATCTTAGCAGTGTATACTTGGTATGCTCAGCAATCAACACTTGGTAATCTAATAGTGTTGGTATAGGTTCAAGATGGGTATGGAAAGTAGGAATGGATACTCTACGCTTAGGATAGTTTGGATCACTCTTAGTTCCATAAGCTAGTAAGAAATTAAATTTTTAATAACTCCACCATTTTCATATTTTAATAATAAAAAATAATAAAAACATAAACATCTTATTCCTTAATCACACTTAATCATATAGATGGAGCTAACACAAGTGATGATTAGAAAGACAGTGACCAACAACATCACGCTTAATTGTCTAGGATACTAGCCACTCAAAGATTCAATGGAGTTTGACTATATCATGTGTATGTACTTGTGTTTCATATGGTTAGGTGTAGGAAACACTTGTTGCTTATCATTAGTGCCATTTCCATGGATGTTTATTGTGCGCTAACTATTTTAGATAATTGAATCATACAAGTGTTGATCTTTTGGTATGTCAAAACCTTAGAGAAAATGGAGAATGTGGAAATGTGTTTAAAGTATTGTAGGACTAAGAAGGAACAAGTGATAAGATGATTGAATAAAAGTAAAGATAGCAAAATGAGAGTTGAGCTGGGATGACAAAATGAGAGCTAGGATGTCAAGACAAGAGTTGGGAAACAAATGAGATGTACAAGCCAAATGAAGATGTTCCAAGGACTACTATGATGTCAAACTGTCAAAGAAATGCTCTAGAGTTCAAAGTTGACTTGTAGGCTAGACATTCTAGATTGGTAGTAGACATCTCAATCCTTGTAGAGACATCTCAGCTAAGATGTATGAAGATAAACATTTCACTTTCCAAGTAGATGTCTCACGAGAATTGAAGGTTCTTTTCATTAGAAGTATCAACCTTGAATGGGATGTTCCAATTAGCCATTTCCTAGCTATTGCACAAATTTTGAGGAGTTTTTAAAACCTTAAGGGTATAAAAAAAGTGAAATTCTTAGAAAATGTTCAAGTACTCTTCATCAAATATCTATCTTTGTCTGCTCCAAATTTAATTGGCTTTATTCTTCATTAGTTTCATCAATTTTATTTTGTTCTATGAATTGAGAGCTTCATTGTAATGAATTTGTAAATTGAGTTACACTTGTTCCTTAATTTCTTGTCTTTCTTTGTAACCCTATGGGGTTGATGTGCTTCTTGTAGGAAGGCATCTTCACTGATCTTGTTGGGACCTTGAGTGGTTAAGTGTGTTTGTAGTGCTAAAACACTCCAGTGCAAAGCTTACATTTTGTAAAGGTTGTGGGATCCCTGAAACTACAATTTGAGCTTGTTGGGACATTTTGAGGTTGAGTGTGTTTGTAGCACTAAAACACTCCATGTGGAGCTCAAACTTTGTAAAGGTTGTGGTGCCCTCTAAACCACATTTATTAAGGAAAAAATTCTAGAGGTAGGTAAGGATTCTATCCTTTGAGTGTAGAGGCACCTAAGTTGAAGAACCATGTAAAAATTGTGTGTGATTTTTGGTGGCTGTAGTTGTTTTAAATTAGGAAACTTATTCAACCCCCATTCTAAGTTCTCAATTCTTAAGTAGTATCATATCCTGGTACTCTCAAGTTTAGAGCTTAACATCTTAGGAGTGAATGATGGAAGGAGCATCCTACGCTAGGCCACCAATGTTCGATGAGATCGAATTCATGTATTCTAAATCTTTGAATCCATAGAATTTGAAGTTTGGGAGTCAATTCTTGAATGATACATGCCACCCATTAACAACACCACAAAAGCTATCAAGGAAGAAGCAAATGAACATCAGATGAAAAGGATGAGTTTATATTTGATTCAAAATCCAAAAATAGTCTTTATTGTGCTTTGAGTAAATCTGAATTTAATAGAATAGCTGGGTACAAAAGAGAAAAAGAAATTTGGGAAATGATAGAAGCAACATATGAAGGAACATCTATTTTTAAATAATCTAAGCTTATAGTATTACAAAATAAGTATGATAAACTCAAAATAAAAGGAGAGAAAATTAAGGATTATTTTTATAGAGAAAATGATTTAGTTATAGCCATTCATGGGACGAGTAAATACTTGTGTAAAAGCAATGTTATCATTAAAATGATCAAAACTTTACAACCCAAATCTAGACCAAAAGTGATATCCATGGAGGAAATTAGGGAGTTTTTAGTTTTGAAATTTAAAGAATTACAAAGTGTACATATTGCCTATGAGATGAACCACATTAGCAAAGGTTCAATCAAGGAAAAGTCCATTGCCCTAAAGTCTTCATCAAAGGAGAAGGAGCCACTTAAACAAGAAGAAAATTGTGAAGATGATTTGATGCTTCTATCTAGAAGAGTTCAAAGATTACTTGCACAAAAAGGCAAAAGTGTTAATCAATCAAGCTTTAACAAATTAGTCATCAAAGCTAAGGAAAAAGGTAAGAATTTTAAAAATCAAAATATTGATACATCATCCATAAAGTGTTAGGTTTGTGGTGGAATAGGCCATGTGGCCTTTGAATGTCCAAGTGTTGGTAGGTTTTCTAGGAAGGATCAACTTGATATTGATTTGAAAAAGAACAATTTCTACACCAGTTGGAATGATGATGAACAAAGTGAGAAGGAATTTGATGATACTACAATGGATTCACATCTTATACACATGACCATTACACATGAAAATTCGACACAAATCCTTCAAGATTCTAAAGGTAAAGATGATGAAAGATATAGTGAATTGTGTAAAGAAATTATTACTCTTCACTATCTATTTAAAGAAGTATAGGAAAAATATGCAGAGAAAAATCTCTAAAATTTATAATTTATGCTCTACTTTAAAAAGGATACTCTCAAATGTAAAAGATGAGGTTTAATTACTAACCATTTGTATGAGTAGAAGTGTAGGAATACACAAGATGCAAGGACTAGAAAAAATAAGGAATAGCCTTAAAATTAGCACTACAACAAAAATTTGGAGGAAGACTCTCAAAAGAATGCTTGGACAAGTTTGGTATTGTCTAAAAGGGGAAATAAGATGAGGTTTGGTAATCCTCTCTAAATTAGAGATACCCTATATTTTTTGGTGACATAAGTGGACATGAACAAGGTTAATATCAATCATATATAGAGCAAAGTAATGTGACTAGTTGATCTTATCAATTTGAGTCTAGTAAGTGTATCTTGCAAGGTATAAAAGTATGAAGAGCAGATGAATAAGAGGAAGGGATGCCCTTTGATGAAATTAAGGGATTAGGACCCATAACTCTTAGAAATTATGAGTCCTCCTATTTTGAAGAACATGAACATGATAAAGGATGAACTTTACATGATTTTGAAGGTTCAAACAAAAATATTGATGAAAGACAAGATAAGAGATAACTGCATGATAAGGAGGTACTTTATGATGGAGGACCTCATCTCAAACTCTATTAATAATGTTCATAATATAAATCAAGCAAGGTAAGTAATGGTATGTCCTTATTTCTTCTCTTACTAGACTAAGTATAGATTAGTTTATGGTTATAAATGTTAGTATTTAGGAAATTAATTAGTAGATGCTATTGAAAATTCTTGTTTCCAAAGAAAATCTCACTAGTAGATGTAGATGATAGCATATGACCAACAAAAGGTTGATGGATATTAATGTGAAGGGTATCAAGACTCACAAGGTAAGGTCTAGTATGTTTACATCATAGTATTAAGACATACATATCTTGTGATCCAATGATGCATATACTATGGCTGTTGGAGTGTAAGATGTTAAAATATCAAATGGTTTGAAAGATGATGGATGAATATATTTTTTGATCCCTAGCTATATAAAATAATTTCAAGTGGTTTAAGTTTCTTAATCAATATTCTTGAATCCTTAGAGAAAGATCAATAAGGATTTTCTTATTAAAATAGAAATTTTTATACTTTGCTAGAATCTCTTAATATTTATCATCTTTTAAGGCACCACTAATGAGATATTTCAAGTTGAAAAGTCTCAATCTTTATTTTCATAGCTTTATAGATCTATTGATATTGATGAGATTCTAGAATGCATCTCTACAAAGGCAAGGTAACTAAAGGAAGGAAATTCAAGAAGAAGATGGATTGCAAGAGTTGGAAGAATATTAATCACTTATGTAGGGGGAGGTTGTTTTTTATATTTTGGGGCCATCAATGCTAGATAAAATTGCATTCTAAGGAGGTACTCTATGATGGAGGACCTAATCTCAAACTCTATTAATAATGTTCATGATGGAAAGTAAGTAAGGTAAGTAACAGTAAGTCCTTATTCCTTCTCTTGCTAGACTAAGTATAGATTAGTTTATGTTTATAACCTTTCAATGGAGGTCAAGAAAGAGGAATAAGATGTTCTTGATATATGATGAAGACTATTTGAAAAGACTTTTCCTATAATATGAATATAGCCTTCATAATCATAAACTGTATGCTATTATAGATATTTTAGTACTAATGGTTTATGATTCACTATTGCAAAGATAGGTTACTTGATCTTTAGTGCTCAGACTTTGGAGTTTAGCCTTTGGTTCTTGGATATTAATTGAAAGGCTTGGTTTAGTTGTGCTTTATCTTTATCTATAGACAAATAAGGGGTAACCCTTAATAAGATTTAGTATTTCATCATTAGCCCTATAAAACTTGTACTAAAGGATGTGTACTCTTTAACTGGTATCCATCACATTTTCTTCCTTAGATAAATGTCTGTGTCTTTATGGGATTATCATATAATGTTAGGTAGATATGATGGAAAGATTATCTTGCGGAATTTTATTAAGGATGTTTGGGTAGGTACTTTTCATGCTTCCCTCCTTTTAAGTGTTATCCAAAGGGGGGAGGAAGGGAGAGGGAAATTTCATGATATTGATACTGGTCATTGGTCATGCTGTGTGGTATATGATATTGATCTTTTTATATATATTAGGAGATAGGTATATGATGGTAGCTCATGATGCTACTAGTTTTCTATGTGATCTCATGTGATTAGGATCAATGGATATGAGCCTTTGCCTCATTTCCCCACTTACACTTTTTGCCACCATAGGAATATATATATATATATATTGTTAGTAATATTTATATATTTTATAGAATGTGTTAACTTATTTTCTTAATTTTTGGACATCACCAAAAAGGGGAAGATTTTTGACCTTTTTGTATGTCAAAACCTTAGAGAAAATGAAAAATGTGAAAATGTGTTTGATGTCTTGTAGGACTAAGAAGGAACAAGTCATAAGATGGTTGAATGAGAGATGAGACAACAAAACAAGAGCTGAACTAGGATGCTAAAACAAAAGTTGGAATAAAAAAAAAGTCTATAGGCTAAATGAAGATGTTCTGAGGATTGCCAAGATGTCAAAATGTTAGAGAAATGCTTTAGAGCTCAAATTTGACTTGCAAGCCAGATGTTCTAGATTGATAGCAGACATCTCAATCCTTGTAGAGACATATTAGCTAAGACATCTCAAGATAAACGTCTCATTTTCTAGGTAGGCATCTCACCAGAATTAGAGATGTTTTCAAATAGATGTCTCAATTTTGAATAGGATGTTCCAATTAGTCATTTCCTTGCCTTTACACAAATTCCAAGGATATTTTGAAAACTCAAGGATATAAAAAAAAGGTAAATTATTGGGAAATGTACAAGTACTCTTCATAAAATATCTTTCTTTTTCTACTCTAAATTTAATTGGCTTTAGTCTTCATCAATTTCAAAACTCAAGGATATAAAACAAAGGGAAATTCTTGGGAAATGTACAAGTACTCTTCATAAAATATCTCTCTTTTTCTACTCCAAATTTAATTGGCTTTATTCTTCATCAATTTCATAATTGTATTTTGTTCTATGGATTGAGAGATTCATTGCAAGGAATTTGTAAATTAAGTTACACTCTCTCCTTGATTTTTCTTCTTTCTTTGTAACCCTCTGGGGTTGATGTGCCTCTTGTGGAAAGGCATCTTCATTGAGCTTGTTGGGACCTTGAGGGGTTAAGTGTGTTCACAATGACAAAACACTACATTTTGTAAAGGTTGTGGGATCCTTGAAAACACATTTTGAGCTTGTTGGGACCTTGCAAGGTTGAATGTGTTCATAGCACCAAAACACTCGTTATGGATATCAAACTTTGTAAAAATTGTGGTGCCTTCTAAATCACATTTTTTTGTGGAACAAAGTTTGGAGATGTGCAAGGATTCTACTCTTTGAGTATGGAGGAACCCAAGTTGGCAAATCATGTAAAAATTGTGTATGGTTTTTGGTGGCTATAGTTGTTTTAAATTAGGGAACTTATTCAACCCTCCTTCTAAGTTCTTAGTCCTCAAAAAGATCATTGTAGGATAAAAAAAAATTATCATTAAAAAAAAATAATAATATTTTATTCAAGGAACATTGCAAAAAGAAACTAAAATATGTCTTCTTCTTGTAGGGCTAATTACCCACCTACTGATGATTCTACAAGGCAATATGACTAAACAAGAAGAAATGTAGATGAAGTACCTTAATAACTTAAGGTTGTCTACACCCATCAAGGTTCTTACTATTTAAACTTCACTTTCATTGACACTAGGATGAGTAATTATGATAGAGAGACCTAGAGGGTAACATTGTATTACCACCTAACTATTTCCCTTAATTTTCATGGTAAACAAAAACTAATAGACCTAGAGTACTAGGTGATAGATCATCTCTAAATACTATTAATTGATTGAAGCCCAACATCAAAAAGATAAACTTATAAAGGCTCATCATGAAGCCTCCAAGGGTAAAAGGGTTCAGTTCATATTAACATTGCACTTAGAAAATGATGACACTGAATATCTATAAGTGAAATCTCAACATGAAGGTCCTTCTTCCTTTAGTGACAATAACATGACTCATCAACAAGAAATCAAGACAAGGAAAGAGCTAGACCCACAACTATGTGGATCTCAAGGACAAGGTATCCTAGGCATTAGGCAAGAGAACAACTAAGGAACTAAAGAAGGAGAATAAGTTAAGATAACTCTCCTAGCTTTGCATATTCACCATCCTCTTCATCATCTATCTTTGACGAGGAATAATGTGATTAAAATAGAAGGGAAGATAATTAAGGGTAAGGTGGAGATGATAGAAGACCCCATCATAGAGATGGAAGAAGGAAACATGGAAAAAAAAGAGGGGCATCATTAAAAAAGAAGATGTAGTAGAACACATCATAGAAGATAGGGCCATGAGAGGGACCATAATGAATAAGATTCCTATGATGAAAAACTGCTTGCTACAAGGAGCATGATCAACGTCCATGAGATAGTTTACATTTCCATTAGGAATCAAAGGGATAGCTAAGTCAAATTGCTAAACATGAAAAATATTCCTAGATTTAAGGGAGGTTACAATGATGATTTGCAACACCATATGTAAGCCTTCCATGATGCATGTGCTTTGAAGAATATAAAAAATGATTGGTAGAATCTTAAGTTATTCCTTAGGATACTCATGAAATAAGGTTAAAGTTGGTATTGGTCCTTAGAACTAGAATTTATCTTCAAATGGAGTACAATGCCAAAGTTGTTCAATGACAAGGATTAGATATACTCTAAAGTATCCAATTTGAAAAGATAGATTTAAGAATGAAAACAAGGTAACCATGAATCTCTTGATGTCACCTTGGATAGGTACTATTGATTGCTACACTGATGGCTAGGCCATGGTTTCTCTTAGAGGGCGAAATTTGATCATATAATATATGAACTCAAAAAAAAAAAAAAAGTAGAGAGACTCTTAGCATCTATGCCTAAGGGAGATTATTAGGAATGCAGGCCCATTTGATCCAAAGGCTCATTCATTAGCTAGAAAATTAAGAAAGAGAGTTAAAGAGGAGAGAAATAATGAAGGAGTACAATAAAGATTCCTCCATTTACATGTATGTCTTTGTGTTTCAGAGAAGGAAGCAACATTGGATGAGGTCATACAAGAAAGACCTTGCCAATTCAAAAATTTGTTACTAAAATATCAGCTAAGGTGGATATGATGTAAGACTTTCTAGATGAGAAGTTTCAAACAACACTGAAAACCATGAAGAAGAAAACATAACAAGGAAACAAAGACAAGGATAAAATAAGAAAAGATGATGTAGTAAAGGAAGACCATCATAAAAAAGATAATGCTATAGTAGTAGATGAGATTGTAGATTTAGACATAGATAATGAAGGGTGAAACATTTGCTAATATAACCATCCTAAGGAATGTTACATAACTCTATCATACTAACAAGAATATGGGATCTATGCCTTAAATCTAAAGCTTATTAGAAGAAAACCACCTAGAAGGTTACCTTATTTGCAAGGCAACTATAAGTAATAGTTCCATCAATAGCAATATTATCCAAGTGGAATGTTACCTCAACCTTAATATTACTATCATCAATGGAAAAACCCATAATGTTGGGGGAACTTACTACCAACCCATTTCATATGGCTATTATGTCCAACAACCTATGTCACTAAATGGCTCTATGGGTTAAACTTCTTTTCATCATTACTATCCTCTTGAATATCATCAATTGACCACTCCACATGTTGAATCTCCTACCACATATACTCCTTATTACTCTTAGTAGCACCATATACCTTAAACATCCACTCCATTACCACTTGAATTGCCTATGCAAGGAAAAATACCTTCACAATCCCAACAATTTAATGTCACAAGAGCAATAAGCTTACAAGTAAATGAAAATGCAAGTGGTTTTGAGCATAAGCCTAGGAAAAGACCAATTTTCAAGACTAACAATCCACATAAACCATCATAGGTATCTATATATTCCTTTGAAATTTCCTAAGTAATGCCTACTGAGCTTCCTTCAAATCAAAGATGTTAAAATGTTCAAACTGTCATATTAACTCATGCAATTATAGATTGGATAAAATTAGGATACCTTTGCAGGAAGAGAAATGATCCTAGAAGCTCCCTAATCTATTTTCAAATTACCAGGAATGATCTATGAAAATATATATTAGACTTAGGTTCTAATGTGAATTTAAATTTTCCAAGAGATATAAAATATATGAAACTTACCTTTAGTTAAGAAATGTAATATTAGGTTAGAGCTTGCAGACTAATGCATTACTGTTCCGTTGGGATTGGTAGAAGATATCATGATCATTATGAGTGGATGGTAATACTTAGTATACTTTCTAGCAATCCACATGGATAGTTATAAGAGAAACTTTCTAATCATTATGGAGAGGGCTTGGCTAGGTACAATTGATGTCAAGTTGGGAATCAAAGGCCTCTCCTTGGAAATCTCCAACAAAAATGAATTTGTCAAGATAGAGAAGAAGACAATCCCATGCATCACATCTAGTGACACATGGTAAAATTGCATGTAGAAAATATGGACAATTAAGAGCATGTTTATTATAACATGCAAGATGTATGTTAAAAGCACCAATATTCAATGGTGCTTATATGTGGTAGTCACAAAATAGGAAGATACCTAGTGGCTAACTATAGATAATAGCTTTAGTTCTATAATGTACATGGAACTAGTAGAAATTCTCACAAGTGCACATAAAGATAAAATGGATGAGATGGAGAGGATCTAGAGTTAACTCTTTAAAGAAAAGCATAGGAAATAACTAGAGATAGATTGATAAGAGTTGGAAATCCTTGAAACTTCTAAATTGATGCTGTTATAATTAAAATCCTTACCAATATCTTTAGAGTATCTATTCTTAGACAATGAGAAGTTAGTAATCATAAATGTTCAACTAACCAAATAAGAGAAGTGAAAGTTGTTGAAAGTAGTTAATAAATCATTAACATTATTTTTTGGTCATATGAGGAGATAACAAGAATAGATCAATGCATATGGCATCATTATATCTACATAAACTATACTATTAAACCTAAGAGATAGTCACAAAGATGGTTAAATTCAAAGCTAAAACATGTTGTTAAGAAGGAAGTAAATAAACTTCTCAAGGCTAGGTTCATTTATCTAGTGGTAGATAGTTAGTGGATAAGCCTAATTTTTAGTCTACCAAAGAAAGGAGGGTAATGGAGGGTCTATATAGACTTCAAGTTTTTAAACATGGTCACTATTAAAAGGTCATTTTCCATTACCATTTGTGAACTAAGTGTTGGATACTATTGTAGGGCACAAATACTATAATTTTCTAGATGCATATAGTGGTTAAAATCAAATCCAAATTGCTTCAAAAAACTAGGCCAAAACAACTACAAGTTCGTAGGAGACTTCTGCATATAAAAGATTTCATTTGACCTATGTTATACTCATGAAACCTTTCAACATCTACTCCTTGACATCTTTTAAGTAATATGGTAGTTATGTGAAAGTTTTTATGGATGAATTCTCCACCTATGATGCTAATTTTGAATAAGCATTGGACCATCTTGAGTAGGTACTAAAATGCTATGGAAATAAAGTTGTGGCTTAATTGGCAGAAGAGCCATTTGATGATCTAGAAGGGCATTATCTTGGAGCACCAAATTTTAGAAAAAGAAATTGAGGTGGACCCTAAAAAGGTAAGGATCATTAAAGAAATTACTAGATAATCTTAAATAGCTAAGGATGTGAATTCATTCATTGGACATATTGGTTACTATAGGTATTTCATTAAAATTTTTTTAAAAATCATTAAGCTTCTTGTTGAGCTTACTAAGAAGATGCAACATTTAAATGGACCAAGGAGTGTGAAAAAACATTTTAGCACTTGAAGTAAAAGCTCATAGAAACACCAATTCTATGTGTACTTGATTGAGTCAAACCCTTTCATATTATGATAGATGCATCCAACTATGCATTGGGAGTAGTGCTTATATAAATGGATAATAAAAATATCCATACTACATCCATTATACAAGCTATAGAATTGTGGGTTCATAGCTTAATTACACCACTACAGAAAAGGAGTCCATGATGATGATGTATGCTCTTGAGAAATTAAGGTACTATGTGTTTTGATACTTCATTTTTATGCACACTGATCATAGTGCAATTCACTTGCTCATGAACAAGATAATAGTGAGCCCCATGCTATATAGTGGTTGGTGATTCTATAGGAGTTTGATATAATAATGATGAATAGAAAGGGAATTGAGATTGCTATTATCTATTATTTATCTTATTTGAAATGGGATAATATGGTAGATGAAGAGACTTTATTTGATCAATTTCCTGATGAGCTTCTATTTGTTAAGGTAATTGAAGTTCAAACACCAAGGGTTACAAACTGGTATAATGAATTCCTCTCCTATCTACTCATGCAAGAGACCCTTGTAGAATGGGATCATAGGATGAAGTAGCAATTCCTTCATCAGGTAAAACACTACCTCAAAATAGAGAATAACCTTGATAAAATCTATGCTAATGACCTAGTATGATGGTGTGTACCTGATACAAGTTAACTAAGAGTTCTTTTGGATGCTCACGAGGACCTTTTTGGAAGCTACTATGCAAAATGGATAATGACCATAAAAATTATAATGGTAGGATATTTTTTGCTGATGATCTTTAGGGATGTCCACCATTTTACCTATTTATGTGAGTAATGTCAATGAGACAAAAGGATGACAAACAAGATGGAAGGGTTGTAATAGTGGATACAATTATCAAAGCCTTTTAAGCTTTCAGAGATTGATTTCATGGGATCCATCACTTCCATGTCTAACAAAAAATATTACATTATTGTTTCCACTAACTATTGTATTAAATGGGTTGAGGCTAAAACTGCTAATAACTATACTTCTTCCACTATAGTGAAATTCTTTTAAGAATAAGTGGTAAATAGGTTTGGTATGCCTAGGGCACTAATTTTTGACAATGAAATTGATTTCATATGTGCTACCATTTGAAAGTTAATACAATCCTTAGGGATGAAACATACAAGTATAACACCTTGTCACCCTCAAGCCAATAGTCAAGTTGAGGTAACCAATATGAAGACTACAAGAATCTTAACGAAGACTACAAGAATCTTAACGAAGACCATTAGCAGATATAGGAAATATTGGAGCATTAAAAGCAATGATGTCCTATGGACATATTGCTTATTATGAAAACTTTCTATAGGCTCCTCTCCCTATGAGTTGTTGTACAAAAATTTAAATAAACTCCCAATTTAAACTGAACTTCATACACTCACAACTTCATGTGATCTTGATTAAGAAATCAATCTAGCACAAAAAGAAAGATTGATGATACTCAATGTGCTAGATGAAAGTTGATGGGTAGCCCTTATGATAAACTAAATGCATAAGGCTATAAAAAGAAATGACATGATGTATGAATATGAAGAGTTAAATTTAAATTAGGAGACAAGGTTCTCTATTGAAGTCCCATGCATGTGCCTTAATGAACTAAGTTCTACATATTGTGAATAGGATCATACATTATACAATCAAATTTTCCTTCTAGGGCTATGATGATTTACCACCCAACAAGCCCTCAAAATAACATGCTTGTGAACATCCAAAACCTAAGGCCTTTTATTGACTTCCAAGTAACCAACCACAACTACAATACCTTAACATAAGGTTAAGCTAACTCCATTTTTCAAATCTCCTCCTTCCAATGTAGTCATGGAGGAGAAGAACATTTACCATAATACCTTGGAGAGGATGAAAATTTTTTCTTTATTTTTGTTTTACATCATTTTTAATATGTTTTTTTTATTTTCTTTACCTTTATATATATATATATTACTTTTACTTTTATTTGACTTTACTTCATCTTTATGTTTCAATTTACTTTATATTTTTTCATCTTTTCTTTCAATATCCATTTTCTTTGATTGCTATTGCAAATTTTAATGATTACTAAATGTAGTTATCAAGATTGTAACCATTAATATAGGTCAACTTTGCTTTTGGATTATGCTATTTACTAATGAGTTATTAGTTTTTTGATGGTACCAAGTAGTGAGCTCACACCATCCACTCATTCCATCTATTTCATAGGAAGATTTGTATCATGGTAGCATGATCATTCTTTAACACTAAAACTAAAAAGTAACATGTGATCTCATTACTTAAAAAACTAGGAAAAAAGCAAGTAGAAATGGAAAAGAGAGTGACCTTAAGAGGATTTGTTGAGTTCTCTTCTTGACTTCCTTCTTGACTGCAATGACTTCTCATAAAATGATTTATCATTCCTTCTATAATCCACAAAAGGAAGTATGTCTCTGTAAAGTATGGATTCCTTTCAAAAAAAATAAAAACACACATCTCTAAATATCTCTTGGGATACAAGTATTAGTTATGGGGCTGAAAAGACATGTTACCCATGCTTGAAGGCATTCCTCTAACTAAGGCTTAAATTTCTTCCTCAAACATCTCTAATCACTTCCTTCTTCTCTCTTCTTCTTTTTCTTAGAGTGGTGACCATTCTTTGTGGCTTTTGTAGACTCATGATAGTAGGAAAGAAGGAACAAATCAATATGAGATCACTACTAATGCTATGAACTTGATATAGACTTGGAATGGATTGCTATCTAGATCATTCAAATCATGCATTTCACAAAGGATCTCTTGCGATTATGATTTGGGTTCTTCTCTCTTGTTTTTTCTCTCTCTCAAAGATTTTAATACTCAATTATTTCACCTCATTATCTCATATTATAAAGATATGCTAATTTTCATTTTGTAGAATCACCATTCATCATCTGAGGTGCCTATGGACTCCTTGTGATGGGGTTATGTAAGGTTATGTTTAGACATTAGCTTGCTTTGGGGAGGATCCACTTAGCTTTGATTCTCTTCAGTTTAAATCCCATAATGCTAGGCCTCAATTTGATTATTGGTAATCTTGTCACCCTCATCATCCAATTTTGTGCTTATTTTATTTGAGGAAACATATTCTATTTACACATTCCACATGCTCAATTTGCTTCAGTTCATGAACCAAAACCTCATAAGATGTTTTTACCTTGGTTCTCTATCTTTTTAACTTCCATTTAAATCTTATTTTATCCCTAAACTCTTTAATATTCCCTTTGAATTCTAGTTGGAAAAAATAATTGTGAATGGCTGCACTAATGCATTCTTTTCAACACAATTAGATACATTGATGTATCCTCAATGCATGCTCATCAATGTAGTACAAAAAAATTATAAATATGCACAATAATTTTTCATTTTTTTCTCATTTTTCCTCAAATACCAGGATTTTTTCATAAATTTTCAAAGCCCAAAACTGTCCTAGAGCCATAACTTCCTCACTACTTGCCTATTTTCATCTATTTTATAATGCTCACACTTCCAAAAATACACACCATCATGAGGGCATCAACACTAGCTTTGATAAGAATTTTTCTAACATCCTAGATATTAGGTATTAAAAAATATTAAAATAATATTTCCAAGAACTAATACCCAAAGTTAATCTACTATGAAGTGAAAATAAAATAATAAAAGAATATTCTCATGCATCTGTAATCACTAAAAAGGAGGGCTTAACTATATAACATTTCAAATTTTCACCAAACTTAACCTAATCAAGTGATTGATAGGTATGTATACTTAAGAGGATTATATCAACACAACTAATCCAAGGTTATTTTTATGATTATAGATGGTGTCAAAATGAGAACTGCAAATAGGAGGATAATCACAACCTAGGTAGAAATAACTTTGAGAAGGAAGAGGACAATTGCAACAATCACAGCAACAACAACAACCCCTAGGATAAGCCATCAATGGGACTCATCCTACCATCTCCTTTTGAGAAGAGACTAAGGTGGGATGTTTTCATTATATTTCCACTGCAGAGACTAAGCAATTTAGGAAGGATGAGGTTTCAAGACCTAGATCCAACCTAGAAGTCACTCTCACCAAGGATTTCCTAGAAAAGGTCTAAAGTAAGGAAGTTCAGAGCTTTATGCTTTAAGAGTTGAACTTCAAATCCATTTTGAAGTTAGCAATGAAGAAGGTTAGGACCTAGTTGTAGGTGTTTTGACTATGAACTATTCTCTTCAAAAATGAAGAATGGTACATGAAAGAGACCTATCTCTTATAGAATAATAGTCAAAGAGATGCCATGGTCAAAATCAATGATATCATCATCTCCTATTTGGTTGAGGCTATAGCAGATGCCCTTGGGTTTTCTAACATCAGGGGAAAACTGGTAGAGATATTTACCTAAGAGGATGCTAAGACAAAGAAAGAATTGATACAAAAATACTATGGAGTGGACCGTAAGGAGTACAAAACACTTACCAAAGTATAAAGAGCCTACTTCTAAATCACAACCTATCATCTCAATACCATGGTGAGGTCAACCAAGGTGAGTACCTTCTCTGTAAGGGCATGTGTAGCTTTGAGTTGAAAGTTATAGGTTAACCTTCTCTAATTTATTTTTCTAAAAATTAAAAAGTAGTTCAAGAAAAATAAGAAGGATAGGAGTATACTCTCTTTTTCTTACTTAATTAGAAAAATTTGTAAAAGGGTAGGAATAGTCCACTATGCTAATGATGTCATCTATAAGGCTCCTACAACATCATGGTAGAAGATGATAAAGGATAAAGATCATGTCAATCTTTCAAACGAAGAAGAACTAGCACCTCAACTACCACTTGTAGTACTAGAGGTGACTTCTTAAATGGTAGTAGCTACTGAATGCCTAAGAAAGCTTAAGAAATAACAACTATAACAACAAGCTTTCAGAGATGGTGGTGAATCCTTAATGTACTGTCCAGCCATGAGCCATCTCAATAAGGTTTCTAGGATCATTAGATGATTAATGAATTAGCCTCAGTAATTTTTACATAAAGGGATTAGGTGCCTATTCCCACCAATCTTAATTTTAAAAAACTTGTTGTTTTCATTTTGAGATAAGAATTTCCAAAATTCTCTAGGACTGGAGAAGCCTTTGCTATCATGCTAGAGATGGAATGAGTAGTAGTCCTAGTTATGTCACACAAGCACTAGGAGACTGTAGTGGAGATTGTAACAAATAGAATTGGAGAAGCCTTAAGTGCTCATATGGTATCTATTGTTAATGTTACTTTCATCATGGACATCCAAATGTCTATACGAGGAAGGAGCAAATGAATAAGTGTAAAATAATATGAAGAACTACTGAATCTTGCTCTTGTGGAAGATATTTTAGCCACCCAGTCATAGTTTCTAGAGTTAGGGGACAAGTTCATCATCACTAATGCATAAATCAAGGAGGCCACCACTACTAATTGATGGTTGGTGGCAATGGTTGTGGAACTTAGAGCCTACTTGTTTGATTCATCCATTCTTAAGCTTGAGCTTATAAGGGATGAAGCATTTTAGTAGCTTTAACAAAAACTCCAGAAGGTCAATAATATTAATGAAATGGTGGTCTTTGATGCATCACTATTAGAAGTAATGATAAGTTCCTATAGCTGTGACCTTCAATATATATTTAAGAAAAATCTTGTACTAATTCAAGAAAACCACCATCTATGAAATGTAAAATAGTAGAAGCATCCAATGATCGAATACATCCATTAGTAGTAGGGATATTAGAAGGTTGGATACTAAAAATAGTAATATCTCAATAGATGAGGTTTGTTCCCTTTACTAAAAGATGGTCATTGAGATTGCCACCTTGAAGAATGAGGTCTTCAAATATAAAAAGTGAATAAACACTACATGAACTAGGTTGGAATGCTTAAATAAATCAACAAAAAAGAAATCAGATTGGAAAATATGAAGGTAAAGAAATCCTTCTAGTAAATCCAACAAAAATTTGATGTATGATAGTCTATCTTTGATGGTCTTAACACCCACAACTAAGCTAAAACCTACTTAAAGGAGTTACAAATTGAGGGTATGACTAAGTACATGTAGTTAACCAACCTCCAAAATGTAAACTTGACAATGCTAATAGCAGAGAGGTTAAGATTAGAGCTTGAGAAGCAGGTGGCTAGCTCCTATCTCCTCTATGAGGAAAAGTTCAAGCTTCACTAAGAAACCAAGTAGAAACTTAAAGTGGCTAATGCAAAGTTTGAAGTTCTCAAGAGAAAATCTAAATATTAGAGATCAATTATTGAGAACCTAGCTAAGAGAATGAATGACTACTAGAAACTATAAAACCTTATTTGCACGTTTGACAATGAATGTAAATCGATCATAGTATAGTTTATCAATATGAAAGAAATGTTTTCAACAATGCCCTATCCATGAAATGTACTAGTACTAGCAAATCTAGGAGAAGCCACCTAGATAATTACTTATTCATGCATCAAGGAGGAAAAGATGAAGACACTCTTGGATGCCTTCAAATTTCTGGAGGTAGTAGCAAGATAGCCCAAATCACCAACAAGGACAAGACATGATGAGGAATTCTCTAAGCTATATGAGCATTCACCTCTAGGAATAGTGTAAAGACCTCATCCCAATCCATCCCATCTAGCTAGTGCCTACCAATTTGTCAACATGTCTAGATTTTTTCATAATATATAACTTTTTGTAACCATGAAAATATTTTGTAATATGGCACTCAAATTTTGTCTACTATTGTAGTCAATTAGTTAGTTTATTATCAATTTAAAACTTTCCCAAATTTTGTAAATAACTTGTTCATGTTATTGTTCATTTGAGAATGAGTTTTTAGTTAGTTTTAAGGATACTATGAAGTCTAAGTTAGTTCATTGCAGACATAGCCCCATCGATGCATCCTTGGATGCATTGGGACTTATGCATTAACACTTATTCGTCTCAAGCCTACATAAATTTACACACCATCTACATTTATGGTACCTATCATCATTTGTGTAGTGAAGCTCTTATAGTTTACTTTTGTAGAACTTAGAAATTTTTTTTTGAGTGACCGTAGTGTGGATTGAATTGACTGAATAGAATTTTATTAGAACACATGCTATACTAGGATACTTCTACATGATAGCAAGAAAATTGAGATTAATTCCATTCATTGAAGCACTTAGAATAGCACTTAGTTTATTTTCAAGCATGATGAATCATTAATTGGATGGATTATCTAAAAAGAAGTCAATTTTTTATTGATTTTGATATCTTGGCTCCAATATCTAGGCCCTATCGATGAGGCCCTGTCAATGCACTCTATTATGTCGACACAACCTATTGATGTAGTTTCTATATTCATCTATAAATATGTGCTCACAACCATGTTTATGCAATTATTTGGTTAATAGAGTAGAAAAAGTCTTATAGTTTTATTTTGTAATCTTAGAGAATAGTCAGTGAGTGCCTACAGTGTGGATCTGAGTCAATTGTACGATCTCTTATTTGAGTGGCAATGTACCTAGACACATTCCATGAATGATAATAAGATCAAGATTGATTCTTATTCATTGTAACACTTTGACTTAGATTAAATTTACTTTTAATGTAATTTATATTCCATGTACTTAGTTGATATTTACATTTCCATGCATGTTAGTGAATTGGAAAAATGAGCGTGACAATTTCGAGCATAAACACGTATTCACTTAGTAATCCCAGTAGTGTTATTGCTTGGTTTGCTTAGTAGCATAGCACTCAGTAATCCTAGTAGTGGAGACATGGATTTAGGATGTGTACGACAAGGTGGAAATGGACACTCATTGCTTGTAGGCTAGTTTAGAATTTACTTTCCATTGTTAATTAGTTTAAATAATTGATTTGTTTATTATCATTAGGAGTAACATAAGGTTGCAACAACATCAAGAATCATATGCATGACTTTGGACTAAACCATACATGACAAAGCTACCACTAGTTCAAGTGGAAAGGCAACGAACTGTGATCAAGGCATAATGACCTAGATGCCACAACTAGTCCCATCCATAGAATTTGATTGGATTGTGTGTGAATGCTTGTGATTCATATGGTTGAGTGTAGGAGGTACCTTGCCTTTCATCATTGGAACTATTGTCGGGGATGGTGCTAGTTATCTAGATTAGTTATATCATACACGATCACTATAAATGAATTAGGGAACTATCTTTGAGAAAATACTAAGTCACACACATCGTACACTAGTAATAATGTTTCTTTTACAAGGAGGTGATAATGCATCATGTGAAGAGAACATTCATTGGAGAACCAATGAGATATATATTGAAGAAAATTGGAGTGACCAATCTCATGCAAGGATTTCATATGTTCATGACCACCTTGACAATACTCAAAGACTACATTCACCTAAGTTAGAAAATCCTAGAAAAGATTATGTAAGTCCTAGACTAGGGGAGGCCTAAAGGACTAGGACCTCCTCAAAACCTAGAAAAGATAAATCAAGGGACCATGGGAGAACTATAGTAGCCATGGAAATTCTCCTAGTTCCTCATCTTCCTCTTTCTCTTAAATGTCTAGTTTTGACAAAGATCAATGTAGTTATAGAGACAAAGCTCTACTATGAGGTTGAAATAAGGGTAGAAATCAAAACCACGGGAAAAATCAAAGACCTCAACATGAACATAGCTAAAACCATCACAATCAGGCAAATAGAAATAGCAATTTTCATCATGCCACATCTGATGATGATGAACCCTTGTTGGCTACTAAGAGCCTGATGTAGATCACATAGGTAGTTAAGATCCCCCACAAGCATCATAGGGAAAGTCACATAAAAAGGCTCGATATGAATAATATTTTCTAAATTTGTGGAAGGCTATGATTCTGATCCACAACATCACTTACAAGCCTTGCACGATGCCTATGCCTTGCAAAATATCAAGAATAAGTGGTAAAAGCTTAAGCTCTTCCCTAGGATACTAATAGATGAAGCTAAAAGTTAGTATAGATCATTGAAACCAAGTTACATCCACTAGTGGTCCACAATGGTATAACTTTTCAACAGAAAATACCAAACCTATGCAAGAGTGTCCAACCTAAGTAAGAAAATCCAAGGGTGGAAGCAAGAAAATCATAAACCCTTGGATGTGGCCTTGGATAGATACTATTCCCTCCTACATAGATGTCTTGCCCATGATTTATTTCAAGAGGAGCAACTTTTTCACATCATAGATGGGCTTCATAATGAAATGAGGGAGACCCTTGGGATGTATGCTTAAGGTTGATTATAGAAATTAAAAGCCCATTAGATACAAAGGCTAATCAAGTAGGTGACGAAAGAAGAAGAAGAGCTATGTAAATGAGAGAATGTTAAGAAATATCATTGGGACCCAACTCTTCAAAGGAAAAGGGTCCATATCTACGATGAGGAAAAAGAGGTAGCTCTCAATGAGATGATTTCACAACAAACCTTACCACTACAAAAATCTCTTGATGAACTCCAAGTAAGGCTAGATAGGATGTTAGAGTGGATAAATGAAAAAGATACAACTTTCGTAGAAATTGTAGAGGAGAATGTAACACAAAATAAATTAGGTGATCACAATAAATGGAGGAAGAAGAACCAAGAAATAGCTAGGAACACTTATCGACAAATAGGGAAAATGACTATAGAAGAAGAGGCTATAGACTTAACCACAAAAGAAGATGATGAATGTGACATCTACCTATATGACCATCCAAAGGGCTATTGCCCAATCATGTTACATCTACATGAGTATTGGGATTTTGCATTGAGTCCCAAGTTTGTACAAAAGTAAACACACAAGAAATGACCTTTCTCACAAGGTAATTATAGATAGTTCTACAACCAATTGTACCATCATAGTGGACTTCTTACCAGCCTCAACACTATCATCCAATGCAGTGGCAAAACCCATAGTCATGGGAGAGGCCATCATGAAACTAGCACTACCCTTACTACTAGCTAAACCCATATGAGTATTATGTTCAACAACCTATTTTTCCCATTGGTTCTACTTCCTCTACTTCAAATTGCTACTACCTCTCTCTTGAATATCATCAATTAGTGACATCTTTTGAAGGATTACCACCTCACACCTCTCATCGTTCATCATGTCCTCAATATTCTCATACTTTCCTCCACCATATCTCACCACTAGCAACATAGGAAGGTTCAAAACCACGACATCAATGAGAGAATGCCACTTGTGCTATGAACATACACAAAAATGATAGTGCTAGTAGATCTCCACAACAATATTGAAAATGCCCTTTCTTTAGAATAGTTCCCATGCATAAGCACAACACTTGTGGACCTACTAACTTGTCCAAACTAGCACAATGCCAATAAAGTGCAACATCCTTCCTTTCACAACCAATGTCCTCCAATCATACACAAAGGAAAACATCCATCATTGTTCTAGCACCTAATAGAAATGATGAACCTATCACTATGGAGAGATAGAAGAATCTATGAATCACTACTAATAGTAAAGGATGCAATTCTAGGCTAGAAATTCAAAATATTAACACAACTCATAAGAAAGTTTAAGTGTAGTTGTTTGAGCAAAAACCACTCTACGCAATAGCCACTAAACTAAAAGACACCCAATGGCTTGAAAATGAGAATATAATATTGTTTCAAAGATGCATGGAGGCAATTAATCTACTTATTAGTTCTAAACTTAAGAAAATGGACCAAATAGAGAACTTAGACATAGATATATTACACTTTGATTATACACCAAAATAAGATATTAAACATGGAGACCTAGGAATTAAAATAGAAAATCAAGAAGAAGAAGAAAATACATTTGGACCCCCAAAAATGGAAATACCTTCAAGTCCAAATGAAGATATGTTTCCAAATGATCCAAACAAGACTATCACCAATGTTAGATGTGCTACCATGTGATTAATTACATTAGTAATAGTGATAGATTGAAAACCAGTGGTGTATAACTAGGGAATTGTGTAGTCCATCTTCTAATTGTGCAGCCATAAGATTAGTCATGGGGGAGATGCTCCATCCTAGTTCAAGAACTAATAAGTGTTTTTCGCCTTTTTTTTATTTTACAATTTTTTATTATTTTCTTATTTTCTTCAAAATTTTTTGATTCTTAATATGTTTTCCATTTCTTAATATTTTTATTTTCTTTATATTTTTCTCTTTTTTTGGGTCATTTCCTTTATGTTTTATGAATTTTCTATTTCTATTAATAATATTGCCAAGTCATGATGCAGAAGTTAACACTATGTGTTGGGTTTTTGTGCTATTCTATCAAGATGATTGGGTAAGTAATTGTGTAAAGCAGTGAGACCACCTCATCCATCCCTCCAATTCTCTAAATAAAAGATCTTTTTCATGGAAACAATTTGGTTCTTATTTCATGTAACTAAAATTAATCAATGATCATTGTACCTTGAAGAAAGAGGGAATGACCAAGTGGGAATGGTAAGTGTGTGACCTCAAAGGGGACTTGTTGGATTTTCTTTTTGTCTTCCTTTGTGTGATTTATGACTCCTCTTGGAACAAATCATCACTCCTCCATTGACCAATAAAAAGGAAGCTTTGTCTTTGCATGGTGTGGTTGCCATTTTAAAAAAAAAAAAACTAGAGAAAAATAATAATAATGGAAATTCAAAGCACACCCCTTAGACACAATAATGGGCTATAAGCATGGTTATGGGGTTGGAAAGACATATTACCCATGCCTGAAGGCAGCCCTCTAACTAAGCCCCTTCCTTCCTTCTTCTCTTTTCTTTTCCTTTTGGAGTGATGATTATTCTTTGAGGTGGTTGTGGACTCATGGTGGTCAGCTAAAAGAAACACATCTATGTGAGGTTACTATTCATGGTATGGACTTGGTTTGAACTTGGAAGGATAGGTATGCTGATCATTTTAATCACAATTTTCACAAGAACCTATTGTGAACATGGTCAAGTACCTTACATCCCTATCTCTGCAATCCCTTCTCATCCCATTATTCACCTCATTATTGCATGTAGTTATGAGCCTTTTGGTTTTGTGTAGTATATTGTAACATCCCAACCATAGTAGTTGTGTGTTGTTTGGAACAAAGACATGGTCTACATTTAACTTTTCGAGTGCCCACTGACATATATAGCAATGGTTATGTAAGGGCATTATGGTAGGAGCCTGATTTGGGAAGGATTCACTTGCATAACTTTTGTTGATCATGGCTTTGAACTAACCTTCACATCTTCTAGAACATCAGTGATAGTTTCTCTGAATTTATGCATAATTTTGGGACTACTTCTCATCACTTTCAATTAATTTTTTACTTTTTCCTACTTTTTGTTAAAATATCCTTCAAGTTTAATATTTCTTGGTCATCTTCTAAATCAAACCTTTGGTTTCAATTATTTGAAAACTTGTATGCATCCGAAGTTACACTTATTAGTCATGGGGGCTAGGGATGCCCACTTTGAAATTTTTCTAATATCCTATTTTTGAACATCATGGTAACTAATCATAATTTATCAAAATAATGTCAATAGCTTGATGATTTTAGTTACCTCATAGCCTTGGGCATAGTATGTTGTCATCACCTTGTACTTAAATGAAAACTAAGGGATCCAAAAAGGGTTAATTATTAAGAAAAATTTACCAAAACTAATGTTGATCCTTTGGTAACTACAGGTGATGCTAAAAGAAATGCCTAAGGAAGAAGGTTTTTTGCCAAGCATGAAATGAAGCCAAGAGGGGGCCAACAAAGGATATGCCCATGGACAAATCATAGCACATATAAGATAGCATCTTCAACATCATATGTTTGCTATATCCATGGGATGATGAGAAGAAATCTCAATTCATCCTTCAAGAATGTTCCACATAACTAGAGAAGCATCAACATAACAATCTAGGTTAGAAGTCTACCACTGCTAGCAGCATCAAGAAGAATCATCTTCATTAAATTCTTGAAGACCTCTACAAATTTTGTAATAATCAAAGTCTATTCAGTCTTTTTGTCACTTTATCATTTTGTATGCATCCACTTGAATAAAATTTTTTAATGTAGCACTCAGAATCAATCAATAGTTAGCAGCAGTCAATAATCCCATCATTGCCAATTTTTTGTAAAGAAAGCTCAATCCTATCTTGTTAACTTGAGGATGAGTTTTTATTTAGTTGTGGGGTAATGATGAATCATTAGTTTACTGGGATATTTGAAAAAAGATCAATTTTTGGTCAATTCTAATATCTTAGCCTTGATATCTTGGCTTTGATATCTAGGCCCCATCAACATGGCTTCGTTGATGTAGTCTATTACATTGATGCGGCCCAATCGATGTAATGTCTATTTTCATCTATAAATATGTGCTCATAGCCATGTTTATGCAATTGTTTGATCAATAGAGTAGCCAAAATATTGTAGATTTATTCTGTAATCTTAGAGAATAGTCAGTGAGTGACCACAGTATGGATCTAAGTCAGCTATACAACGTCTTATTCAAGTGGCAATGTACCTGGACACATTCCATGAACAATAATAAGATCGAGATTGATTCTTATTCATTACAATAATTTGACTTAGATTAAATTTACTTTTAATGCAATTTATATTCCATTTACTTAGTTAATATTTATGTTTCCATGCATGTTAATGAATTGGTAGAATGAGTGTGACTAGTTTCGAGCATAAACACATATTCACTTGGTAATCCCAGTAGCATTATTGCTTGGTTTACCTAGTAGCATAGCACTTGGTAATCCCAGTAGTGGATACATGTGTTTAGGACATGTACAAAAAACTGGAAATAGACACTTATCACTCGTAGGCTAGTTTAGAATTTACTTTCCATTGTTAATTAGTTTAAATAGTTGATTTCTTTATTATCGTTAGGAGTAGCATAAGGCTGCAACAACATCAAGAATCATATGCCTCACTTTGGACTAAATCATATGTGATAAAGCTACCACTAGTCCAAGTGGGAAGATCGTGAACTACGATTAAGACATAACGATCTAGATGCCACAACTAGTCCCATGCACAGAATTTGACCGGATCATGCATGAATTCTTGTGATTCATATGGTTGGGCATAGGGGGTACCTTGCCGCTCATCAAAGCACTTTACTTTAAATTCATTTTACTATTCTACACTTAGGAAATTAATATTTTATTCTATAACAAGGAGAGTATAACCACTTCAAACATGTTATATTAATGCTTGTTAATCTTAGAAGTGGATACTTAGTATGCTCAACATTAAATACTTGGTAATCTACTAGTGTTAATATATGTTCAAGATGGGTTTAGAAAGTGGAGACAAATACTCTATGCTTAGGATAGTTTAGATCACTCTTAGTTCCATAAGTTAGTTACAAATTAATATTTTAATCACTCTATCATTTTAATATTTTAAGAATATACAAAAATATTATTCCTCAATCATACTTAATCATATGGATGGAACTAACACAAGTGATGATTAGAAAGAAAATGACTAGCAACATCATGCTTAATTATCTAGGATACTAGCCACTTAAAGGTTCCATGATAATCAACTAAATTATGCATACACACTTGTGATTTGTATGGCTAGGCATAGGGAACACTCATTGCTCATCAAACTCTCTTATTATCTTACATGTTAAGGAAAATCTATTACCTTAAGTATGCTTTTCATAGGATCTAATTTGATTAAAATTTTTAAGTTATCATAGCTTATATATCTCAATTTTCTAAACCATAATTATATTAACCAAGCATTTGATTCCATAGCTGGAGAGGATTGACTATATATACTCCTAGTACATAGTTAGGGGAGGAGAGAGTTATTAGAATTTGAACTAGATGGCTATATATAGTCCTAGGGCATAGACATATCACTATTGGAATTGAACTCATAGCTTTGAATTTCCAAATTAAGAGTATTACCACTAGGGTAAACCTTATTTTAGATTTCATAGTTAGTAAAGTTTTGTCTCGAAATAAAATAAATATGTATTACTTTATTTCTAGTGAGAAATATTTCTTGGTATCACTATTTTTAATAATGCATTTATTTTATTAAAAAATAACTTCATATTACATTGCATAATTAGTTAACATTAAAAAAATTATGTTTCAAACCTTTTACAAGAAGCTCATTTTTTTTCTTAGAATGGTCTTTACCTCTAATACTAACTTTTCATATAATGTTTTTTGTTCTATTATTTCCATAAGAAACACTTCCTAAGATTCGACTAAGGAAGATAAAATATGTGTTGTTACTTGTCATGTGTCTTGTGCTAGGATTTTTTAAATATATCAAGTTGAGTGAATAGAGTTGAGTGATTTAGTATAGCCTACAAAATAAATTAGAAGAGGAATATAATGATACACTGGGTATGGCTCAAACTTATTATCTCTTGCCTAATAATATAATGAGCTAATCACGTGAGCCACTTCACACTAGATACTTTTATTTAGGTAAGTTAGTATAATACTTTTCTTAATAAATAATAAAAAATAATTATGAAACTAATTTGATAGATCTAAGGAATCTTAGTGAACATATGAGAAAAAATTTTAATTTTAGTTTAATAATAAATATTTTTGCTTTACTATTAACTAATTACTATTTCTTTTCTTAATGAATCTCTTTTATTATGCTTTAATGATATAATATATTCTTGTTGAATTGCTTTGTTTCATTATTTCTTATGATTAACATAAAAAGTAAAAATTCAAAGTACTCAATGATATTTATTAATGGGTTCTTAGTTAGAAATATTTGATTAAGAGCATGCTTAAATTACATATATTCTTTCTTCTTTAAAAAGTTGATTTTCATGGCTAAGTAAAAATTTTACAAATAATAAATCTTTCAAGAGTATATAAAAAATTAAAAATTCTTCCAATCCAGTTTGCTAAAGAGTATTAAACTCTTAACATAACTTATAACTTTAATTTTTAATGCACTTTGTTAATAGGTGGCTTAAGTGGTTAGCTAATTATCTTGTTAGATAGAAGGTTGCTACTTCAAATAATATTTAAGGTATAGTTATATTTCTCTATAATTTTTCTAAATTATCATGTTGGTTACATGTTTTGAAATATAATTATATTCATCCTTTATGGTTTTGATACCTCCCTTATGTTATACATGTTTGCTTATGAAGTAAGTCAAACACTAATATCTTACACTATAACTTAAACCTATTGGGATCTTTTAGAATTATAAAGATATCAAGCTAATAATGGTCTCTCCAACCTTTAAATTTTATCTACCATGAATTGTATTATTAAATTTAGTGTTTTATAATTAATTTCTTAATTCACTTACAATGTTGGTGATGAACCACCATTTTTTGTTGGCCCCAATGTTAGGTATGGGACATCAAAGCTGCAATGTCAGGGTATTGATATGAAATCACATAAGCGACATTGGAGCATCTACCTTGGGTCTATAAATACAATTCCTAGGCTCCTATTTTGAGTCAATTTTCAATTTAGTGTTCAAGTAGATAATGACACTCTTACTATTTCTTTTCCTTAGAGTTAGAATATTTTTTGAGTTCCCACAGAAGGATTCTAAAGTATGTATGGCTCTTTGTTCGAGCAATAATGTACCTAAGCATAGTAGTGTGATGGGAATAAAATGAACCTTTTTGAAAATCCTTGCAACATTGAGAATAGATTAATATTTTATTTAATGCATTTTACTTTCTTTATTTTTACTTTAATGTATTTTAATTAAGCTATTTATTTCCAACTGTTAATGGACACCAGCACGACCTTCGAGCATTCATATAGTACTTGGTAACCCAGCAACACTTAACATTTGGTAGCCCAATAGTGCTATATGTGTTTAAGAAAGTGAGGGTGGTTACTTGTGTTATGCTAGCTAGGAAATAAAAAATTTAGCTTTTAATCTACTTGACTCTTTATTCTTGTTGTAGGTGATTACATCCATAAAATATAAAACGACAAAAAATTTATATGCCTCAATTACACTTAAACCATATCCTTGAGCCTCACAAGTGTAGTTGGGAAGAAAACAAATGTACTCAACACCATTTCACTTCCTAGGAAAAATAGTGTACAAGATAACTATAGGTCCACAAAATTTGATTGGATCATGTGTAATGCCTTAGTGATTCGTATTGTTGGGTGTAGGGGGTACCTCGCTGCTCATCATTAGCATAGTTGTCAGGGACCATTTTGTTGTTTTTTGTGCTATCTAGGACCTAGTTAAAAGTATTTAAATCATTGGAATGAACCTAAGAGTCATATCTTATTTCATAATTACTATAACAAATTCCCAAAGCACACTGTGATTTTTTACTCGCTAACTAAAAATGTCTTCTTCTCATAGGAGTGCTTCTCTACCCAAGGTTGATAGAGTTAAGTTGATAAAGCCTTAATAGTATCAAATTATATATACTCATCTTGATGATTATGTGTTGAACTTTACCTTCATCCTACACCAAGATGAATAGTTGCAATGGCATGACATGGAGGACAACATTGTGTTGTTTCCCGATTGTGCTACTCCTACAATGCTCTATCAAATGCTTGCATGATGTGGTCTTCAAAATCACCATGGGGAGTATATTGTGAAAGATGCTAATGCCAAGGATTACCATTCCACCAAAGCACAACATCTACAGGATCAGCAGCTAGAGTAGCACTATGAATTTTCGAAGGAAAAAGGACTTAACAATTCTTCATTCCTATTGTATAAACAAGCTAGTGGGGAACCCATCTCTAGGGGTTTTTTGTTCAATGAAACTCCTCTTTTTTTCTTTGGTGATGGAGGTCAAAATTAGAATCTACACTCCAAAGTTTACAATTCTAATTCTAGTAACAAGGGATCCAATGACAATGAAGGATTCAGAGGGGAAAATCAAGATAGGGATGTTGACAAGAAGCATGATTGTGATTGTGGTCATGATCATCAAAGAGGCTGTAGTAGGTACTATGATGGTGTTGATTCTCCTTCCTCTTCCCCTTTAGTGTTTTCTTCTTCTTCTAGCTTTGATCATGACCACAAAAGGTGAGACCATGATGAAGATGATCAAAATGAACAAAACGACTAATAGGGCCAAAATAATCGAAGGGACCATTGGAATAGACAAGATCAAGGGTGAAGATGCTCAAGAGAGGCACATTGCCATGAACGAAGGGGTAGTAGAGGGCATCGTAGGCACCATGATCAAGGCCTCAATGAGCCTCTATTTTCTACCTGAAGTATGCTTAACATTTCAAAGACAATCAGAATTCCAACAAGGCATGTGAAAGATAGTTGGATCAAATGGTTAGATATGAACAATATTCCTTGATTTGAGGGAGGATATAACTCTAATTCACAAAATCATCTTCAAGCTTTCAAAGATGCATGTGCCTTGTAGAACATAGAGAATGAGTGGTAGAAACTAAAGTTGTTCCCCAGGACACTTATCAAAGAAGTATAAAATTGGTATTGGTCCTTAGAGCTAGAATTTATTAGATGATGGAGTACCATGCTTGAGTTGTTAAATGATAAGTATCAACCATACTCCATAGTGTCCAACTTAAGGAAGAAAATTCAAGGGTGGAAACAAGGAACACACAAATCCTTGGATGCCACCATTGGCCGATACCATGCCTTGATGCACAAATGCTCTGGCCATGGTTATTCTCAATTGGATCAACTTTACCACATTGTACATAGGCTTCATAATCAAATGAGGAAAACCCTTGGTGCCTATGCCCAAGGGTGATTGTTAGAACTAATTTCCCATCAGGTACAAAGGTTAATAGAGTAGGTCACCAAAGAGGAGAGCAAACTAAGAAAAAGAGAAAGTGTAGAGTAGTACAACTATGATCCTTCCATCTGTAAGAGGGGGGCTTGATTTTGCGATAATGAGGACGAATCTATATTTGATGAAGGGATGCATAAGAAATCCTTACTACTTCAACAATTCCAATCTAAAATTATAGCCAATGTTGATTATTTAAGGAACTTAATGAATAAAAAATTCCAAACTATTCTCAAAATTGCTAAGGAGTCCAAAGAACAAAGTAGTGAGTGTGAGTGCAGGAGGTGCAAGGAAGCTGAACGTGCATATTATAAAGGTAAGGGAAAGATTTTTATAATAGAAGATGTTGTGGATAGTGAATCATATGATGATCATGGATGTGAAATTTATTAGTACAAACATCCTAAAGGATGTTGCTCCATTGTGTCACATCTATAAGAGTCTAGGATATATGCCTTACATTCATGAATTACACAAAGGCAAGCATCCAGAAGGTTACCTTATCCTCAAGGTAATCTCAAGCAGTTCCACTATCAACAATCATATTATCCAAGTGGAGCTCTATTGTAGTTGTATGAATAGTATCAACAATGGCTACAACCACAATCATGGGCACTAGCACCACCAAGACAATAGTACCCTTATTGGTAGCCTGATCTATATGGTTACCATGTATAGCAACCCATGTCTCCACATGACACCTCTAGTTACATTTCTAATTTCTAGCCTCACTACCATCCTTCAAATTATTATAGAGCTCATTCACCACATGAAAGAAGGGATACCACATCTTATCTTTATCCTCCTCCTATCCTTGCACATACTCCTCCTTCAATTGCATAGAATGTAGGGTGAACTACCCACTCAACTACACCAACGCAATGCTACAAGGGTTATTAATTTGCAATTCAATCATCAATTGGAGGGGTTGAATGTCCAATCAAAGAAAAGACCTTTCTTTTGACCCCGTAGTCCACCTAAGCCTTTACCTACACTTGTGGTTGACAACCTTACTCCTACCTATTTCTCCATATCAAATTCCTTCAGGTCTCCTTCAAACCAAAATTTTCCAAGGATCCATACTCTAATGCTTACTTATACTATGTTTGATTGGATCCATGTAGGAAACCTTCCTAGGAAATTAGCCAATCTTATAAGTCCTCTAATTTATTTGTAGGTTGCTAGGAATGAACCATGCAAGGGCCTTCTTGATTCAAGTTCTAATGTTAATTTGATTTTTTATGAGATCTACACTATCTAGAACCTACCTCCTCTCAAGAAGAGCAACATTATATTGGAATTGGTAGACCAATCCATCATTGTTCCATTGGGACTAGTAAAAGACATTGTGACCATTGATTATGGGTGGTCTTATCTTGCTGACTTCCTAGTAATCAAAGTGGATAACTACAAAGCAGACTTTCCAATCATTATGAGAAGGGCATGGCTAAGTACCATTGATGCAAGAATGGCCATTAGAGATCTTTCTCTAGAGATATCTAAAGAAAATGTATTTGGAAAGATCGAGAAGAAGAGAGTTCCATACATTGTGTACAACAATATAGGGTGCAACTATGTGTAGAAACTTTGGGCCATAAAGTAAGCATCTATCTTTTCATGTAAGTAGTGTGTGCCAAAAGTAGAAATTTAAAAGTGTCTATACATAGTAGCCACAAAATAGGAGGGCACCTAGTGGCTGACCACTAATTCAAAAAGTAGCACACTTTGCATGGAACCAAATCAGAGCCTAACATGTGCGTATGTCATAGGCATGGATGAACTAGAGTAGGTTCATCACCAACTCTCTGATGATACAATTGATGATACCCATTGGGGAGAGTTGGAAATTCTTGAAAAATTTAAGTGAGAGCCCCTTGAACTGAAAACATTATTAGCTAGAATGGAATATGTGTTTTTGAAAAATAAGAATCTAGTCATAATCAATGCAAATCTTGCTCCAAAGTAGAAACAAATGCTATTGAAAGTAGTTGAAAGATGGTCAGTAGATTTTGCTTGGTCATATCTTGAGCTCACAAGGATTGATCCTAGGATATGCTAGCATCACATCTACACCCACCCAACCATGAAGCCAAAATGATAGCCACAGAGGTAGTTGAACCCTAAATTAAAGAAAATTATCAAGGAGGAAATCAAGCAACTCCTCAAGGTAGGGTTCATCTATCCCATTATGGATAACGAGTGGGTTAGCCCACTTGTAATTATGCCAAAGAAAGGTGGCAAGTGGTGGGTCTACATCAATTTTAGGCTGCTAAATATGGAAACATTCAAAGATCATTTTCTGTTGCCCTTTGTTGACTAGGTGTTGGACACCATATCTAGGCATCGCTACTACAACTTTCTAGATGGTTATATTGGCTATAACCAAATTCAAATTTCACCAAAAGACCAAGAAAAAATAACATTCAAAAGTCTCTAAGGAACGTTTACATATCATAAGATGCCATTTGGTCTACACAATGCTCCTGCCACATCCCAATGCTTGGTCCTGAGCATTTTTCAATAGCATATCAGTAGTGGTGTGGAAGTCTTCATGGATGACTTCTCCACCTATGGAGCTACATTTGAGCAAGCCCTGGATTGCCTTGAGCAAGTGCTAAAACAATGTGTTGAAACGAACGTGTGGCTCAGTGTCTATAAAAGTCACCTTATGGTCCAAGATGGCATTGAGCTGGGGTGCAAAATCTCAGACACAAGAATTGAGGTAGACCCTAAGAAAATAAGGGTCATCCAAGGAATAACCCACTAGCCAAAAATAATTAAATATGTTTGGTCATTCCTTGAACATATTGACTACTACCAATGATTCATAGAGAATTTCTCTCAAATCATAAAAGCATTGGTTAAGCTAACAAAGAAAGATGCTCCCTTTGTTTAGACCGTAGAATGTGAGAAAGTATTCCAACAACTGAAAAAGAAGCTTGTAGAAACTCCAATCTTGCAAGCACTTGATTGGCCTAGACCATTTCATATTATGACAGACACATCAAATTATGCCTTGGAAGCTATGATGACATAGTTAGATGATAAGAAATGACCTTAGTACATCCATTGCACCAATTGAAGCATTGTGGGTGCACAACTAAACTACACCACCACAAAGAAAGAATTGATGACTATGGTGTTCAATCTAGAAAAGTTTAGGAACTATTTGCTTGGATATAAGGTGTTTGTGCATACTGATCATAGTGCCATCAGCTTCCTAATGAACAAGCTGATAGTGAGCCATTGTGTCATATGGTGGCTAGTGATCTTGTAGGAATCTGATCTCACAATGGTAGATCGAAAGGGCATTGAGAATGTGGTTGCTGATCACTTGTCTCAGTTGTGATGGAACAAAAAAGAGGAAGAAATCCCACTCTCTAACATGTTTCCTAATAAAATCCTATTTTTTGGAGTTGTAATTGAACAAATGCCCAATGAGCCAAAATGGTATGATAACATTCTCACCTATCTTCTTACTTAGGAGATGCTACAAGGGCTAGACCACCAAAAGAAACTTCACTAGGTAAAGGACTTCATGGAGATTAATGGACACCTCTATAAGGTGTGTGCTAATGGCTTGGTTTGTTGGTGTGTCCCTAATGTTAATCAACTACATGTTCTCCAAGATGCTCATGAAAGTTCTTATGACATTATGTTGGGAGATGCATGGCCATTAAAATCCTAATGGTAGGGTACTAGTAGCCAACACTCTTTAGGGATGCTCACTATTACATCTTCTCTTGTAAACAATGCCAACGAGATGGTGAAATGTTTTTTCAAATGGAGGGACCTCAATAATGGATTCAACTATTGGAACCATTCGATATCTAGGGTATTGATTTCATGGGTCCCATCACACCTATGTCAAATGGAAAGGCATACATCATAGTTGCTGTTGAATATTGTACAAAATGGGTAGAAGCAACAATAGTCATCAATTGTACATCCTCTACTGCTACTTAGTTTGTATAAAAAAATTTTGTAAACAAGTTTGGTGTGCCATGTGCATTAGTTTTTGATAGTGGAACTCACTTTATAGGCACTACTTTTCAGAAACTTATGCAATGCTTGGGGTTGAACACAAACTCACAACACCTTACCATCCCCAAGTTAATGGTCAAGCTAAGGTTACTAATAGGGAAATCATAAGGATACTAATAAGAACTATTATTAAGTATAGGAAGGACTAGAGCACAAAACTAAATGATGTGCTTTCGGCCTACCACTCAACTTGAAAATTTCCTATAGGCTACTCTTCCTCTGAGCTTGTGTACAACAAACTACCAACACTTCCTATTCAGTTTGAACTCCATACACTTTCAAAAAATTATGACCTTAACCTTGACTTAAGTCTAGTCCAAAAAGAAAGACTAATGAATCTCAACTTGCTAGATGAAAATTGATTAGTAGCCTTATCATATAATGAGTTACATGAGGCCTATAACAGAAAGTGTCATGACTTGAAAATTAGAAAAGTCAAATTTCAACTAGGAGACAAGGTTCTTTACTGGAACCCCACACATGTACCTTAATGAAATAAGTTCCAAATGTTGTGGAAAGGACCTTACATCATCTATGAGACTTTTCCTTTTGGGGTTATGATGATTTATAAACTTGAGAGCCCAAATAAGAAACAACTAGTCAACATCCAACAAATTAAACCTTTCCATGAGCATACACTAGCTAACACAACAAGCATGTCATTAGATGGACAATTATGCTCTGTATTTTAGATCTCCTCTTCCTTTCAACTTAGTCATGGGTGAGATGGCCAACCATGCTAATGATTTAAGCACCTTAGTTTTTAAAGCTTTTTTGTTTTACATGTTTTTTCTTTTACAACTTTTTTGTTTTACACATTCTTTATTTTACATCTTTTTTTAATGTTATTAATTTTTTCTACTTTTTGTTTTACACTATCATTAGTACATTTGCTATGTCTTGAATATTTTATACTTTTTTTATATTTTCTTTTATTTGATGCGATTTTCTAACTTTTTGTTAATAAGTGCTAGGTACATTAGTAATGCATTACTTGATGGTGGTATATACTATTTTTGTTATTTGATTGTTGGTGTCTAGTTTCTAGCTTTGAATTTCATTACAAATAATTAGGACATGGTTTCTTTTCATGCAACAAGCAATGAGTTCACAACATCCACCCATCCACAAACTTTATGGTTTTCCTTATTTTGGAAATCTATAGTCCCTTTCTCATTAATAAAGCTTTAATAAATTTGTGACTTTGGTAGTTTCTAGAATTGGGAAGGATTCAAAGGTTTGAATAGGGTGTGGCTTCAAGGGGATTTGGTATTCTTTGTGCTTTTTTATTTTCCTAGGTGCATATGTGTTTTCATGAATTTCTTACCATTCCATGCCAATCAATAAAGGAACTTGAATAAGTCCTTGCATGGTTTGGTTCTCATCAGAAAAAAAATGATGAGAATTCAAAGCACTTCCCTTGGACCAAATAAATGCATGCATCCTTGCATGGTGTGGTTCTCATCAAGAAAAAAAAGAAAAAAAAAGAAGAGAAGGATTCAAAGCATATCACTTGGACAAAATAAATGCATGTGTCTTTACATGGTATGGTTCCCATTTAAAAAAAGAAAAGAAAAAAAATAGAATAAAATAATGGAAATTCAAAGCACACCCTTTACATGGAATAAATAGGCTACAAGCATTGATTATGGGACTTGTCTCCTCTAGCTAAGGCTCTTCCTCACTTCCTACTTCTTCTCTAATTTGGAATGGTGGTTATTCTGTGGGAGCACTCTTGTGTCTCAGGGGATGGATTAGTCTTAGAATGTTGATGTGAAGTCACTAAATGTGGTTTGTTTTGGTTTGGACGAAGGATGGATTCTATCAAGTAATTCAACCACAAAATACACAAGGGACTTCATGTAACCATAATTAGGAACTCCATTCCACTCGCTCTCATCCATCTATGCTTCCCATGTCTCACCTCACTACAAGTTTCATGTTTTGGTTTGATGTCTTGGTTTGATGGGTCAAAATTCTTAGTTAGTTTCTTTTGGGGTTTTATACTTAACTTTTGTAACCATTAATCATCCATGAAGCCCATGGACTCTTTGGTATGAAGTTATGCAAGGGCATAAGAGGCCTATGCTTACTTTGGGGAGGACCCAGTTGCATATCTTTTGGTTGGGTTAGTTAAGTTCTCTACCCTTCAACATCTTACAATCAAATTCTTTTTTGTTTACCCCATCAATGACATCCAATTGTACACATCTTCACAACAATTTTTAGTGAATTCTTTTTTTCATTATTATGAATTCTTATACCCTCTTCAAAAATTTCCTTGTGTTAAACGTTTTCCAATTTAATGGACCGCTTGTCTATTTTATCCTATTTGTCAGCCTTCCTGCTAACACTACTAAAGAAACCAATCTACCACAATCATAACTTAGCTAAGTGTAACCACTAATAAAAAAGGCATTTCATCACTATGTGTTATACATTGTATACTAATTCATGATTTTTTTATGATTGTAGTTGGAAGCATGAACTAGAAGCAAGAATATCTTCACTAAGGATGATGCAGCAGGACCACACAATGAGTACTGTTTGTGATTGAAGGATCTCTTCTCTCTCTCATTCTTCTATTGCCAAGAGGTGTTGGATGTCACTATTATCTAGGGTTCTCACTTCTCTTATCCTAAACATACCATTTTGTAAAAATTGTAATTCCATACACTTGGGCATTTAGAGTTTGTCTATTTTATTTGAGTTAATTTGTAATGTCAATCAATAATCCCATACATACCCAATATGTGTTATAAAGAACTTTTTCCTCCTCCTCTTCACTCAAGGATGAGTTTTCACTTAGATGTGTTATAAAGGTCCATGGAATTTGATTAGATCACACATAACACCTTAGTAATTTGTATGATTGGGCATAGGGGTACCTCACTACTCATTAGTTGGTTCATCAAAAGTTCCATGATTATTTGCAAAAGATCATGACAATTCATGAATAAGTAAATTTGTGAAATCATGATTCTTATTAATACATTGTAAAGAATGTAAGGTGAAAAAAATTATGAAGTAAAAAAAAGGTTAAGACAAAAGGTAAAAAGAAAATTAACAAATATAGGCAATATTTACATACTCTTTGTAAAATATTACATTTGATTCTATATTTTATATAAAATATTTTGTAAGTTGAACAAACTTTTAAAAGTGCTATTCTTGTAAGATTCTTGGTAAATTAGAGTTACTTGTGAAAATCAAACATGATATTGAAGTAAGAAGAGATTAATACAAAGAATGATAAAATTAAGAAAGTGAAAGAATCATTGAAGAAGTTATCCTTAAAAGACAAAGCTAGTTTCAATTATGATGAGAAAAGTACTAAAACTAATCATAAAGAACTATATGAAACTAAAAAATTGAAACTAAAATTAAAATTGAAGCTTTATTATATTTGAAGAAATAAAAAATATATTAGATAGATATTATATTTTTATGAAAAACAAAAATTATATTTAGAAAATAACCAAGTACCAATGGCGACAACAAAAAAATATATATGAGGTTTTTGTTCTAACATTATAACACTGTCTTAAATGATTTATAACACTATCTCAAATGTGTAGTCATGACGTAGAAAATAAACACATGCAACTCATCTTTAAGGGATCATGTCCCATAGAACCTATATGTATGCTCATTTCGAATAGTTGGATCCATCTTACACATTCAATTTTAAGATGATATAAACTTAAGTAAAACTTGCTGATGGTACTCTAATGCTTAATTAGAATAACAACTGAGAGATAGTGAGATTATATATTTAGTCTATTAGATCTAATGTGATATAAATAAAATTATTTCCTACCTTCTATATTATACTATAACTATGTGAAAACATTCTGCTTGTCTAATTAGAAACTATGTTTAGGATTTTACTACAGTTCCTATTAAGAAATATTCCAAATTTTCAAGCATTGGATTTTTAAAAACACTAAGTGTAGTCTCATAAATCCTCAAGAACTACTTTAGATAATTTTTCTTCCCTTGAAATATTCAAGCTATGATTGTATACAAAAAATTAGGCTTTATCTTCTAAAGATAATAAATCATATTTAAATAATAACATTAAGTAAGGTGTTCACATCTTTATATTCTTTTAATGTTTTTCTAAAGTTTAGGATCGATTCTATCTTCTTAAATAACACATCCATGCAATATAGTAAGATAGATGATAACTTAGAAAATTTATTTTCTAACCTTTCAAACCAAGAATATGAAATCCTACTATTTATTTTTGAATGAATACATAGCCTTAAAAACTCTTGCTATTCCTTTTTTTTTGCACACTTATCCTACCTATAACATTTCATAAAAATAAGACCTAAATATTTAAAATAAATCAATCAACTATTTGCATATTGGTATCTCTAAAATAAAAGTTACAATACTTATTTCTTGTATCCCTGATCATCAATTTATTTTTATCTACATTTAGTTAAAAACTAAATGAGCATAAATAATTTTCTATAATTTGCAATATATTTTGCATACCTTTTACTATATTGGAGATCAAGGTAGCATCATTTGCATATAGAAGTGGATTCACTACTTAGGATATAATCTTGATAATATGAGTATCTTTCTTGTTGCATAGCAATTCTTACATTTTATCAATAAAGATATCAAAGAGAGTTGGAGAGAAAGTGGTCAATATTAACTCCAATTTTTCTTTGGATTTGAAATTTTTCTATAAATTGATCTCTATAATTTCAATAATCACTTTTTCATACAATGTTTAAGTTGTTACAGTCAATTCTACATGGAGGTTAATTTTATGCAAGAGAAATAATATCTTTATATGAACTACTAAATCATATGCTTTTGAAAAATACACAAAATAAATATAAACTTTTTTATTATATTTTTTTTTTACAAATTTCATATGGTATTTATGAGTGATCAATAGTAGAATGATTTTGGCTAAAATATACTAGACAGCTTGCCCTATCTTGGTTATCTTCTACCCAAGAATTGATTCTCATTTCTAATAGAGTCTTTAATAACTTAGAAAAAACTATTACTCATAATGATTAGTTGATAATTATTGAAATTATTTTTATCCTAAATTTTATATAATAAGATGGTCTTACTAGTTTTTAAATGTTGATCTAATCCTTGATCTAGTATTGAATTTAATTTGTGGTAAATTTCTCTAAATGCTAGGTCCTAGTCACTTTAGTAATTTTGCATATAAATCATTTAAATCTATAGATTTTCTAGATGCTAGTTTTTAAATACCCTCTATGGCTTTCTTAAGAGTAAATTAGAGAGGCACTAGTTGTATAGTAGTAGTAGAACTATGATCTTCTTCTATAAAAAAGAAAACTTAAATGATGAAGAGGTTTTATGATGAAAACACTATTAAAAATATTTAAGTTTATTTTTAATGATTCAAGACAAATATTCTTGCTATTTTCTTAATAAATTTCCTTCTCTTGGTTCTAATCAAGTATTTACATATATTAACTAAGTTTTGTTTGTATTCCTTATTTTCATTCTTAATATTTTATCTAGCTTGCATGTAATTCTCATCAAACTTTCCTAGTTGCTGCAAGAAAAATTTGATATAGCTCTAATGAGAATATATACTAGCCCATGTAATATCTTTAATAAATTGTGATTACGTGTGTTCCCTATAGTTTAAGTGTGTTTTATGTTTTTGTGTTTTTTTCTTATTTTAAGGAAAAGAGAAGTTGATTGGATTTCTATTTAACTTAGTGGTACTTTCAAGAAGAAGTATTGATTTATGAATTTCTATCCTAGAAGATGTCTTTACACAAGACATGACATATTTTCTATGAGATAGAAATCTCTTATGAAAAATAGATGTCTCCTATGTCAACTACAATCAAGAGAGATGTATACATCTTAAGAAAAGTGTCTCCTTTGAAGTAAAAACATCTACTATATCTATAAGATATCTCCTCTATGCATTGTGGCTCTTGGTTGGGACATCTCCCCTACATCTAAGAGGTCTCCTATGTTTGAAAAATAGATATAAATTTTTATTTGGATGTCCAAAAGATTTCAAAAAGGTTATAAATAGGCATAAAGACCTTAGAGAGGAGAGTCTAGGAAATTAAGAGAGTGTGTGATTTGAGAGAGCGAAGTGAGGAGAGAGTGAGATTGAGCTCTAATTTGGCTTCCATGTTGTAAGGATTTATATCTATTTGTGTGTGAATGTAAATGTCATACATTATATTCTTGAGCTCTTTTTTATCCTAGGAATTAGCTTCCAGCATTGTAATTTTCTATTCTAGTAAGAATAAAGAACCATTTCTTTTTTTTCTTAAATGAATGTGTACGTCGAAAGGCTTAAGTGTAATTTGAATTGTTAAAGCTTGGTCTTGAGAAATATTCTTATGGTATAATTGAAGATTATATTTCTTATGAGTTGTAAAATTTTCATCAATATAGATTGGATATAGAAATTGAAAGCTATTATAAGAGAAAAAATTATGAGAATATGTGTTTGTACAACTAGTCTTAAAAATGTTGAATTGAAAGATGAATACAATGATGTTGTCTTAGCTTCTAAAAAAGTATCCAATTTATGATATGAAATATACAACATAACTAAAATATTTATGTAGAGACACCTCTTTCAATCCCCTTGTTCTCTTCCCTACATATGTATTTTAGCAGGTTTTAGGCTCCATGGGGACATGTTGGAGGAAATGGAATCATCTTGTCTAAGATTTAAGCTCCTAAGAGAAATGGCTTGGATGTTAGGAGACATCTTGGCCAAGAGTTGAGAGCTTGAAGAAGATTTTCTAGGTCCAAGGAAGACATCTTAGGAATTTTTTTAGACATCTTGGATGACATGTCTCACTCAAGAGGAGACATCCCATTTCAATGTGAGATGTATCACAAGTTGCTGAGATGTCTTAGTTGAGACATCTTAGGATGGATTAAGATGTCCCATATACATAGGAGATGTCTTTCCTACATTACCAATTTAATAGTAAGATGTCTCAAAAAGGCCAGAGATGATTTGAATAGGTAGGAAAACTTTCAAAATTATTGTTTGAAGTTTTGAAATAGCTAAAACATGGGGAAAAATGGAAACAATGTAGGATCTTCAAGTTAAGCTTAAGGAAGGTTTCTTAGGATTTTTATTTTTCTTGGTTAATAAATATGGATTTTGTTTCATGCTTATATCATAGAAAGATGTGAGGAGATGTCAAGAGAGCATATGTGAAGAGTGCATGAATGTGCTATAGCTTTTGGTCAATTAAGTGATTGTTTTATTGTTATCTTGTGTCTTGTGAGTTGAGATATCCATCTAGGGTTGTGGGAAAAACTCTCTATTAGTTGTATTTTACATTGAGAAAAACCGTTGTATGGTTGTAGAGCCTTATGCTCTGTAGCATCATTTGAGTGTAAGAAAGGTTATGTTTGAATGTTTTGTGGGTTGTGTAATCCTATTGTAATCTTCTTGAAATAATTAAAGATAGATAGTTTTATTATTTTTGGCATATTAATTGTCTTTTCATAATATCTAGATTTAGTATTTGGAAGGGGAATTAATATGGGAGTAAACCTACTCTAGATAATTATTGATATTAGAGATTTTGGTTGATAGTTACTTGTACTTGTTTTGAGTATCTTGTATAGTTTAGATGATCCTTAAGAAGAAGAAGATTTAGGCCTTGAATAGAGACATGGATATTATGAGGTATACCTTCTAATTGATGGTTACTTGGTTGGATGAAATTAGTGCAAAGGTAGACAGGAATGCTAGTGCTAGCCATATCCAGACACATGGAGATGATGTGCATTCATATTTGGATGAAGAAGTTTCATAACTTGGTGGAGATGGAGTGGATGAGGAGGAAGGACAATCTAGCTATGGAAGTATAGGAACCCATCAACAAAGGATTCTAATGTGATGAAGCCCTTTTCCTTAGATGAAAATTTTGAGGATTTCAACAATGAAAACTACTTCTTCTCTTGGAATGATATATAAGAAAGATGATGTAAGGCTTGCTAGAGCATTCAGAAATACCACTAGACTTTTGTACATTGAGTTAAAAAACTTCAATGATGTAGACTGTACCAATGCATTTTCAAGTTAGTTGAAGGTACTTGACAAGTACTTTAAGTTAGAAGAGGCACCAAATAAATTATGACTACCTATTGCTAAATTCAAATTACAAGAAATAACTTCTATTTGGTGGAAAAAGGAGTTCCAAGGTTATGAAATACAAAATGGTTAGTCCATTAGATATTGGAATATGATGAAATATAGGTTATGAAGGAAATTTAAATAGTCTCATTAGAGTTAAGAGACTATCATGAAGTTGAAATTCCTAAGCTAAGGTGATAAAAATGTGAAATAATTCTACATCAAATTTTGTAATCTATTCCATCAAGATAAAGTGAAATGAGAGGAGTATGAACATGTTTCAATCTTTTTAGGAGGTCTCAAAATGATGTATTAGTAGGAGTTATCTTTTTATGAGCCAAAAACCCTTGATGAGACTTATGATTTGACACTCAAGGAAGAAAAGAAATTAAGTAGATTTAGAAATAGAAGTAAACAAATCACCATGAAAAAGGATAAGGAATTGAAATTTGAAAAAAGCTGTAAGTCCAAATCTAATGACCATGATGGAAATCATGACAAGAAGACAAAAAATTATGATGAGAAAGATAAAGCCAAGAAGGACCAAGGAAAGGGTCAAAGTAGTAGCTCATCTAAGATTTAATTCTTCAAGTGTAGAGAATGGGAACATGAACAATAGGAATGTCCACTAGGTAGCTAAGGGAAAAGATGTGTAAATCATGGAGGTGGAGGAGACATCAAGCCAAGCTCTTAATAAAGGTAATTCTAATGCTCCTAAGATTAAGAAAGTTTTTAAATTAAATTCTTTTGCATTCATGGAAAATGTGCATAGGGAAGACCATCTTGGTAGAAAATTATTATTTTGGATTAGGGTTAGATGTTTGCTCAATATGAAATAAATTCATGTTTTTATTAATGGAGGAGCCTAAGAAAATGTTATTTCTTCTAGGATAGTTGCTAAATTGGGTTTGGCAACTAATCCTCATCCTACATCCTATAAGGTATATTTGTTATTTAGAGATTTTTCTTAAGAGGTGAGGGAACAATGGTTTGAAATTTAAAATTAGGATTTTTCATGATGTTGTGAAGTATGATGTACTTCTAATAGATCTTTCTAATGAGATTATTGGTAGACATTCGAATTTCGATAATAGTTTTCAATTTTATGAAGGATGAAATTTATGGAGTTCAGCTAGATTTGATGAAATCCATGAGTTTATTCCCATGATAGTTGAACAAGTGAGGTAGCAAAGTTCACTTAATGATTCCTTAATCCTTGTAGGAGAGAGGGAATACATTAAGGAATAGGATGACATAGGTTTTGGATTTGTTGTTGTATCAACATTTGCTTCTAACCATGATGATGTGTAGGTTGAACTTCATATAGATGTGCCAGGCTTGTATGGGAAAGTTTTCAAGGTGTTCAAAGGGAAATTTGATGGATTTCCACCAATGAGGAGGGTACAAAATCATATTAATTTCATCCCTAGTGCTACCGTTCTAAATGAAAGAGCTTACTAGAGGGCACCAAATTAAAGACTTAAATTGCAAAGGAAAGTAGAGTAGTTAGTTGCAAATGACTTCATAAGAGAATTTATTTCACCTTGTTTAGTTTTAGTGCTAGTGCTCAAAAAGGATAGCGATGAATGGAGGATATGCATTGATTTGAGGATAGTGAACAAGATAACCATAAGATATAGGTTTTATATTCTAAGGATGGATGATATCCTTTGATATCCTTACCAATGCTAAAATTCCTAGAAAAATTAATTTGAAAAGTGGTTCCAATAAAATACAAATTAGTCCTAGTGATGAATAGAATACAACTTTCAAAATACTAGATGGATTGTTTGAGTTGTTGGTGATGCCATTTGGGCTCATGAATGCACTTTCTAAATTCATGAGGTTAATCCACAATGTAATGAAGGACTTGAATTTTAAGTGTTGTGTGATCTTTTTTGATGATATTTTGGTGTATAGCTTTAATGAGGAAGAGAACTTGGATCACTTATAGATGGTATGCATTAAATTGGAGAAGGCATAGTTGGTGATCAATGTGAGTAAAAGTCATTTCTTCAAAAGAAAATTCACATAGTTAAACATTTAGTTTTTTAAAATAAGATTTTTATGTAAGCTACCAGGGTAAAGGCTATTAGGAATTGGCCAACATCTAAGAATGTTGGGGAGGTAAGATCATTTCTTGGTTTAGTAGGTTTTTATAAATAGTTTATCAAAAATTTTAGTGGTATTTCTTTGCTTATGTTTGCTTTGTTGAAAAAAAATAAAGATTTTAGGTGGGATAATGAAACCCAAGAAAGCTTTGATTTATTGAAAACAAAGGTTATTAGTGAATTGGTGCTTGAAATTCTAGATTTTTAGAAGATGTTTTAGGCAGAGGTGGATGCAAGTGGACTTGTCATTGGTGGGATACTTTCACAAGAAGGTAGGTCTATTACTTTTTTCTTCTAAAAATTTAAATGGATCAAGGAAAAAAATATAGCATATATGAGGAGTTATATGTTATTCTTCAAGAAATGAAGCATTTGAGGCAATTGCATAACTTTGATGATAAATCAAAAAGTACTACAATTTCTAAATTCCCAAAAGAAGCTATGTTCAAAGCACATGAAGTGGCTTATACAATTATAGGAATTTACTTTTGTGTTTTAACAAAAATGAAAAGCTAATCTAGTGGCTAAAGAATTATCTAGGGTGCATTTGATGAATTTTAACATACCTCATGTGGAAGGTATGGGTGATTTTGTTGATTTAGATGAGAATGATGTTGATTTTGAGCAGCTTTGAAGGAGCCTCAAAGAGGCATTGTTGAGTAGGATAGACCAATTAAGGAACTCTAATATTCAAGATTAACTATTATTTAGGAATGGTATGGTATGTATACATAATTGTGATTTTAGAAAAATATTTTGTTTGAAAAGCATTGTACTGGTATGGCAAATCACTTGGGTAGGAAAAAAAATACCAAAACTTATGGGTAGGTACTATTTTTGACCTAGCATGAAAATGAAAGTTTTGAAATTTTTCGAGTATTTGAATTATCATAAATTCGAAGGTAAAGAAGTGGATGGACATTATATGCCTTTGTCAATTCTCAAGGATTCATGGGAAAGTATGTCTATGGATTTTGTGGTAGTATTTCAAAAACCAAAAGTGGGAATGATGCAATTTTTATTGTTATAGACATGTTCTCCAAGATGGCATACTTCATTTCATGCAAAAAGATAAGTGAAGCTTATCATTTTTAAATTTCTTTTCCCATCATGTTATGAATTTGCATGAAATTTCTTTGAATATTGTTAGTGAAAAAGACTCCAATTCACTAGTCACTTATGGAGATCTATTTGAAAACTTTTAGGAACAAAATTAAATTTTTCTAGTGCATATCCTTCATAATTTCATGGGTAAATGGAGGTTGTGAATAAATCCTTGTTGAACATATTGAGATATGTATGTGATGGATAACCAAATTAGGGGAAAAACTTGTTGTATCATGTTGATTTTTCATACAATAATGCTTTTTATGTTGCTATTGGTAAAAGTCCATATGAGATAAACTATGTTTTTTATCCTAAGATGGTATACACTTTGAAGAGCTTTGATGGGAAGCTCAACTTAGTATTCATTTTGTGTAAGAAATGATGGATCTTCAAGCATATGTGAAATAAAATCTTGAGATGAAGGTTGAGGAGAGAGTCCTTAAGAGGAATGAGGGTAAAAAAAAAACCAAATTTTATAGTTGGTGGCTTTGTCTAGGTATACTTGAAGAAGAAGTGATTAAGAGGTGTTAACTTCTTCAAGTTGAAAGCCAAGAAGATGGAGCCTTTATGACTTAAGGTAAAGATTAATGATAATGATTTTGAAATTGATCTACTAAATGATGTTGGCACATCTTTTGTATTTAATGTTTTAGATCTTGTACACTATTATGGATCAAACAATGAGGAGACCATATAGGGTAGCATTAATGAGTTGAAGGGGGCTATTGATCACTCCAAGTCTTTAATAAAGAGGAAGGTAACTATACTCAAGCATAGGGAAGCTTCAAGCACTCAAGGAGTAAAGAGGTAGGAGTACTTTATCCATTGGAAGGATCATTCCATTAATGATGTTGTATGTGTCCATGAGATCAAGCTACATGAGTGGGGAATCACCTCAATCCCTTTTTCCTTGTTCATATGAGTTTATTTTTTGAACGGTGGAAGAGCTAGTGTAGGAACACATCTTTTGATTCCCTTATTCTCTTCTCTACATGTGTGTTTTAGTAAGTTTTAGGCTCTATGAAGACATATTGGAGGTCATGGAGTCATCTTGCCTAAGATCTAAGCTCTCAAGAGAGATATCTTAGATTTCAAGAGATGGCTTGATCAGGAGTTGAAAGCTTACAAGAGACATCCCAGGTTTAAGGAAGATGTCTTGGGAATTTTTGCAAACATCTTGAGTCAAACATCTAATTGGATAGAATATGTCCCAATTTGATATGAGAAATTTTACAAGTTGCTAAGACATCTCAACTAAGATGTCCTAGGATGAGCTAATATGTCCCAATTGTAAAGGTGACATCTCAGGCCCATAGCTAGTTTGATAGTAAGACATCTCAAAAAGGATACGGATGACCAAAATAGGTAGGGAAACTTTCAAAATTATCATTTCAAGTTTGGAAATAGCTAAAACATTAGAGAAAAAGATGGAAACAGTAGAGGATCCTTAAGTTGATGTTGGAAAATATTTTCTAGCATTTTTTTCTTACTTTATTAATAAATATGGATTGTGTCTCATGCTTGTACCATAGAGAGATGTGAGTGAGATACCATGAGATGTTACAAGAGCACATGGGAAGAGTGCATGAGTGTTGCAACTCTTAGTCAATTGAGTGATTGTTGCTCTAGTGTCTTGTGAGTTGAGATCTCTATCCCAAGTTATGGGAAAGGCTTTATATCAGTTATGTATTACATTGAGAATAGATATTGTATGGCTGTACAACCTCATGCTTTGTAACATTGTTTGAGTATGAGAAAGGTTGTGTTTGGATGTTTTGTGGGTTGTGGAACCCTAATGGAATCTTCTTGCAATAATTAAAGATAGCTAGCTTTCTTGTTTTATAGCATATTACTTGTATTTTCATAATATATGAATTTAGTGTTTAATATTGAAGTGAACCTACTCCAAATATTGGTACAATTAGAAATTATGTTTGGTAGAATAGAGAATGTAAAGAAAAACTAGCTATGAATTAATTTATGAATCATGAGGATAAGGTTAAATCAAATAATTTTCTATTATCATATATGAAAGAAATGGATATGTGATTGAGTTGGATGAAGGTGGTGTATACTTTCTAAAAAAGAACTTGTTAGATATATCCTTCATAAAATTCATTATTAATACAAATATTTTTTAAAGTAACTAAGGTTGCGAATGAAAGACTATATTTTTTTGTACTTGTTAAAAGACTTTAGTATCAATAGATAAAATTGGAGTTAGAAGAAAAAGAACAATTTAAGAAACAAGTTAGGTATACTTTATAATAAGAAAATTATTGATGAAAAAATCCATGAATAAACATAGATTATAAAGGAGGTTTAGAAAGTAATTTATGAAAAATTACATATTATGTTTATAAGAAAACTAGGTATGTTATAAACGGTTGTTGGTTTGACCTAAAAATTTCAAGAACATCAATATCTTAAATACATATTATATAATGAAAATTATCAATTCAAAACAAAAAAAATAAAAGATAGAATATTTTATAAAAAATAAGTAAATATGATTGAAGATGAATTAATATCAATCATAAGAGATATATGAGAAAAGAAAGTTATTCTGAAGTTGAGCATCAAATTTTTGCCATTATATTTATCACGGAAGGAACAATTGTATATCCTATTTGATTCTTTAATTTTATTTGTATTAATTTCTTTGTTTCTTTAAGTATGTTGTGTAAGATTTTTAGTTTTGTAGTTTCTTTAGTTTTTATTTTATTGTTGATGTAATTTTTGGGTATCTATTTTTAAATTTAATTATTAATCATTTCAGAGTTTTTATTCTTTGAGTATGATTTTATACATTTTTTATTTATGTACGCTTCTTAGAAAAGCAATTAAAGTTCTTAATGAATTCTCATCCTAAGAGGCAAATTAGGGATGGATAAGTACACAAATGTGAGGATGATGTGAAAATTCTATATAGGGCTAAAGTGGAATCTTGGTTGAATGGAATACATGCATAACACAAATTCATCCACATACATTCCTTTTATCATCATTGGTTAATAAGAAATATATTTATCATCTAGGTTAAAAACCCCATTTTTAACACCCTTGGTTTAGAAACCTTTTACCCCATTGGTATGTTTAGCCTAGTGTATCTTTAAATGTATGATTCCTTTTGATAATTTTTTATAAGTTTGTTTTCTTATTAAGCATACTATGATTAAGTGTGGTTATATTTGGTGCATAGGTTGGTTAAATAGATTTTTTTAGCAAGTTTGTTATGAAGAATGTATTTTTAATCTATTTCTCATATGTAATAATGAGGTGTTATCATAATGGTAAGACTCTTGATTTCAAAGCTCCAAGATATGGGTTTCATTCTAGGGGGCAATGTTGAGTTATAAAGTTATAATTGGACTATATATCTTGGGATGTACTTATATTACAATTATTTTAGGGTTTCAACACCCCCTTTTTGTGATTTCTTATATTTTAAATATTTCTAGATATTTTTATTTTAGTTTTTATTAAATGTGCACTAACCTTGCAAGCCTATGCAAAGTAGGTATCATGTCCTAGGGAGTACAGTATGCACTATGGGGAAATGATGATCATGTGAGGCTATACTTATTCTAGATTGAAATTTACAGGTATCATGATTATTGTAAGAAGTTTATCTTACATAACATGATTATCTTTTCATATAATTTATCTTTCATTATTACTTTATGGCTAGCTTTCCTACCTAGCAACAAGATTAGTTATATCAAAATTAAGCTAAAGAAAGTATGTGATGCCTAGGTCTAGCTGTATGACCTATGAACATATGACTAATGTTTAGCTATGTACTTATAGTTTGCATTAGATAGCTATATATAGCATTTGGTAGCTATAAGTTGTACATTAGTTGTTAGGCTTATGTAATCCCAACTGAGATCCTTTTAGGAAGTATTTGAGATCTAGGAAAGTAAATGGATTATCATAATCTATTTGAGCTTTTGAAAATGTTATTTAGAAGTTATTCTATTTTTTAGAAGTTATTCTATTAGAAAGCATAAGTCTTTTCATCCTTGATCTATCTTTTGTCATTCAAGTCTTGATGATATATGGTAGAATGGTGAAAAGGGAAGACTATGTTTGTGCTTAATGAAATTAAACTTCGTTGGTAAGAAGTATTTATTTCTTATTATTTTTTTGGGTTTGTAAGTAGATCTAATCAACTATCAAGATGCTATCTTAATTAGTTACTTCACGTAGCTAGAACTTGTGGATCAATTTATTAATACATTAGTTAAGGATTCATTAGTTGAAAGGTAGGAAATATATGATGATTTCTCTTTACAAAATGCTAGTTAGTAATTTCTTTTTCATTTTTAGAATTTAATTATTATTGCAATTTTTAGTTTTGGTGTAATCAATTTTATTGTATTTATGAAAAGTTAGAATTCTAGATCCAATGGAATCCCTAGTCATTCATAAACTTGTCTATGTTTTGAAGATGATGTGATGTTTATTGTTATAAAATATAATTGAGTTTTTAAATAGATTTAAAATTATCTTATTCTTGATGGATTTTTTATTTAGCATTGAGCTTTCCTATTGTTATATTTAACTTAACTTGTATTCACTATGTTGATATGTATTTTTATTTCTCATTGTTTCTATTAATTTTCTAGATTTTGTAGAAATTTATAGTGAAGCCATTAATCACGAGTCATGGTTGGATCCACTATAAGCCAAGGTTAAATCAGGGTTATTAATCAAAAGTTGTAATTTCATTGTAGGAAATCATGGGTCATGATTAGGTTATGGTAAAAAATAAATTTTAATTAAAGGCTATGGTCTATTCATGGTTGAGTACCATAAGTTGTGATCTAGCTACACTGTAAGCCATGGTTTGGTTAAAGTTCATTCCTCACAATGGATTTTATACACTATGAGTAAGAGTCTAATTGTGGTCTCTAACCATGGGTTATGATCTAGTCATGATTCCCTATAAAATCATAATTTTATCTTGAAATTTTATTCTAATGTTGTTTTATTCATTTTAAGCTATTGTATGCCATCTACATTAGTTTGAGTTCTTCATTCTATGCTTGAAAATTTCGTTTGAGAAGATATTTTTCATTCAATATAGTATATCATAATTTCTTACAGTAAGTAATTCTATGAAAAGTAGTTCTACATAGTTTTTATCTTTCTTATTCTATCTTTGTTAGTCTTAAGTTTTACCTATCTAATACTTGGAAAATTCATATAGGGTTGATTTATTGTGTAGGAATACCTCCCATTTTAACTTATAAATTCATACTATTTATTTCTTTTAGGATTCATAAGGGATTCTAATGTCCAAGTTTGAAGTTTTTTGGATTTAATTTACTATTTGTTTTGCTATTTGGTAGGTAGCTATAAATGGATATGACATGTAGCAAGTCACAAAGAGGAATTGCATGCTAGATGCAACATGTAATAATTCATTCTAAGTCCAAAAATTATTTTTATTAAATTTCAAAATTATAATTGGTATTACAAGGATTTTGTGACTCATGGAAGATCATAGTTTGTCTAGGAGAGTAGGAGTCATAGTCATCCATATTGATAATGAGATTGCTCTTGGGAAAATTTGGCTAAATAGGATTATGACTTATAGTGAGATTGCATTGATAATGACTACAATTTTGGTTTTTTGACTTTAGATGATTGAAGATACATGTAACCCATCATAGGTGACATTAAGGAGTTGGTTGTTGACCTTTTGATATGTCAAAACATTAAGGAAAATGGAGAACATAGAGTGTTTGTTTTGGATGATGTGTTTACAAGACATGAACAAGAACTTCACAACTAGATATGAGGACTCAAAGAAAATGAGATGTACAATGAGATGACAAGTGAAGACTATATGAGCCAAGATGAGAGCATGAATGAGCATTAACTAAAATCAAAGACCCCAAACCCAATGAAGATGCTCCAAGGACTACGAAGAAGACAAATTGATGAAATAGCCTTAGAAACTAGAGCCCAAGAGTTGAGGAGACATCTCCTAGAAATAGTAAATGTCACTATCTTAGGAAAGATGTCTTCCTAGAGATGTTCCATTTTGCACCAAGATGTCTCTCCTAAATTGAGGCCAATCTTAAGTAGATGTCCCAACTATGAAGGAGACATTTATAGTAGCTATTGGGTAGTTGTTGCATGAATTTTGAGGAGTTTTTGGAAATTTTGTGGCTATAAGAAGATACCAAATTCTTGGAAATTGTGCAAGAACTATTCACATCAAAGCTATCATTATCATATCTATGCTATTATATTTTTGTTCATTGTAATATCATATGTTTGGTTGTATGTTGAATTGAGCTTCAATGACAAGGACTTGTAATTTTAGTTACATTATTTCCTTGTGTATTTTGCTTGTCCTTATTGCCCTATTGGGTTGATGTGCTACTTGCAAGAAGGAATCCACATTGAGCTTATTGGGAACTTGTGCTAAATGGTTTTATAGCATCAAAACACTCTAAAGTGGAGCTCAATCTTGTAGAGGTTATGGGATCCTTAAAGCCACATTCTAAGCTTGTTAGGACCTTGCAAGGTTGTGTGGTTTCACAATGATGAAACACTTTGGTATGGAGTTTAGAGTTTGTATAGGGTGTGATGACCTTCAAGCAACATTTGATTAAGAAATAAAGTCCAAAGTAATGCATGGATTCTACCCTTTGAGTGTGGAAGTACCCAAGTTGGGAAACCACAAAAAATTTTGTATTCTTTGTGTCGTAGGTAAAATTTCAATTGGGAACTTATTAATCCCCCCTTATAAGTTATTGATCCTTAGGTGGTATCAGAGCTTAGTACTCTTATGTTCAGCTTCAACTTTTAAGAGTGAAGTATGAAGGGGACATCCTATACAAAGCCACCAATGTTCAACAAGTTTGATTTTTCTTATTGGAAGGAAAAGATGCAAGGCTTCTTCAAATCAATGGAGTTTGAGGTATTAGAGTCCATCCTTGAAGGTTACACACCACCTATTGACAATTCAACAAAGGCCATCAAGCCATGAAGCAAGTGGACATTAGAGGAGAGAGATAAGTTCATATACGATTCTAGAGAAAAAACTTGTTTATATTATTTATTAAATAAGTCTAAGTTTAATAGAGTAGCTGGATGTAGAACAATCAAAGAAATTTGAGAAACCTTAGAAGATACCTATGAGGGCACATTCATAGTTAAATAATCAAAACTCTTGGTGTTGCAAAGTGAGTACGACAATCTCAAAATGAGGAAAGGATAAAAGAAAAAAAATTATTTATCTAGGGCACATGACCTAGTTGTAGCTATTAGGAGCATAGTCAAGGACTTTCTTGAAAGTGATGTCATCATTAAAGTGATTAGAACACTGCAACTTGAATTTAGACCTAAGGTTATAGCTATGGAAGAAATTAGGGATTTTTTGGTCTTAAAATTTAAAGAACTCCAAAGTTCTCTCATTGCCTATGAAATGAATCTCATATGCAAAGGGGAAATAAAAGAAAAGCCCATTGCCTTAAAATCAGCATCTAAAGAAATGAAATTGGTTGAGCAAGATGTCAATAGCAAAAATAAAATGGCTCTTCTGTCAAGAAGAGTTCAAAGGCTTCTAGCAAGAAAGGGAAGAAGGCTCAATCAGTTAGGACACAACCGATCCAATTTTATAGGTAAGGATAGAGGTAAAAATTTTTAAAATTCTAATTTTGATGCTTTTCCTATAGAATTTTGGGTATGTGGTGGAAGAGGCAATGTGGCCTCCAAATGTACTAGCAATGACAAGTTATTACGAAAGGATAAGACTAAGATGGACATAAAGAAGACCAATTTCTACATAAGCTGGGATGATAAAGAGTAAAGTGAAGAAGAGATTGATGATACCATGAAAGATTCTTGGCTTATATGTATGGCACTTACAAATGAAAATTCATGACAAATTTCTAATGAAGTAAGAGATAAGTATGATGATAGGTATAGTGAATGATGTGAAGAAATTATTATCCTACATTATGCACTCAAAAAGGTACAGAAAAATATGAATAGAAATTTTTTTGAAATTCATACATTATCTTCCAAATTAAAAGGGTAAATCTCAACAATAAAGGATAAGATTCAACTACTAACCTTGTTAGATGAAGAGAAATGCAAGGATACTCAAGAAGAAGGGGTTAGTGAAAATAATAAAATTTAGCTTGGAAGAAATCCCACAAAAGGATATAGGCACTAGCCCAAGTGCAATTAGGTTTGATAACTCTATTCTTTAAGAAAAAACTTTATCTGTTTGTAAAAATTGTGGATTTAAACAAGATTATGATTATCCTCATATTGGACAAACTAACATTGATGATTGATCTTGTCAAAAGGAACCCAATAAGTGTATCTTGCAGGATGTAGAAACTTGGAATGAGAATGAGTTGAAAGTTGGAAAAATATTTAGAAGAATGAATGATACAATAAATAACCATATATTCTCCTATCTTAAAGAACATGAATGCCATAAAAGATTGAAGACATTAGTAAGGAAACTAATGAAAGAAAATCAAAAGGTAAGCAGGTACCCCATGATAGAGGACCTCATATCAAACTTCATTAGTTTTTCTCACCTAAATAAGCAAGGTAAGTCATGGTAAGTTTATATTTCCTTACTTGCTAGTTAAAATTTGTGTTAATTTTTGAATATTTTATAAATTATTTTAAAGAAAACATATATCTTTATTTGTAGAAAAAGAGAACAAATAGTATGACTATCTCTCATCTTGTCTCTTAAAGTATTTAGTTGCTTACATATCCTTAAAAATGTTTGTTCTTAAAGAAAATCTAAATTTCAGAACCAAGAATGGCATTTCATCCATGTTTATCATAATATGCCATTGATTTGGATCAAGTTTTGGAGGAAAATGATAAAGAAAGACATAGTTGAATGATTAAGAATGACAAAATTATTATGATATATGCCTACTAATTTTTTGTCTAATATTTTTTTCTTTCTACAAATCTTGTTGGATTACTCAATATTTTTGAATAAGTAAGATTATGAAAAATTAGCTTCAGGTTTTGAAAATGTTGAAGAAAAGATAAGCACATATGTAGGAGGAGCTTGCACCTCATGAATTATTATGAATCATTGCTACTTGGAAGCTTATGAATATCTTATTCAAGACATAAATCTTAAGAAGGCAACATAAGGTATATTCATCTGATACAAATTAAAGGTAAAAGAGAAAATTTTTTTTGGTTTCAATCTTTAAAATTTCTATTACTTAAGAGTGATCGTTAGTTGTGCAAGTATCTGAAATTCATTTGAATATATCTCTATGATAGTACTACATCATTGACATACCATGAATATATATTCTTTTGAGTCCTTAAGCACTCTATTGCTAATATGAAGTAAATTGAAGGAAGAAAAAGTACTTACACTTCTATTCTAAAATTATCAAAGCTTCTTAGGAAGTTTTAAAAATGAATGGATAATATACCTTAAACTTCCCTAAGATACATGTGATCAATATGGATATCTTAGAAATTGCTTTATCTCTTTATTTGAAAATTGATATATATTTTATAAGTTGAGTATGTATGTACTTGTTCATATTAAATTTCAATGGTTATGGAAATGTATTTAGAAACTTTTATAAGGTCTTACTTGGATAAAGATTGTGCATTCTTTTAGTCTATCTTATTGCTAGTTGTCACACTTCACTCCTTTTTCATGATGTTCAAAAAGGGAAAGAATTTGATGATATGCTATTATGGATATCATATGTGATTGCGATATAAATGAGGTATTTTTAGATGTCATGACTTTTAATATGATTGTGATTTATGAAATATGAGAATGATATGATGGATTGAGCTATGATCGTATGGATTAAGCAACATTGGGATCTGATGGATACATTTGACTTAGTGTCTTGAGAAATATTGCTATTAAATGATAATAACCTTATGGACATAATGAAAACACCTTTGACCTTATGATGGTATTAATGATTATCTTTCTGACGTTATGATGGCATTAATGCTCTTATTCCTAGGTTCTTGGTCATAAATGTCCTCATTCAAAAATTCACAAATATCTTAATGACTTATGGGTTGTGTTTTATAGGAAGGATGTATTATCTTTAGCTCAACTAATTTCATGACCTACTAACCCATTTTCTAAAGTTTTGGACATCCCCAAAAAGGAGGAGATTGTTGACCTCTTGGTATGTTAGAACCTTAAGAAAATGAAGAACATAAAGTGTTTGTTGTGGATGATGTGTTTACAAGATATGAATAAGAACTTCACTATGAGATACAAGGACACAAGGGAAATGATATCTACAACAAGATGAAAAGTGAAGATTATATGAGCCAAGATGAGAGCATGAATGAGCATTAACTAAAACTAAAGACTACAAACCAAATGAAGATGCTCCAAGGACTAGGAAGAAGATAAATTGATGAGGAAGCTTTAGAAACTAGAGTCCAAGAGTTGAGGAGACATCTCCTAGAAATAGTAAATGTCACTATCCTAGAGAAAAAGTCTCCCTAGAGACATTCCATGTTAGACATCCCATTTTCTAGTAAGATTTCTCTCTTGAATTAAGGCCCATGTCAAGTAGACATCCCAATTTTCAAGGAGACATCTACACTCACTATTGGATAGCTGTTGCATGAATTTTGAGGAGTTTTTGGAAACTTTGAGGCTATAAGAAGATACCAAATTCTTGGGAATTGTGCAAGAACTATTCACATCAAAGAAATCATTATCATATCTATGTTATTGTATTCTTGTTCTTCATTGTAACATCATTTGCTTGGTTGTATGTTGAATTGAGCTTCAATGACAAGAACTTGTAATTTTAGTTACATTCTTTTCTTATGTCTTTTTCTTTTTCTTGTTGCCTTATTGGGTTGATGTGCTTCTTGTGAGAAGGCATCCACATTGAGATTGTTGGGACCTTGTAAGGTTGAGTGATTTTTTGTGTCAAAAAACTTCGAAGTAGAGTTTAATTTTATAAAGGTTGTGGGATCCTTAGAACCACATTCTAAGCTTGTTAGAACCTTGTAGGGTTGATTGGTTTTGCAATGAAGAAACACTCCAATGTAAAGCTCAAAGCTTGTATAGGATGTGGTGCCCTTCAAATCATATTTGATTGAGAAACAAAGTTTGAAGGTATGCACAAATTCTAGCCTCCAAGTGTGGAAGTACCCAAGTTGGGAAACCATGTAAAATTTTGTGTTCTTTATATGGAAGGTACAATTTCAATTGAGAACTTATTCATTTCTCCCCTTCTAAGTTTTTGATCCTCATTGGCTATGAGGGACTATAAGCTATACTAGATTGTAATAGGTAGCCTAAATTTTTTTAAAAACTATTAAACATGCAAATTGAATTGGGTTCAAAATGTAATTATATAAATTAATGTAATGATGATTGAATTGGAATCTTTGAGCCATTTATATATGACTATTAGATGTATAAAAATCATTTAAAGCATTTTTGAAGTCCATTAATTAGTTGTAGAAGCTTCTTGAAAATTGTATCTTCATCTTTCTAAGTTAAGGTAAGGATTGTATTGGTTGTGCAGCCTTATGCTCTATAACTATCATTGAGTGTGTTGAGGATTGGATGTGTGGAGAGGCCCATTATGTTGCAATGGAAAATCTCAACCACTAGAAAGCCAAGGATTTTCAGCCATGAACAACCTTAACCCCAAATCCCTAGGGCCTCCAAAAAATGTGATTCAGGATGCCTTAGATGATCCCGTAGATCACCTAGGGACTTAGGGGGATGCACAATGAAGTTGTAAAAAATTGTAAAAATTGCAAATTTGAAGATCCAAAATGAATAAAAATTGCACACAAAATGAAACTATAAACTTTATTAAATGAATAAAGAATGAGTTCATAAATGTGTACAAAAGTACCTATAGGAGAGAAAAAGGTGGTTGACTTGGATGAGGGTTCCAAGTTTGTTGAAGAAGATAGAATCTACTCCATGATCTAGATGCTCAACCACTCCCAACATTTTTGAACCTCCTTTGCTACTGCTAAAAATCTGCAATGTTGGTTACTACTAGGATTGAGAAATATGAAGGACTGAGGCTATCAAAATGCTCCACATTGGAATTTATGGATTCCGAGGGGGTAGTATTGACACTTTAAGATCACAAATCCCAAAGGGGATAATAGAGGTAACAAGGTGTTGGCACATTTGGCCATTTCATGGAATAGGTTGGCATGATAAAACTGGTTAAAATTTTTTGCAACTTGATAGTTGGAGAAGGTGGTTGTGGAGCATGCACTATATTTGGTGGAGAAAGTTGAATGGCTTGTTCACATTTTTAATGAAAAGCTTGAACTTTGGAGACAGCTTTCCAATCTTCAATTTCAATTTTTTAAACTATTGTGTTTTTTCCACATTAACAACAAGATGATGTTTGTGCCATAAGTATCGTTTGAAGAGTTATTAAAGTGAAAATAGAGATTCTAAGAAGAGACTCCATTGAAACTGGTCATTCATTGCTATAATTGTACTTGGAAGATTACTGTATACTATGCTGATCCTCTACATCTGCCTTTGGCTGAGTTGAAAGCCTACCATTCATTTATTATTTAACCAAAAAAATATGGTTAAATGAAGACAGAAAAAATGTGGTTTCTTCTTTGTCCATGTTCACAGGGACAACGCCAATGTCAAGCACGATGCCAAGGCAGGTCATGTACGGCAAACAAAATTTGCAACGCTACCTTTTTTTCGAAAGGAAGACGCTGCCACACCAAGGTTGGGAAATCTCTGGCTCTAAAATTCAAGAAAAGAAAAACTGAAACAGAGACATCTGTATTGTTGCTGGAAGGCTAGAGAAATACAAGAAACCAAAAAATAGAGATCATTTCATAAACGATGCAGGCCTGCATTCTGAATTTTCTCCTTTGAAAACACATTCAAATCACGACCCTGGTTCAGACACGCATAACTGCGGAAGGTTTCAGATCTGCAAAAAAAAAATTGCAGAGAAAGCAAAAATGAAGTGATGCAGAATAGGAAAAGGCCCTAATTTTCTTTGAAATCACAGTCCTGCGGTGCTGCACCTTCTCAACTTGTTGAAAGAAATGACGCGGTTCTTGTCAGCACATTGATCCAAACCCTTGCCGTAATAAAAACTTTCCCACAACAGGAGGAGCCCCTAAGACCTGCGCCTTCAACACCATCACGAACGCTCTCAGAAAGATCCAAAAGGTTCACATTGCATAGAGGATTTTCGGGTAGTTGCAGGGTCATTTCGTAACTTATCTTACCATTTCCTATGACCGGTATTTCAAAAAGGAGCCTTCCATGGCTCAGAACGTTTTCTGGAAAATAATCCACCTGCAACCTCGCCAAACAGGCCTGGGCTTTCACAAAGAACACATTTCAAATTTTTTAGGCAGTGAAAAATAGCAATCACAAATGTCATTCACCCTGGAACCTGCAATCCGAAACAGTAGCCATGCCCGATGCCGAAGCATTTGATATCAAATACCAGTCCACAAAATGCAACAACAAAGACACTAAGGTAGGTGTATAACCGAATCCACAAAGCAAGATATATTTCAATTAATGCTGGAGTTGCAGTTTAATCTATCGCTGAAACTTACCATTAATTTAATTATTCCAAGTGCCCTGCTGAAGACTTACCTTTAATTTAATTTAATTATTCCAAGTCTTAAAACATTCTTCAAACATTATTTTTCCAACATTATTATATATAAGTTACTACTCATAAAATATTTGCAATATTAATGTTAAAATATTTGTAATATTTGTAATGTTACATTACATAAAATATTTATAATATTATATAAAATTTATAATATTTACAAATATTAATATTAGCATAAATTCCTCCTAACTTTATGTATAACTTCCTAACTACATAACCTCCTCCTAACTAGATGGGTAAGTTGTAACCTCCTTAATTGGGAGAGAAGTTAGCTAGGATATTTTGGAATGTAACTACCTTATGAACCTTATAAAAAGGCTTCAGAGATAAGAAGATGAGACATCATACTTTGGAAAAGATACTTGATACATCATACTT